>DF236976.1:0-171142 GCA_000708835.1 Klebsormidium nitens | reverse complement strand
ATCCGGCCGCCGCCGCCCCTTGATCGACAATCGAGAGCTACCCCAGCATGAATCCACGAAGACACTAGTACTTACTCTGCTTTTATGTAAGGACAGTGCCGCTGCGCCTGAGGATTTGCTGAAATAAGAGGTTAGCGAAAATGGTAACTGGCCACAATCAAACCCAGTGCGTCTGCGTGTACTTCAATATAAACAGGATGCATGACTTGGCGTCCTCGCCGACGTGAACGGCGCCATTCCGACTTACCACAGTTAAACACTGCACTTGAGATCCAAGATTTTATGTACCTTGCTTCTGGCAGAGCGCGAGCGTATATATATGCGCATGTACACGCATATATCGTTGCGTGGATTCACGTAATCCCGGCTTCATCCATGGTAAGCCAGCACGTGGGCGCTGCATGCATACACATTGAACCCTTCAATATCCCTTCTAGGCTGTTCAAGCAATCTGCAACATATGCTCAATATACGGGCATGAAGTCGCGGCCGGCCGGCTTCGTACATACTTATGCAGATCAATGCTAGCGAGTGTCAAATTTACAGCTATGAGAAAGCAGTCGTCACGTTGTCCATTTCTAGAAGGGCTGAAAGACAACGATACATGGATTAGAGTGGGTCATCACCGTCTGGCAGTGATTGTTTTAGTTGGTACTCATTTTTGCAAATTACGAAACTTCGCATTCAATACTACAAAACCTATCTTTGTGTATGCTACAACGCTTCGAAGAGCCATGCTCCAAAACCTGGTAATTTGACGAAAGCGAGCAACACATGATCTGTGGCAAACATATAATATTAACTGTCCTCCGTCCGTGTAGTCGACGAGTCTCAATCAAGCGCTCCAACCCCACTGCAAGTCAGGACTCAGGCCTTTTTGCCGACTGCGGAGGCGGATCCTTGAGGATAATGAAGAGGGCTTTTGCCTCGGCATAGATGGCGCCGTTGGGCCCGTCCTGAAGGGTCGCCTTCATAAACACCTGTCACACGCAATTAAGGTGAGCACCATACGTACTGGCAGCCCTTCATGAGACTCGCTGAAGTGAATTTACAGCCAACAGAAGAGCAGCGCAAGAACAAGAACAAGATGGACAGCGGCGACAATGCCTTGGCGTTAGGAATAGGGCCCACCGAGAGCGGCAACTTCGCAACTCTTGGGCAACATAGAAGTGCCTGAGCAGACGCTAATCTGCATACTTTCTGAATAGGATAGGCTGTACATAACATGAAGTGGCGCAGCAAAAGCTCTTCAAGAAGCGTAGGCGTCCGGGTGACCCCGGAATAAACCAGCAGTCGAGCGAAAGCAGTTCAAATTCTGCTGTCGACCACAACGCTGTCCCCCATAAACTAACGCACGGTCAACGTAACCCGGAACTGCAAGGCGCCAATTCTAGAGCCTTCCAAGTCGAAGATCGTCGTTTTACCTTTCGCCTCTCCACGTTCTCAACATGCGCCCTGAGCAACGCGTGCTTATTGGCGGGGTACGGCTTCTTGTAGTCGACGGACAAGTTCGCAGTCATGCCGAGCACTCCCTGGTATGCAAAGGCCGACGCAAAGAGCACCCCAAAGCTCTCGTCAAAAGCAAAGGAGATGGCGCCCCCGTGCGTCACGTGCGGGTGACCAACCATGGAATCACCAAACCTGGAGGGGTAAAAAGTTCTTGTTAGCGTTTAGGAGTCGCCACGCGTCTGCACACTTGGCGGCTCGGACTTTTCAGCGGATTATCTTCTCAACCAATCGTTCGACCGTTCACAGCTGTGGCGTGAACAGCACTTTCGAGCTCTTTCTGTATCAACGTTCGTCGACCAAGAGAATCAAGCTCTTCGCTAGTGGTACCATACATAGCTGCACGCTCGGCTCGCAGTCGCTCGAACGAATCTGAACCTCGATATCACGGGTCGTTTGGTGACCGCCCGAATACTTTCTCGAGATTTTCGATGCAGGAAAGAGATTTGAAAGGACTGGTCGGCCGCACCGATTGTGCAGATCCGCCCACATGGATAATCATTCTAAGAACAGATCTGAGTGCACTGTGTGTTACTTTTGTATTTCCGAATACATCGAGAGAGAAGTGTCCGCATCAAAGACAACAGCTGCTCTACTTGCCGCAAGAAGATTGAAACGAATGACTATGTGAAACCTCTAGGATAGACTTGATCTCACAGAGAGTCCTCTGTCGATGACAGCCTGACGACTTCGAACAGGTGAACATTTGAATACTGGAGATATTGAATTATAAAGTTCTTGAGTAGGTCGCACAGAGCTTATTGTTGGAAATGCTGCATACCTCCAGATCCCGCACAGCTGGTTTCGCTCGCCATCCCGTTGAAGGGCGGGCAAGAACCAGAGCGTGCTGTCCATCAACTGCAAGCGCACCAGTGCCTTCTTCTGCAGGACCAGAAAGGAGTGACGTTTTGCGACTTAACTCCTGCAGTCTTCGCCAAGCCGTCGACTGTCTTTGAGGCTGGAGCTGAGAAAGCCAGGGAGTATCGCTGGTACGCTTGACTAGACTACGACCAGATTTTACGAACCCATACTTGCGTGGAACTCAAGAGACCATTTGCTCACTTTAACAGGAGAAGGATCGCAGATTCTCTCAAGCTTGAGAAAGGATATATGTTCTGACAGCACGTACGCGCTGCATTCGACTTTGAGAGACAGAGGTCAATGCAATGGTGAAGTACTTTACACTTCACATTCGAAAGAAGCTCCTACCGCTCCTGAGTAGTAGACTGATCTGTCCAGCCTATAATAGTATTTGTAACAGTACAATAAGCATAGTGAACTAAGACGTTCAGCTTCACCATTCAAGAGCAGAGAGATGTCAACGACAATCCGACCTCTGACAAAATGTGACAATGTGGCTTTCAAGGACAACGATTATGCCCCTGGTAAATCCTAGAGAGTCCGCTCGGAAGGGCCGCTGCAATACCAGGCTTAGACAGGAGAGATCACAGTAAAAGAAGCTTACCATGTTCATATGATCCCACTTGAGGTTAGTTCGGACTGTCTGCAAGAGAGCAAGATGGGACACTTCACTTCTTGCGCCATGGATAGGTAGAAGAACAGACTCTGGCGTAGACTGAGTTATTGATATGTGAAAAAGACTGGCGCATAGAAGCTCAACTTTGCGACTGAGGGGGCCGTAACCAAAGACCAGCTCAGGGGCAGGACGACCAAAGAAATGACTGGACGTTGATCCATTTGCAGTCTCAAGTGCACGCCCTTCTTGGAAATTGGCCATGCTTTCCTTTGGAGGTTGTGGATGCCACCATGGATACGCATGACAACATGGTGACTCGAGCTGAACTCCACGCAGATTGTTACATTGTCTCAGGATGCAAAATGCTGCAGCATTATGATAAGCGGTGGTCACTTTCAAAGCCTCCAATCATGTTATCTCTGATTGCTGAATCATTGATTGAGAATTTGTGCCAATCACCAATCAGATTCAAGCCTCAGTACAATGAAAACTGCAATGTTAAGCAGACCTACCTCCAGGTACTCCGCCGGTTTCGAAGTGATTACAAAATTCTCCTGCTTAACCAGCTCTTCCGTCCAGGCCGCCACCTCATCGGTCACGTCCAGCAGCCCTGAGTGCTGCTGATTGAAGAACAGGGCCTGCTTCTGCTTGAACTCTTCAGACATGCCAGCAAGTGCCATGCTGAATTAGAGAAGGACAAGGATTGACTGATGTCGCTTTGATTGAGAGTGCCGCAACTGCGTTTTCCCCCTTACTACCTCCACTAGCTTTGCGGACCTTGACAAGTGGAGGAGTGCTCTGATATTGCCTGGTCCTGTGTGAGCAAGCAAGGAAGGTGGATAAACTAGAATTTGCTGCCTTTACTTGATTGGCTCATTCAGCTAGCTCCTAGGAGAGCTGGCAATCCAGCTGCAAGAGGAAGGAGCCCTTAACCATGAATCGGTGGCACGGTTTGCTGCGACTGCTGCCAAGTTTCAAGAAAGTCTCCTGAGGCTGTAGCATTTCAGGTGCAGGCGCTCACCTGGCATGCGTCATGTGCAGCATTCCTTTCTCGTCATGAGCTCCGGAGCAACTTCTCCGACCATGCAGCAATCTGCAAACCCACCATGCCAGCTGGCACACGATGAGTTCACCGGTCACGAAGGAGAGCCACGTGGCAAATCCCTGATTGAGTAGGGACAGACTGTGACTCTGAGTGGGGTAGGCTGTGAAGAATCGGGCCTGAGCCGCCTTGTAGCTCAGGGCGCGTAATATAACACTCTTTGAGCCGCGTTCTCATAGAAATCACAAGTGTTAATGCGTCTCTCATGTGCGTGCGATCGGACGGCCAGGCTGGGATCGGACGGCCAGGCTACTCAGCTACAAAACAAGGAGACGCCCGTAGATTTGCGATGATCGAGAAGAACGTCGAATGCCATTGCAAGACTAGAAGCGGAGCACTGCATCAAGGGCGGGGCGTCTCCTAACTTTTGGAGCTGTTCTGGTGGCCATTCTGCAGCTTCAATTGAGCAGGATGCTCGGTGTAACTGTTTGTGCATGAACATTCAGATTGCTCTTGCAGTTGAGCAATACACCACTTTTTTGGAGAATGCGGGTGTCATATTACGAGTAACTGAAGGTCGATGTACTGTATGAAACCGGTTGGAAGGGCTCCTCTATGACATGCTTTTGGGACAGCTTTCAGCAGCATAAGAACCACATATAGCAAGTGCACCCCATAACTCCCGAGCTTTCAAGTTGGTCATTTGATTCCCTGAGGCGCATACAACAAATGGCACTCATCAAACCAGGGGTCTGAAAAAAGGGACTCTCAAAGTTGAAATACAACATTCTGAACTTGAACTGACAGACGAGCTAAGCACGATGTCGCACGACTACTTAATAAACCCGATTGGTCTCACGGTGTCGGACCGTGACTTCCACCGCTGGCTGACCAAGGGATGGGCGGGCCTCAGGGGCGATGATTCAGACCCGTCCACATCGGAAGGGGTGGCCCGGAGCGGCCTAGCAAATTTAGTGATGGGCCTGACATTGGAGGACCTCAGGACGCCGGCGCGCCCGTGGCGGGGGGACTTCGTGAATAGCGCAGGGCTGGTGAGATGCCTGAGGAGTCTGCTTTTACTTGCCTTGTTTTCTCATGTTGTTTGGGCTTGATCTCGGTGTTCCTGGAGCTTGTAAGCAATGCTGCTATGGTTGTTGTTTAGAATGTATATGAGGGTGGTGCACGTGTCACATTAGCGGGGAAGTTGACATGCAGCGTGAGAAGCAGCTGGAAAAATATAGAAACGCAGCGACTTTCGCATGAGAGTTTTTTAGAAGATCTATGGATTGTATTCCTTGAGGGAGTGTGCTTGTTGAAGCTGTGGCGACTACTAAAGGCTCCTTTCGAAACCTGTGATTGGAAGAAACTCAACCTGAAATCTTCTTGAACCAATGCCTGCATCCTCAATCGACCCTCCCTTCTGAAAAGCATACTTAAATGATTGAACCCAGCTCAGATTCATAGGCTATTCCGCAACTCTTTTGAAAGTGGCTGCAGGGGCCTGCACAATCAGATACTGCTTATCGCTTCGCTCACTCAATCAGTATGACTTTGACTTGCTACAGGCAAGCACCTTGCAAAAGTGCCCCCGAAACTGTCTGCCAAGTAGATTGAAGTCAGCGCTAGGACGAGTTTTGGCTGTGCCGAATGTCGTACTGACTTGACTCCTGATGCAGGGCTTCTGGGAGTCGTATGCTTTGCCCGGGACTGAGATGGAGCTGGAGAGCAGATTACAGGGCAATCTAGGCGTGTACCTGGGCAACTATGTGGCCATCATGTGCGTCGCGTTCGTGTGTGTCATGTGAGTGTCGAATCGATCTTCCATTCGAGAGGTCGAGAGTCGATTGGAATCGAGAGCCATCGGGCTTTTGAGTTGACTTTCAGTCCCAGCTTGGACATTTGTGTGAGATTCGTGTATAGTGTTTTGAAGCGAAACCTAACTCACCTCCGCGCTCTGTTCCAGCAATGAAGTTGCCATCGTTCATCCTGAGTGACCTCTAGATTTCTCTTGCAAAAGGGATTCTGTTTTTTTGCTGATTGAAGGAAAACCATGTCTGGGCAACGAAGGCCCTCCACGGGCTCTATTTTGGCAATACCGACTGCCAATCAAACATTCAACCGTGGCCTCCTCAAAAGGCCGAGGTACCCAAGCTCCTGTCAAAACTCAAAAGGGTTTGTCCGCAGGTTCAAAAGGCCCTTTGCTCTGCTGGCGATGGTGGCGCTGGTCAAATGTTGGGACCTGTTTCTGAAGTACCGCCGGCGGCCAGACGTGAACGTGTACAGTACAACATTCCAGTATATGAGCTGGGGATTCCAAATGCGTAAGCACAGGCAAACTTGCTGCCATTCGAAACCCAAGCCAAGATTTTCTGAAAAGGTACAACCGGAGATTACTGGCGTTTGTGTGCTGGGGTCGACCATACAGCTCTCCCCCTCAGGAAGAAGACCGTCTGCTTAGATTGTTGTGCACAGGGGCTACTGCTTTGTCTTCTATTTCTTCGTAGCTGAAGCCTAACTGGTTCTCTTCGAGCTCTAACATATCAGCACCCTACTCAGAGCGATCTTGTTGAGCAGCCTTATGCCAGTCACTCAAGCTGCCCTCTCTTAGCTCCCCATCCTGCTGTTGTGCAGTTTCGGCGCTCGTGGTGATACTCTCTCAGGTGCTCCTGGCGCTGGTCGTTGCGGCACTGTTGGGGGGTGCGGGTGAGTGCACACATATTTCCTTGTATCTTCGCGGGAATCTTTCAGTTGGTTCTGCAATTGCGCTTCTGGATGGCGCCTCCTTTTGCCCGACAATCTGCTGCTGAGGGTGCTGAGTCACGCCCCTTACATTGTCACTCGTGAGGGGAGCGGAGATTGCAAAGCGCTGTGTACAAACTCAAAACAGAGGCGAAAACGAGGCCTTGGCGGGATGCACGTCTGCAGTGTTTTGGATATCGGTCCTGTGGAAAGAAACCCCGGGCGTATCCCGTTTCGGACCATCTATATCCATACGTCCATATTTTTAAAGCAACGTCGCTTCAAAAAGCACGTTGTGCTTTTGTCGAGCATTCTGAAGCTCTGGATTCTTGCCTGTTTGCAGTGGTAGTCGGCCATGCGGCCTGTCGACGGCCCCCCGATCCGTTTTGGATAAGCAACCCACACCTTCAACCGCAACGGTCGCAGAGCGTGATCACTCAAGGAGACGGCAGACGACGACAGATCACCAGAAGAGCCACCACCGGCTCGCTTTGATAGACCCGCTTGCGTGTATAGACTACCGTTACTGTGTTTGATCGTCGTCGGCCTTTTTCTATAGCGAGTCACAAGATCGACGGCAAAACTTCGGCGATGTACATAGCTTGAAAGCAGAATCAGAGACAGACCGCTCGATTATCAAACTGGATGATGCACGCTACCCACCGTCCATACTGTGTGCTAGGGAAGGCAATTGTTTGAGCATGTTGCGAAAAGAGCGTTGACTTCATACCTGGATGCTTTCTTATGCCGCGCAGTATATGCGCGCTGTGTATATATCAAAGTCCAACAGTCTGGCGGCCACGAACGTGTTGAACAGATCAGGACTGGAACTGAGCACCTTCCACTCGTGTATGTCTCAGAGCCGCGCAGTCAATTGCACTTGCTAAAACTACCAACTTAGTGAAGAGAAATCACCTGGACGTACGTGCATGCAAACCATCCTGCATGCCCGGGTATCACGAAACGTAGCAACATGCACATTGGGTTGAGATTAACAATCATGTGGCGCTGATTGCAATGATAAGCGCCAGTCACCAACACCCCTTGCATGCGGTCTTCAGTGTGCTTGATACAGATGCCAGCACCATATGTAGTCACCTCAGGATAGATCTTTCAATATTATCAAGTCAAGTGCAATTGCGTTGAGTTGCTGAACAACAAACCAGCCGGATCGTGCAGCTGGCATCAGGACGTGTTTAACCTCCATGCTCGGAGCTAGCCACTTGCTAAGCTAAAATGGTGAAATAGAAGCTGCGCGCTACGAGCCGACTCGTCTGTACCATAGGTTACCTTGTCCATACCAAAATGTCATTGGATTTATGAATTGGGAGTATATATATAATACAGGAAATTCCAGAACTAAACGTTGGACGTTGTTGAACATCTGCAACAGGAAGGATACGGCAAAGCAAAAAATGAGTATCATACTGCCGGAATGCAGCACAAGGCAAGCAACCGCCATCTCAGAGAATTTTGTCAACCATTGAGCGCATTAAACACTCATTGCAATCTCTTTCTCAGAGACTGTATCGCATCAAGCGATCCATGAGGGGTTATATCGGAGCGCAAGCGACCTTCAAAGACAGGAGACTTCGATACAAAACAAAGGTTCTACACAGGAAGTTGCCTTACGTGGTTTGTGCGGATAGCCAGGAGTCGAACGTCATGCCTAGGCCCCGGTACTGGGCGGTATGTACCTCCACCGCCAGAAAGTTAGTACCCGCTTGCCAGCCGCCACCTATCGTCAACGAGTCCCACCACGCCCCGCCCCGCTGCTGGGCAGCCTGCGTGCTCAAAACAAGTGGTCAGACACATAAGTAATGGACGAGAATCATAACGTATGCCGGAGGGGTCACTCCGAACGAGAGAAGGCTCACAATTTGATCAAGGGCTACTTCTATGCACTGGTTTGAGACAGGCGGAGCAAGAAAGATGCTACCTGACAGCTCGGAGATTGACGGATGCGCCACTGCATCCAGTTGATGAATAGCAAACTAGCGAGGCTGCTGCTAACACTGTAGGCGACTCGAACTCATAATTGCATGCGAACCGGCCAAACACAAAGTTGTTGTGAATCTCAACCAAAGCAGAAGTGCTGTAACCCAAAGGGGGATGAAAACGCCACTCACAAAGGACCCGTTGTTGACCGCCACGTTAGTCGCACTCCCATAGTCATTATACCGATACCCCATGTTCTTGCGGCCCACTTCTTGCCCGTTAAGGTAAACCACGACTCCGTCCAGGTAGTTAAGGCCCATGTTTAACTGGGAAACGCAGGCCGGGTTATCTAGGTAAAACTGCTTGCGGAAGAAGTAGGTCACCACGCGCTTCATGGTGTACCCGCTGGTTTGGGCCAGGTTAGTGTTTAATCCGTCGTTGGCGAAGCCCGCCGAGAAGGGGGCGCGCCCGGTCTGCCAACCTGCAACGCCGAAAGCGGGGTTCAAAATGAGAGAGGGAATGTAAGCCAAATAGCATAACCTCCAACAATTTTCGCAGAGGTTACGTCCGCCCTGCAAAGTTGTCAAGTTCGCGAGGCTCCTCGTCTACATTTGCAGATTGCGACAACCAAGCACGTCAAGAAAATGTCTATCCGCTCTCCAAAGTTCTCAGCGAGGGCGGACCGCCATAGAGGGTCTGCAAACAAGCTTAAAGCCACTTCTGAACGACGCCAACTCACGAGAACTAAAGTGTTTCCTGCAAGAGCCGCACGAAATCTCAGAAACCGGAGGAAACCTGTTACCCTGAGAGAGCGTTGCTACTATCCAATCGTCATCGAGCGGACACAAAACCGACTTTGGAACTAAATCCCGAGACCCACGCCGTTGAGAGATGTCGCACCGACTCAGGTCACCAGCATGACGTGGCACACTCAGTTTTGAACCGTCCCAATTTTATGGTGCTTGCGGAGTGAAATTAATCACACGTCCAGTCCTTCGAGCAACAATACCGAAAAGCACTCTTCAATCATAGTCACTTCCACAACCTCAGATGCATCAAGTCGCTACTTCTTTAAGATTTCTAGATTTCACAACCTCAGAAGCGTCAGCTCGGAATATAAGATTTCAGGAGAAGCGCCTCCTCACCGGAGCCCGGAATCGTGACCCACGCGTTCGTGGTGTTCCCCGAGGCCCTGTCGACGGCCGGCGTCTCGTAAAACGCGGGCGCGCTCGCGAGCCCATCGTCCCGGTAGTCCCACACACTCCCGACGCCGACGAGCCCGCACGGCTGGGCGGGGGGGCAGTACGACGGCGAAACGGAGGCCTTGTTCAGCTGGACTTTGTTGGTGGTCGCGAAGGGGCTTTGCGAGGCGAGCACGATTTCTAGGTGCGTCGCGGACGCATTGGTCGGCCCGCAGACGTACCGGTAGGAAGTGGTGACCGGGAGGGAGGGGCCGGAGGGGCCGTTGCCGGGGCAGAAGCTGCGGGGAAAACAAGGCCTTGCTGGTGAGAGGGGGATAACGCAATGGCTGGAGATGCCGGTGGCTTTGAGAAAAGGGCAGTGGAAACAAGACCTTGCTGGTGAGAGGGGGGTAATGAGATAGCTGGAAACGCCCGTAGCTTCAGGAGAAGTGAAGAAAAGAAGGCCTTATTGGTGGGAGGGGGAATGATGAGATGAAGATGCCGGTGCAGATAAAAGAGGGGCGGCAGAAACAAGGCCTACTTTTATGCGAGGCGCTTTCTCGTGCGGCAATGATGAGAAGCAAGCAGAGAGGATGAGAAAGTTTCTTGTAGTTGAGTAAACAGTACCTTTTAACCGCTTCAATTTCGAAACTGCGCAAAAGACGGAGCAACCCGCCAGGATCGCTAACTCATACACAATCTTGAAAAGTTTCCTAGAAGCGTGTCTACGGTGCAAAATGTCAAGCCGCATAGCGAGCGGTAAAAAAAGGGGCGAAGCGAAGTGCGATTGTGAGAAGACACGATGGCTGACGTCACTTACCTAGCGAAGGGAAACCCGGATGACGCGGTCTCCTCGACGGCCTGCCACTGGGCGGCGGGCTCGGTCGACACTATCTGAAGCCGCAGGCTCTGCCCACAGCTGACGTCATCGTTCAGGCTGAGCTCAGCAGTGGCCGGGAAGGTGCCGCCCTGGCCGCCGATCTGCGTGGTCAAGCAAGGTGGGTTGAGACCGATGCAGGAGGGAGTGTGTTCCTTTAGCATGGTTAGCTTTTGAGTTCGGTCTGCAGGCACGGCCAGACGGGAAGTCGTTGCACCAGACGATTCAGGCAAGCAAGTTGTGAGATAGAAAAGAATAAGCCGCAATCAAGGACGAGCTAATAACCAGTCTGGCTAGGAGATATGTCCAAGTGACCAGGTGAAGGGCTCTGATGCCAGATCCTGATCTCGGTACCAGGCCTCAATGACTTCTGTGCAAACGCACGAACAGGGGCCAACGTGAAAACAACACCAAAACACGACCAGATGGTTACTTGCCCGAGAATGAGTAAGGGGCTCAGCAAGTAATAGCAGGAGCAGGAGTGCTTACCAGCCTTAAGCGGTAGGTCGCCTCAGGCCCCGCGTAGAGGTTGGCATAGAAGTAGCGGTCCCAAGTCCCCGTGACTTTGCCGATGAACGTCTGGTTGTTGAACGAGAGGCCCAGCCGGTTGCCGTCGAACACCATCCGGCTACCGTCCTGAGGAGCAGAGACAAAAGTTTTGAGATTGGTTGATACGAAAAGGGATCAACTAGGTATGGCGACTCCTACCGCAGCGTGCTTTGAACTTCGATAATAATGAAGGCTGTCCTTACGTGCTTCATGACAACGGACAATCAAGTCGAAAGGAGTGTAGACCGAGTGACGGACAAACCATCATCGGCTTAATTGAGATAAGCGATACAAGAAGCAAGAACTTTCGAGAACCTCTAGCAACCTTGAATGGAACGGTATGAACAGGTAGGGAGGAAACGCGTCCGACTGGGAAAGAAAAAGCAATTGGGAAAGACTAGGTCGGTAAGGCCGAAGATACAGCAGACACCCGTATATTACTCTCGAATCCTTGCCGCCTTCCCGTTCCATACGCACCCCCCCCTCACCTCGACTCGCGTGATCTCTAGCTGCGTCCCCCCTGCGTCGTGATTGCTGGTATAGTTGGTCCAGCCGGGCTCCTGGAAGCTAAGCCGGATGTGGCGGTAGCACGCGCCGGGGCACGCATACGCGTTCCACTCCTCGTTAAAAGTGCATTTGACTGCGCTGGTGTTCGGCGGGAGCATTGTGCTGGGGACGGGGGAAATGGGCAACGAGTTAGGGACTTCCGACGAGGTTCGTATGGGACTCTTGGCGACTCTTCGGTGAGCAGTTACGAACATGCGTATGGATGTTAGAATCTGGTGCAGATTATTCTGGATTACTCTGGGTTGTCAACCAAGGCTGACTAAAAACCAGTGAGAGCATCTCCCGTTATCTAAGCATTCATCTGGGCAAAAGTTTCTTAGTCAAGGAAAGAGTCCGAACAGCATGCACTGGACCTTGCCATGGATTGTGATCTGTGACAAGGGCATGGCTTAACACATTTGGGCATGGACAACCCAATCCTCCGCAAAGATTTGACAAACGCGCAGCAGTCGTTGGTTCAAAGACGACCGCAACTTAACAGTTCCATAGAATCTTGATTTCACTCCTACTCCGTAGGTCTACATGAGGACACGAATGAACCGTTAAGCTCAATCTAGGCAGCCCGATCAAGGAACAAAGCCTCACGGATTGTTGGCGATGACGTAGCCGCCGTTGCCCCCTACAATGGAACCGTCCGCGTCGCGCAGAGCATACACCCAGGCCTGTGAAGGAAGGTGTTTTAGATTAGGGCCCCAGTTCCTCGAGAAACGAGAGACAATATGAGGCAAAAGGAATGGACAAAGCTGCTGGAAGGAGGGAGGCTAAAGGCTGGACAGATTGCTTGATCACGTGAAGAGCTGCTTTGCCGGCAGTTGAGCAAGGCTCGAATCCAATGTGAGCTTCTGGCAAACGAAAAGGTCGATAGCCGCCCTTTTACAAAAAACCCGAAGCCAGAAAGTCCAAAACCCCTAAAACCCAGAATCTAGTTTTAAGCAAGGAGGACCTTTCAAACTGCAAGGACAAACTACGGTACTTCCAGTTGTGACAGACGACCCTAACAAACGACATTCGATACAGCAAAGGACAAGACAACCAGACGTGTCTACCAGGCTTTGTGGGCTGAGAGTGACGTCATTCGACGGCGCACCTGCTCCATTTCGTATGTATAGTTGAGCGAGCCCATGGGCACGGACTGCCACCGCGGGTTGTACCAGATGGGCACAGTGTTGGCGGAGAAACGCAGGCCTTGGAACTGCAACGGAACGAGAATGTCGCGTCAGAATCGAAACTGGGTTCACTCTCCTTAGCGGGTAAGTAGAGCTCAACATCGGAGTGCAGCGTCGATGTTGGTCTTCACTGCTTGCCGCTTTTCGTTTTTGCGACAAAGGAAGAAGCGGCAACAAGCTTCAGAAAAGTAGTGGTCACGCAGCATGGTCTGAATGCTCTGGAAAGGGGTACAAAGAACCAGAAGCGGTCCTCGACACTGCCACTTGCGAGTGCGTCTCTGTCTCCAGAAGACAAAATTGAACATAACGCAGGAACAACAAGAACGTTATTCGTCACGAGAAAGCGAGAACGACAAGCCTTCCCAGAAACGAAAAGCCCTGCGTGGATCGCCTTAACCTGCTCTTTCCTCTTTCGAACGACAATGATCAACAGAAAGAAACTTACCCCCGTCAATCCAAAAAGGAAACGTTTTCTCTCACTCCAAAAGGGTCAGAGGCTTGGAAAACGAATCAAACAAGATTGCAAGAAGAGACACAAAGCATTGGCGCTTGTGCTCACGTTGTCTCCACCATTTGCGAAGTTCTCTGCTTCGCCCACTACAGAGACGGCCGCGGCTTGTTGCCCGCACTGCGGGATGAAGTTCGAGAAGGTGACGTTGGCGATAGCGTTGGGGCCTTTTTGGAACCACATGTCCTGCAAGAGGGGGGGGAATGGATGGCGTTGCTGATCACCCGGAAATGAGCTGGTGCAAAAACGCGTGCTGCCATCAGACTATGCGGTCTAAGTTGAGATAGCCTTGCCTGCGATGGCAGTGTTTTAGCTCGTTATGCAGAATGAGATCCTATTGAACAGGGGACGTCAAGTCACCCTCAACAAGGACTGCATATGAGCGCTTTCGCAGAGAGCGGCTGCTAGTTCGCTTGCGAGGGTTAGTGGCCAGGGGCAGAGGATTGGATCTTGAGTGCTTCGGATTGGCGAAGAGTTCAATAAGCACGTGCAGCTTTGTTTGAGCGAGTTCCTCTCCTTCGCTGGGAGTCTATATCGGCAGGCTCAACTTTGAAATGCGTAAGAGTCTTCCTTTCACCGGCAAGCAGAGCTGCCAGTGGGAGCCCGGATGCAGAGTCTTCAGCAATCGATTTAATGCACGGATTGCTGACTTATCCTTAAGGATCCTCCTTTTGATGTAACCTCCGTGTCAGCGAGCTTCGGTTTCTAGTATGACGGAATTCCCGACTGCCGAAAGAGAATCCGCTAGCGGGCTACTAAGTGATGCGGGAAGCAAACCTTAGGAAGGACATTTTCAGCTTGTACGTCGGAGATTGTTCGTGGACCCAGCGGCTGTTGCTCGTCACCAAGTCAAAGCGGTAAGCGCTTTCCGCTGGCAGGAGAGCTTCAGCGAGCCTTCGCTTCTTGATTGCCAGTCCTAGAGATCCACAAATTGAAAAACCCGTGAATTCTGAGAACCCACCTGCCCAAAAGACACGCCGACGATCGGGTCCCCAATGCCCGGCCGCGGCAGGCTGCGCGCGGAGCCGTCCGCCGGGCTTGACTGCCGCATCGGGAGGGAGCAGTTGGCCGGCTGGCAGTTGGTGAGGCTGCTGACGTCACACCCCGTCGGACGCCCGAAGTTGGCGGTCTGGCCTACGATCAGCGTGTCCGAAACGGCGCAGTAGTTGTCCGCGTTGAACTCGACGGAGACGACGTTGTCCGAAAGGATGCTGTCCGTGATGAGGACGTGGTCGCTCTCGTGCATGAACACCCTGCGGGGAACGGCGCTTCGTTAAGCCATGACCCGCATTCCTGACCCAAACTGCTCGGTCGCGTTTTGAAAAGCTCGGTCGTTCGGAGCAACTGACGCCCCAGCTTACGTTAGCAAGTTTTCGTCAATGAATGTGTGGCCGTTCTCCTCAACAAACTTCCTTCGACACGGCGAGCTTTGCAGGACTTTCAGATAGTCAGAGCGCTGCTACTTGTGAGAATCCCTGCGAAAACGGAAGACCATTCTCAAGCAGTCGAATCGAACGGTCCTACCAACCGAAGAGTCAGTAAACGTAAACCTCGGCAGGCAAAGCCGTCTTTGCCCGGCAGAGGAAGCAAAGGAAACCGTGCAGGCCCGCTATGCATCTTCCCCAATCCGGAGGCTCACCCGAAGAGCCGGTTCTTGTACGAGATAAATCGCTGGAACGTGACGACCTGTGACGTCAGCTGGCGTTTATTAATGTAATTGCGGTCGTCGGCGACCGGGTGAAAACCCTGGGGGTAAGTCCGCAGTCCGGCGAACCCGTTGGAGTGTGCCGTGTTGTTGAAGAACTCGCCCAGTAGCATGAACCGGGGGATCGTCGTGTTTCCGCCGGGCAGATACTTGCTGACACCGCGCACGGCGGGCCGCAGCTCGTACCTGGAGAGGAGTGATACGGTGTCAGGACAAGAGGGTTAGGTTTGCGCCCGGGTAAGGAAGGTCATCGAGAACTGATATACTCCGTGTGAGGCCCTCAACCTCGAAGTTCCTTAAAGAAAGAGGCATTGCGAACGAAGAGCAACATGATATCCACACCTAGTAAGTGAAAATCGGTCAGAAGAGCCTTGAATCCGAAGCAACCTCTGCAGTGCGAATTGCTTGATGTACCACTTGCAAGAGCACCACTTGGCAAGCCAATATTTGGCGGACGCACCAAAAGCCCGAGTCCGCAGCGCCGCCTCCGACGTTGTGCGTGACGGAGTTGTTTGCGTTGGTGATCCAAAAGGTTGCAGGAGAATTGTCCGTGTTGTTGTCTTCGCCGAGGTCGGGGGGAATCAGTCTTAGAGCTGGCCGCTGGAGGATACCCAGGTTGTGGGTGAAGTTGTTGCCCGTCTCAATGCTGCAAAAAGGATTGACACGATATAAGCACGATCGGGCAGAGTAGAATGAGGGGAGAAAGACGTCCTCGAGCAGCAAGTCGCGGTCAAAAATGCGCCAATATTCGTATATCAGAGTGGAATCAGCAGCATAGCGAAGTCAGTTGTTGGAAGAATTTCTCGAGACAGGGCACTCAAGATTCCAGCAACAAACCCAAACCGGTGACCAGCAGGACTCAGACAATGGACGACCGGATATGCTGCTGATTATCTCCATTGCATACGTCACACTTGATCACAAGCTGGCCAGCGGAGCGGACGATCGAATGGGCTTTGGCGCAGTGCTTTATGGGGTCCAAAGCCAAACCCCTACATCCGCGGAACATGAAATCACACCCAAACCCGTCCCGCCCTCACCCGTCCTCCACCATGAAGCAGTGCCCGCTCGTGTTGAACGCCACGTTATCCTCCACCAGCATTCGGTGCGTCCCGTGCACAACGATGCAGCGCTGGTTGGTGTCGTGAATCGCGAGCTTGCGCGCATACGAGCTGAAAGCGGTGTCTTGCAGCAGATGAAAATGCATGGGATACCGCCCCAACGTGCCCTGCTGACCCATGCTAGTTAGCTCGACGCCCTCGATGTACTGGGGCGTCTGCGTTTGGAAGATTATGAAGTGGCCGCCTGTAAGGAACGCCACAAGTAAAAGTAAGAAATCGCGATTTGGAAAGGGTTCCTCGGCTGTGTTGTCGGGATCAAAAAGCAAGGAGGAAGGCGTTGCAAAACAACGTTCTGATGTGGTAAAAGCTGGGTACAGGCTCCCTTAGGTTGTTCTCTTGCAGACCTTTGACGTTTCCAGTCTAGGTAGTAGCGGAATTCTTTCGTTGCCCTCTTTTGTCCCGATCAAGTCTTACTTGACGTGACAGCGCTGATTTTTTTAAGATAGACCGGAAGACAAGGAAAATGGACAGAGAAACAAGTACCAATTTCCTCAGTTCTGAGCGGCAGGGGATGGGAGAGCCTCGAAAGGATCGAGAAAAGAGCAAGTTGAGAAGTGAGCAAGACTTGCGGCTCACCTTCCAGGCTATAGTTGCCTGCTTCCCGCACACCCTGAATCAGAATGTGGCGCGTCAAAAGTGCCACTTCTGCCGTCTGGTAGATGATGCGTTCGTCGATGCCCGCGTCCAGGGGGTCGCCCCAGTGCATGTAAGTAAGGGGGCGGCCGAGGCGGATCACCGAGCCTCCCGCAGAGCCTGCACAAGCGGAAGCACACTAACGGTTTCAAATCCAGAAATAAAGGAAGCTAGAATTGACGTCGAGGTAGATAGGAAAGGTTCTATCAAGAGGGACTTAGTCCCTTGATGATCTTTGGTCGCACCAGCGTATGCTCGCAAGTTGAGAATGGAGTGAGGGGCACGCTCTTGCACTCGCACAAAAAAGAATGACCCGGTTGCTTAAAGTTCCATGTTTGCTGATTCTCGCAACAAGTCTTCTACCCAAAACCCCGAACTCAAAAGACCCAATCAACAGAGGGTCCAAACTTCGCACCAGATCGCCTCACCATTTGACACGCCGGTGATCTTGAGCCTCTCCGCTTGGTTGAAGTCGTAATCGGTGGACGCAACCACAATGTCTCCCCCCACCGGCCAGGACGACACGTCACCATACACCGAGAGCGTCGTGTCTCCAGCATATGCTGTCTTCGTGACGTGGACCCAGGCAGGGGTGTCCGAACCGCCGGGCATTCCGTGCAAGTGAAGCTGGCCCCCGACCTGAGGTAAGAGGGCGTCAGGATTTCAAAGCGCACTTCTGGGATTTGACTCCCAAGGGAAACAAAGGAACAAAGTTGCATAAAGGAAACTTGCCTCAGCAATCGATGTGCGAATGTCCCGGTCTTTGGTTGCCGAGGCGCTACGGTCACAGGATGCCCTCTTCAAACAAAGGAGCCAGTGAATAATCTGTTTCGGTGTAAGCGGGCTCGCAGGACTCTGACAAAAAGACTAGTCAATTCGGACCTTCTTGCCAAAGATTTTCGAGCACCTCGAGCACGGAATCGGATCACGGTTCGTCATCTGGACGATATCTCATAATCGCGAGCTGCCTCACATAGAAGCTGGGCACAGTTCCTCACCACTGCAAAAACTTTGTGTCCCAGGTCGAGCGACAGGAACGAGCCCCCGAACGCCCTTCTGTTGACCAGGTCCGTTCTGTTGGCTTCAGGGGTTAGCGTTATGGTGGCATACTGGGTGTAAGGCTGGTCAGGGAGGCCAATGGTTAACTGCCCCTGAACCAGGAGGTAGTTAGTCTCCACCGTGATGTTGCCCAGAGTGGCGTTGTCTAGAAACCTGCATTAAGTTTAGACTCTGGTTAACTGCAAGGTCAACTACATCGGTTTGGTACTTAGGAAGGGAAGGACCGGACAAAGAAAACCAAGCTGATGATTCTTTTGAGGATTAGAAAACTTGGTAACCTTGATATACTTCTGAGAATGGAAAGAACTGGTCATCTAGAGTAATATGGGGCAGAGGTAAATACAAAGTGGTGCGCAGCTAGATACCCGCAAGGGATCTTCCATGAAAAACCCGAGATGTGCTTTGACGATTGTTGAACAATTTCATCGCATCTTCTTTCTCTTGTACAGGCTCAAGAAGCGACCTGTGTTAGGAAAGTCAACCTTTGTTTCAAGGCAAGCGACCCTCAAACTCTCAACAAGGGTATGACAAAACAGGCCGAAACACGGGCTTGTCCACCACTCACTTGAGATGCCCCGTCACATTCAGAAAGTAGACCTGGATGCGGGGGACGTCCAGCAGGATGGAACGGCCGCAAGGCACCTCCACTGTCTGCCCGACGCCCGCACCGACCCCAGGAATCACGCCAGTGTTGCCCCATGTCAGAGGACTGCTCCACAACTCCCACTCTGCGGGGCAAGCACCACTCTCCAAGTTCAGTCATGGGTGTCACACTGGTTTTGTCACATGGAGGAAGAGGCAGTTTTGGACCTGATTGCATAGTGGGAGCATCTGATTGCGTACTGGGGGCACCTGATTGCTTAGTGGGGGCAGACAAACTTTGTTGTAGCAAAGTGAATTCAAGCTAACGTGTTCCATCAAAAAAATGACTGTCAAAGAAGCATCGGCTCTACAAGAAGTGGAATTCGGCTCTTCAAAAAGTGGAACTCAAGTGGGGGCAGTTAGGAGGGGAATAGCAATATAGCGGAATTAGATTGAAATTGGGAGACCTGGGACACTGGACTGTCGACATAGTTGTGGGGAGAACTTTGAGATCCTCGAGTTGATTCATTGCTGAAGGGAGAAGATCATAGATAACAACCTGACTGCCTATGCAGGAGCAAGCCTATACCGATGTACTGAGCAGGTTTCCCAGGAAATAGAAATACATGACCTTGGATCTAATCAAGAAGAGAGGTAGGGGGCACCTGTGTCTGCAGGATAAGTGAAGGGGCATGCTGGTGGGAAGATGTCTGTGGGACCTCCAAATGCATTTTGGAAGAAAGTGGCAAGTATGCAGGCACAGAGCAGGGTCGTTCTCCACCAGGCCGACAAGGAAAGGTCCATGTCTCTGCCCCCTAAAGGCAAATGCTGACGTGATTCTTCCTGTCCATCAGATTACCGTGCCTGGTTGCTTTGTTTACCAGATTCCGGAGGGCATGAACCACCACCCCTTCGCATGAAATGGGACGGTCCTCCACTTATCAGTGAAATGTCAACACCCTGTGCTGTTGAACTACCAGTGAGAGAACGTAGCTTCGTAGCTGGGCACGGCACCGATAGCTTGTGTACCGCTAATCAGAAACTAGCTTGCTGCAAAAGCCAACAGAATGTCAGAGATTTTGTAAAAGGCCGCCACTCTTCTTCCCTTCTGTTCTTCCCAGGGCTCCGCTCTGGAAAAGCCATGGCGTTTCCAAGTCCGAGCTTTGGAGGACGGAACCCTAGAAATCGCACAGAAACCCTAAAACGTGCATACGCCTGTGTGGAAAGAAACTTTGGCTCAGCCTCGGTTGTGCTGCGTGCATGTGAAAATGTCCCGCTCTAGTTTCTAGCATCAGAGGGAACAGCGGCGGCCTTCAAGTTCAACACTGACAGTGACAGCCTGATTCTGGCCCGCGGGGCAGTGCGGTGACTCTGAGGCCCTGAGGGGGACAATCTCATGGTCAGTTCACAAAACACCGTGTGCCCTTCTTGTCCGCCTTCTTTGGAGACGTCTCGGGATGGCAGATGATCAGAAGCCCATTGTTGTGGGCTATGCAATGAAACCTGAGCGAGAGAAGGGGTTTCTAAAGGTGAGCATGTCACTGACCGATTCATTGACTCCACAGAGGCTCAGGATGGTCTGGAAACCTGGGAACAGCAATAAGAAGCCTCTTCTGCAAATGAAGACTGGCCTCGTCACTAATCCACGAGGTGCCTTGCTGTAGGGTGTCCACATTGATTGCAGTGGGTATGTGTGAAAGTGCAACTAGAAGCATCTTGTATCATTATAATGGTACGGATGTGGGGATAGAAATGGAGGCACAAGCATCAAGTTTCCACAGGGTGCAGTTGTGTCAGACATCGTTTGGCCCCTTTCACAATGCAAGGTAGAAGGATACAGCACTCTTTAGAAAAGTCAGGGAAGAGTTATGAAGAACGGCTGCTTTTGCTGCTTTTCAAAGAGTTTCTACATACAATTCACACAAGAAGAGAGTGGGTGGGCAAGACGTGGTAGAAGATCATGTTGTTGAGCGACTGTTCCTTTGCCTGTGCAGAGAAATGCCCTTCCAGCCCAGCCAATCCAGGGCATCTGCTTCAAGAAGATTGACCTGAGCGCTCCGCTCGGGCCACAGCTTGCGGAGGTCGACCTTGTCCTCCACAGAATGATGGATGAGCTACAAAGTGTAGATTGGGATCAAGAAGAAAAGCAAGCTGAACCACAAGCTGCACCTGCAAACAATTTGGCGCCAGTCCATGACTTGGGGCCTCGAGAAACAGATGGGGCCCCTTATAAGAAGCAGAGTGAGACGGCCAACATTGCAGAACAAGTGTCTTGTTCACAACGAGGCAGTGAAAGGCCAGCGCACGAAGCGGGAAATTTGTCTGGGCCGGGGGTCAGTGGGAGGAGCGATGGAGTGGCAAGCACGCACCGGACGAAACGGTGCTTCCAAATGTCAGCGGGGCATCTTGAGTTGGAAAGGTATGCACCTGGTGGTTGTTTCCTCCGCTTATGAAGGCGCTTCGGGAGGTGCGGTACACTACTGCGGAGGAAGTGTCATCCTGTCAATCTAATCGGTTCCCACTTATCTTATCAAGAAGTGAAGCTGTCGCCCAGTATGTCTGACTAATGTTCTTGGTCCAACTCCATCTTGTTGTTCCACAGATATGCCTTTCATTTGAGACTATTCTGGCTGTCAATTTCAGATTTGGACTTTCTTCATGGAATAGGTTCCTCACGAAGCATCCACCATTGAATAAGCCGCTGAAGAGCCAGTGGGTTGTTGATTTTATTGTACGATCTGGAGACAGATTCCAGACGGATTTCGGACACTTGATCGGATTAGCAGTCTCTTTCATGTATTCTGAATCCAGAAGGTCGTTGCTGAAAGCACCTCTGTTTTGAAAGAGCAAGCTCGTCATTGAACATGGACACGTCTCAGTCGGGTTGCTACTCGATTTTCGAGGTTGCAACCAGGTTCCCTGGCACCTAGTCTTGTCGTTTTCCTACCGACACCTGATCCTTATCTCGCCACACAATCTGCAGGTTCTGCGCTTCCCATCCAGAGCTGCTTGTCGTCGACTCCTTCGACGACGTTCGTGTCGTGATGGACAGATTCGCTATCCACGACGCCATCAGCAACATTACACTGCCAGGATTAGCAGTAACCGTACGAGCGCCAAAAGCCATACGGGTAAGCGCTGGTGAGATACAAACCGGTGGCGAACTCTGACTGATTGCGATCACTAGCTGCCGTGTTACGAGTTAAAAGACTAGGCATAATTTCGTAGGGACTGATAATTAGTCATCTCAACAGGATGATGCTCGGCTGTCCCCTTACGCTGGACGAGCACGTACTCTTAATCCAAGTATGAGTCGATGGAGAATCCTGGAACGAACTTCCTCTGCCCGGCAATCTCGTCTCGAATTGATAAAGGTTTCCTGTTCGAACCTTTTTTATTCCTGTTCAGGTAAAGAGGGGGAACAGACGGACAGTCTTCCAATACCTTCCTGTTTGCTCAAATTAATCAAGAACTTGCCTGGGACAATTGCCCTGAGGCCAGCGGCCATGTGATTTTGACTTGCTTGTTGCGAATTGACACCTGCTTGGAGCAGATTGATGCGTCCTACACAATCAGCGTCACTTCGATGACGAGTAGCCCTCTTTGGCGCGCAGGTTCTAGAACATGACGTGGCGAAGCTGAGCGAGAGCATGGCAGAACTGGGTATGGCGTTCCCGTGCATTATGAAGCCGCGGGTGGCCTGTGGAACCCCAGAGTCGCACGCGATGGCACTGCTTTTGAGGCCCGAGGGCCTGCTCGAGTCCAGGGTGACTCTCCCGGCCTCACTTCAGGTCAGTTGACACACGTGGCTCGCGAATATACTTCCTCGAACCCTTTTCTTATCACCTCGAGATCCTCCGAATCCTGTTCGCAAACCTTCCAAACCGCTTCGGAATCCGCTTCGACGAGTTTGACGTGAAGCAAAGCCTGTTGAAAACCCGTCGCCGGCGCCTTTGAGGACTCGCATCTAACCCGAGTCTAACCCCAGTAGTAACCCTGGGCGGTGCAGGAGTACGTCGACCACGGCGGCCTCCAGCACAAGGTGTATGTCCTCGGCTCGAAGCTCTTCCACACGCCACGTGTCTCGATGCCCGACGCTCGGGAGATCCTTGACGAGCATCGGGAGGCGGCCGTCGTGACCTTCGACAGGTGGGGGCCCAGTTGCCTCCTTGCATTCGGACTTTGTCTGACGGAGGATATCTCTACCCAGCGAGGGCGAAGGGGAAGTGTTTTTCATACTTGGTTATCCGCACGTGGTTTTTCATCCTTTCGTCCCAAGCATCCATGTCGTGGTTCAGCGAGCACCAGGAAGGGCTGACCTTAGGGTTCCTTGCCCTGAAGAATCTGCAAATGCGTTTCGCTGAGCCTACCGGAGATGAACGGCAGCCACCCATATTTGATCTTGATATAACCTCTTGTCAATATGGTGTTTCTGCTGCGAGAACCCCGTATTTTGACTCGCTCCAGCGACAGCGGCTCACTCCGGAACTTCAGAATTTTTAGCTTCTTGGTACCATGCTTCAGTCCTTTTCCTTCGCTCGAACTCGCACGCATTCCAAGGTCCAACCTGCTCTACCTTTGTTTTGCAGCCTGCGGACGCCGCTCACCAGGTCGGCGAATCCGACGGCCGATTCCGACGGTGCCACGTGCGAGCCCACCCAATCGAACGGCGTGGATGAAGCGGCGTTGGAGGGGATTGCCAGCTGGCTGCGGGAGAAGCTGGGGCTCAGCCTTTTCGGCTTCGACGTTGTGGTGAGACGCTCAAAGGTGGACACTTGTGTCTCTCTGTCTTTCGGGGTATGAGCCCGTTAGAAAGAACAAGATTGTTGACTATCCCTAGTTCTCGGTCTCTCTGCCAAAGCGTTGGTTCGGAAGGCCTGCTCCGGCACGTCTTCAGCTTCAGTGTGGACGCTGCCGTCCCCACCGGTCACAAGGCTAGGAGCAGGGTATGTCAGCTTTGTCTTGAATCTGCTGCTATCTCCCTTTCTACCGGTCAAGAGATTTTGGAGGGAATCATGGTTCCTGGCGTGGCTTGAGTTGCAAGATGGTGCAATGACCTTCGAGTCTACGTTTTGACCATTGCTTGTGGGGTTAGCATGCCGTTGTCTTTCGATAAGCCAATCAGAGCATACAAATCAGTCGATTGGGGAGATAGCGTGCACGCATAGCCCCATCTTGCACTCTATGCTTAGGCGCCTGGCCGTGGTGCAGAGACGATCTTAGACCTCGATGGGCATCAGGATCATGACGCACAAACCGTTCGTACTGAAGGGCTTATGCACATTGTCACTCGTCAGCTACGGTATTCACGAGCTCGGAAACGATTAGTTTCAGTATTTCCTTGACTGATTGCCTCTGAAACCGTGGCGCAGGTGCAACTTGACAGTCGAGATCACATTGTTGTCGACGTGAACTATTTCCCGTCGTTCAAAGACGTTCCTAAGGAGATTGCTGTGACTTCGCTGTGGGACGCGCTGCGTCATAAGCATGAACAGTGGTGCTTACTAAATCAGGAGGATGGAGACGTAAAGGCAGATTATGAAGATGGCAGTTTTTGTTGATCGACTGCGGGACTCTCGATGGGAATGTACATGTTGTAAAAACGTTCTAAATGACAGTTGGTATGATTATTTTGTCTGCAGATATATGATCGAATTGGCTATGTTGCTTTGCAATTTTAATATGTGAAAATGCGAAAATGTTTAATGAATTTATCAGGGTGTGGTTGATTTGCCATTGCAAATGTAAGCGTACCATCATGCATCCTTAAAATTTTCATGCTGTTTACATCGGTTTACACGACTGAATGTATGTTCATGTGATTTGTTTAATTAATGAGTTTTACATGTCCTGTGCAGATTCATCCAAATAAATGTGTTTTTTGAGTATTAAAAATCGACAACATTGCAAACCAAAAATTAGGATGAGGTAACTAGATATGAAGATGGTGAAACTACCGTTCCTTTAATTGGTCATTTATGCGAATGGTCGTTTCAGGACAAATTATTAAAAATGTGGTACTTTTGACAACATATAAGGTAGGACTATTACCATTTTGAACGATATGTGGTGTTTGGAGGTGAATGTTTTAGGTATGTAAGGGACGGCAATATGTTATTGCCACATTTGAAAAGATCTTTCAATGCCATTGATGAAAACGATTTGGTCACAATCAGTTGAAGAATTAGATCCTTCCACAATTGTTACACAGGATTGTATTACTGTTTAGTCACATTCACAATACAATTTAAACACTGTTTACAAGATATGTCTCTTTCACCAATTTACCTGTCAGAACCCTAGCTAGACACTAAAGACTGTCAAAAATAGGCACCTGTGACGAACTGACTGTCACAAAACTTTTGCTCTGCACTTATGCGAGGGGGTTGTTCTTCTGGAAGAAACCCTTGGCCTTCTCGCCAGTCTCCTCAGCTTGATGTCCAGTCCTCTCTGCCTGCACATCCACAAGTGTATACTGGTCAGACGCACATTCTATCTTTTGAATGCCAAAAACTCCTCAGCTTCCTCAGCTTTCTTATCGGCAGATCGCCAAGGGCAAAACCTAGGATTAGTAGGAAGCAAAGTAGTACACTGCAATCAAAGGCTTTGTCTGGTACGACACATTGTCGCATTCTAGGGTTCAAAAAGACGCTCGTTCGTTGCTGTATTTGTTACAGCAGAGATTTCACCCACTTCCATTTGCTGTGTTTGAAAACTTGGAAGCAGTGCACTTGTTTCAATATTACTAGCCAGTTTCATGACCTGCTCTTGTTTCCGCCATTCCAAAAAGTGATGCCCAACTCTACCATTTATGTCCTGAGCACTCTGCAATTCCCTGCATTGGGCTGGACAAACTGAATAGAAAGAGGACCCGTTTCATTCCTCACCCCAGCCTGAGCCCCAACCTGAGCCTTCTTGGCATCCTTCTCGGCATCAGCAGCTGCCCTGCCCTGGTCGGAGGGGTGCATGATCTTGTCACCGACGGCCTGGACGTTGGCCTTGGCCTTCTCAAACTGCATTTGTAGAATTGAGTACAATCATAAGAAGACAACAACGTTACTGATTCTCCAAGAAGCAAAAGAGAACTCCGTAGGGAATGGCTGCCTCATGACGTGCCAATGCCACACTGCAAAAGCACAACGCAAAGGCCTCTAGACATTTTAGCCCGGCTTTGAGTATCCCATCTGACAATTGGCACCCTGGCATTTTACCCCCAATCTAGCTTGCAAAATGCCTGCACTTCTGAGATAGGAAACTAGCCGAACATCCAACTTCAAAAGTAGATGTCAATCTTGTCACACGTCAGTATACAGGTAGGATAGCTGACCGGCAATACTCTTAACTCCCAGTTTTCCCCTTCACTCCAAAGGAATGACACAGCTATCTTCCATTTCAAACCCTCCCTCATTTGCTAACCTGCAGCTCTTACAAATTGCACAGAACACTTGCAAACGTCAGACAGTTTCGGTGCGGTGCTTGAGTCTTAGCAACTCACAGTCTCCTGCACGTTGGTCTTGAAGTCCTTGGTGCCCCTCTCGGCCTCGGCCGACTTCTGGGTGGACTCACCCTTGGCCTGCTGCTCAGCTGAACCCAGAGGCATGATTGCTGGTTGGTGTTTGGTGACGGAGAGAAAGGTGGCTGTTTTGAGCGGTGAGAGAGCTTGAATTTGCTGAATGGAAGCTGCTTGAAATGAATGTCTTGTTCGTGCATCTGCTCTCCTTTTATCTTCCGTGGCTGCGCAGTAAAGTGATATCACAGATCAGTGATGACTGTGGCGGCAGTCGCGCTATTTGCCAGCTGTGCCGTGGGTTGATCTGCGAGCTTATTCACACTCAAAGTAAATAGCAGGGTTGTTGTCATCACACAACAGCGTGTGAAAAACTTCAGTACTGTTTTGTCCGAGTCAGCGGGAGTTCATCGGCTGCCAACTGTCCGCCATGCAAGCCTCCTCTTGAAACACCTGTCGTCTTTGAATTGGTATAACTGCCACATGGTTCACATGATATTATGATCCACTGCATGCACTCGTATCTGCAGGCCCGATCTTCATACACGTGGAAAGTGCAAAAGCCCGAGCGGTCGAGGTACGTACTGGTCCAAGTCTGATGCCAAGTTATCTCAAGTGATTCGGTACGCACCCCAGAACCCCGGTTCCAAATCGCACAGATTCTGGATGGGGTTCGAACGTCCGGGCTGCCAAGTGGCTCCTTCCGACCACCTTGTGAATCCTCCGGCGGGATCCCCCGACGTTCCGGCAGTTTGAACCTCCCCGAGCTCGAGTGCAGTCGACGTCGATAATGGCAGAGACGTAGCAAAGCTAGGACCTACTGAAGCTCGAGAAGCTGAACAAGTTGGCCAGCGCAAGAGACGTGCCGAGGAGGAGTCCGAATACCAGAGGTACCGTTTGCACTTTGCAAAGTCCAGACTCTCATTCCTGATTAGGTCGTGACAAAAATCAGCGATCGTCCCACTTTCCACAGGCTGCAGCGCCAAGCAGGAGCTCTTGAATTGGAAGCCTAATCGTGCTCAATACTTGAGAAGGGACCTTATTAGCAACTGCATTGTCCCAGGCAAGGAGGTGGATTTGCGAAGCAAACGGATCTAAACATTTGTATGGCCTCCTCAGCAATGGCGTCTCGCGTGGCAGAAAAGGGGCTTCAAGGACAATCAATATTCCAAAGGGTGCAGGATAACAAGCAGTTTCTGACCGGCACCGCTTTTGCAGCCCCGCCAGGTGGGTCTCTTTCTCCCATTGGTTCTGTCTTGCACAGAGCGGCCATGAGTACTGCGTGGAACGATGGCTGCATCTTGATTAGAGAGCTTAAGCAACTTGCTACCCTGTTCTACCAGCCACTTTTCTTGGGGGGTCCGGGGCACCATCCAAAGGATCCTGGCAAAGAGCTCCCATCTCCTGTGAATTGAAGCCAATGTATGCATGCAGCTCCCCAGCAATCTGCTTTGATTGTAATGCATGTAAGGGGCCTCTGGTCCTTTGCGTCAAAGGATACTTTCTGCTAGACAGTATGCTTAATCTTTGAACAATGAAATATGGGCACCCCCTTACTGATGGGAGAAACCGCCGTTCAATGCCAAAGTGTCAGAGTGATTATGTCACCAGGCATCTGCTCTGACGTGAAAGTGGATCGTTCGAGATAACCTCTTAAAGGCCCTTGTTCATCTGCTGGCTGAGCTTTGGCATCCTATCCTGACACTTTGAAGACCAAATCACGTCCTCCTGGAATTCCCTTCCTTGTAAGTGGTGCCCTGATCCTCAGGAGTTCTATGCTGACATCATCCTCTTGTCAGCAGCGTGTCAAGGCTGCGCACAGCTCAGGCGGGAGGCTCGCCAGCAGGCCCCGAGGGCAGGGCTCTTCAATGGGAATGGAAAGCCGGGAGAGCACTATATCAAGCCAAAGGAGACGCTCACAACTGCGTCTGGCAAGCCTGTTGGGGACAACACAAACAGCATCACTGCGGGCAGGAGGGGACCCCTGCTCTTGGCCGAGGACTTCCATCTGTATGAGAAGAATGTGAGGGGCCTTACATATGGAGGTTGATCGATGCAGCTCTTCAAATTTGTCTCATATGGGTTCTTTTAGAGGGACTGTTTTTGCTTGGGTCGGTTTCTAGTCCAGAAAGGCCTGAAATGACAAGTACGATCAGACTCTTTAGGGACTCCCTTGTTTCCTATACTGGTTATGCATGTCTAGCTGTGTCCTCTGTTGGATGCTTTCAGCCAATTCCTCTTTGTTATTACTGTGAAGGCATCTGGTCAAAACGGCTGATTTGCAACCAACAGGTCCATTTCAACCGGGAGCGCATCCCGCCCCGGTCAGTGCACGAGAAGGGTGCCGGTGCTTTCGGCACCTTCACCGTCACAAAGGACATCTCGAAGTACACAAAGGCAAAGGTGAGGGAAGCTTGAAGTCGAAGCAGTTTATTTCATTGCAAGTATATCTCTGAATTGATATTGCATCGTCTGTGTTGATTGGCTTGATGATTGGAAGATTTGAAAGCACTGCTCCACGTCCTATAGTTCGCTCTTATACTATCCCCTGCACCTCGAGAAGCTGGAAACGATAACTGTGGAATGCGGCCCGTTTGCCTGTCTTGGTATCTGCTGCGAAAAGTTGCGCCCATTCATTCGATTTCTAAACCGGATCCTGTTTCTATACAGCTGTTCGACAGGATTGGCAAGAAGACCGAGATCTTTGCGCGGTGGAGCGTTGTTGCGGGCGAGCATGGGTCAGCAGACTCGGTGCGCGATCCTCGCGGGTTTGCGGTCAAGTTCTACACGGACGAGGGTAACTGGGATCTTGTTGGCAACAACACGCCCATCTTCTTCATCAGGTGAGCTTGCTCATGATCTCCAAGCCTTACAATGGTCTGAGAACAAACTTTCGTAGAATGCTTCTTGACGTCTTTCAACGCATTGAATCTGTGCTTTTCTTTACGGCTATGGTAACTCGACCCTTTTTGTTTAGCCGCTTGTTGGGACATGGACCAAAACCACATGTGCGGAGATAACCAATGAGACAATTCGGTCTTTTCTATCGAACCCACGTGCCTTTTCTGTGCAAGATCTCAAGGACGGAACGCTGTAATGCGAGTAAAGTCTGTAAACGGCTGTTCCGGTAAGCCCCAGCTGCTTGAAATTCTGAGGTGAGCAATCATTGGTGCCATGTCTGCCTAGCAGCACTTAACAGTCTCACGACTTCTACAGGGACCCCCTGAAGTTCCCCGACCTGATCCACTCTCAGAAGCGTGATGTGCGCGGCCTGCGCTCCTGGACCATGCGCTGGGATTTTTGGGGCCACTCGCCCGAAGCCACCCACCAGGTACTGGTCGAGCTTCTTTTTCCGGCTCCTCAGTTTTCTCCATCGTTGATTATCTCCTCACTTCTGTCTTCATAGCCGTTGGAATACTGTCGGATCCCTAGTGCTCTGGTTTGTCTACCTTTCTGAAGTTTGGCGGCCTCTACTAGTAAAATCGTGTGACTAGACGAGGGGAAGTAGGACGGCTCTCAGCCATTCGATTAGGAAAGGAGTTGCCAAAGAGCTGATTACGGAAGGACTGACGCTTGCTCACTTCCTGCCAATGCTGGTCGGAGCCCGAAGTTGCCCGTCTCGGGGTTGTTGGCTTGCGTAGATAGAGGCAGACTGCTCAAAATGGTCGGGTGGTCGACCAGTAGTCTTCCGCGGATCCGTACACGGCTGATATCAAGCATCGTGTGGGACATTGTAGCTTTCTCGACCGTGATCAGAATGTGGATCGGGAGGCTAATTTACAGATCGAAAAGCAGCGTAGACGCTAGGACTGGACAAACGGTCTCCATTTTGAAAATATTTCTCTGATTCGGCGTCTGTCAGCGTCCACGAGCCTGGAAAGCGCTGGACACGCATCAGTATCGAACGAGGGCCCTGACGGGTAGCGTGACATTCAGGGTCAACGCTAAATCCGAAGGTTAAGCATTTAACCGCGCTCGTTTGCAGGTGCTATGGCTGATGGGCGATCGGGGTCTGCCCAAGTCGTACCGGCACATGAACGGCTACGGCAGCCACACGTTTTCACTGGTTAACGATAACAACGAGCGGGTTTGGTGCAAGTTCCATATGAAGTCGGAGCAGGGCAACGAGTCGTATACTGACGAGGAAGGGATTGCGCTGTCCGGAGAGAACCCGGACCTGTTCAACGAGGACTTGTTCACGGTGAGGACGTCCGAAAATTGTGAGGTAGTCCACGCAAGTGCTAGCCAGTAACACCATGGGGACGTCCGGAACATCTGAGGTAGCCCTCGGGAGTGCTAGCGATTGATACGATATAGTCGAGGTGGCGGCCAAGTAGTGCTATCCCGTAAGGGTCCAGCTGTGGGATACTGGAAAATGCATCGAAAAGATAGTCGTGCAAGCGGTACAGGGCACATGGGCGCAGGGCTTTTATCAATTTACAGATCAGTAGCGCGGCACAACGAGGAGCTCTGTTACATGTATGCAAGTTAGAAACGCCAAGCCATCCAGGCGTGAAAGCGCGGCAGAGACGCGCTTTAGGGGACGGTACGAGAAAGACGCACGATCAGGGTCGATGCTGAGCGAGATTGGAAAGCGCAAGTAAAGTACCCACGCAATCATTGGTCGCAGACGTGTTGACGGACTTTGTCTTCTTTGCGCTGCAGAACATCCAGAACGGCAACGGGCCCAAGTGGAAGATGTTCATCCAGGTGATGACGGACAAGCAGGCCGACGAGGTGCCCTACGATCCGTTTGACCTTACCAAGATTTGGCCACACAAGGAGTTCCCGCTGCACGAGGTACGCTCGAAAGAGGCCCATTACTTCGAGAGACGTGTTTGAGCTTTGTGACGGAAGCTGAGCAGGAGGTCAGGAACCTGCGTTGGCAATTGCACTATCATCGACAGAAGATTAACCTCGCAGGAAAGAGTCCGCCGCCAGCAAGATTTCATATGACGTATAGCTGGACGTTGCGGGATGTGCCCAAAAGTGTGCACTTTGGCATGGTGGGAAACCTGTCGAACAGCGTCAAACTTCAAACAGCGTCTTCGTGGCCTTCATCAGCCTCCTTGCAGCGATTGAAAGCGCTCCTTTAGCGCCTTTCCCTGCTCATCCGCGCGCGCTGTGTCCGTCGGCCCGGAGTGGTAACGCAAGGAGCCCGTCAGTTCGAGTTACCAGGCACACGAAAGGCTTGATGCGCAGCCAAGACAATACATCAGACTCACATATTTCTACTGCAGGTGGGCGAGCTGCACTTCGACCGCAACCCGGTGAACTACTTCCAGGACGTGGAGCAGGCCTCGTTCGCCCCCGCCAACGTCGTGCCCGGCATCGGCTACTCCCCCGACCGCATGCTGCAGGTGAAGAAACGGCTTTGTTTCCTTCTTTATCTGTTTCGTCCTTTCTCGGTTTCCTTCATCGTTGTCTGCCTCGTTATCTGAAGCTCGCCAAAATCGAGCCGTCCTTCTTTATGCGATTTCTGTGAAATGAGCCGTGGTCAGCAGCAGGCTTCCAGGACCGGGTTAGCGGTTGAAATTGAGGTTTCGATATGTTTTGAAGGGGCCAATGGTATATCATCTGATTGGAAGGCTACAAACAGGCGTCGGGCAGACGCTCCCGCAAGCTAGTTTCGCACCTTGGCTTCGTCGTTTACAAGAAGTCCAGCTAGCATCAAGAAAAATTTCACCAGGATGCTGTCTCGCGTTTCAGAATTCTTCCAAGACTTCTATAGCAAGTTGCGTGGGAGATACCGCCACAACTTTACCGCGTCTAAGAGAAGAAAAAGCTAGCCTACTCAACTCTTTTCCACCGCGCTTTGTGCAGGCGCGTCTTTTCTCGTACAAGGACGCGGCAGTCTACAGGCTGGGCATCAACCACGAGCAACTGGTGCGCACGTTCCGCCTTTCAGTCTCTGTTTAAGTGTTTGTTCGACCTTTTTGGGACCTCGTTTTGGAGAAAAGCTGCGTCTCCTCGCATTGAAGGCATACTTCGGAGCAGCGTTCCATGATCTTTCTGCGGGCGCTTTCTCGGCTTTTACAACGGTCGTTCGTGTGATGTACACAAGCCCAACTTCTTCGTATCCCACGTGAGTCTGCGCTCACTTACCTACTTCAAAATGCTCCGTTTGGTATCCTGACCGGTTCTTAAACTTGTAGAAGGACAAAGTGTCCCAAGATTATTTTCCCCAGCTACGACTTCACAGTTCCTGAGTATTTAGGGTTTTCCTTGCAGCCGGTGAACAAGCCCCGGTGCCCGGTGTTCAACTACCACTCAGACGGCTTCATGCAGACGCAAAACGGGGTAAGAATTCATACATGTTCTGTTCCTGGTCCGAGTTGATCAAAGCAACAAAACCGGGCCTGTAGTAGCAGGCTTCAGCACTTGGCAGTTTGCAGTCGGGTTTTCTGCAACTGGAGAAAGACTCCGCTGTCTCTAATCGTATCAGTAACGGACATGCTTGGATCTACCACGTGGCTCTGCGCCGTCGGTTTCTGCTTGCCGCTATTCACTAAGGGAATGCGTAAGGAGGAAAACTGTTCGTGTGCGGTTACCTCGCACTCACAACCGGCCATGCGGGACTTATGCAAGGCAGGAAAGCAATTCGAGTCACCCATTGCACGCCTACTTTTCTCAACAAATGAAGATCCTCCGAGCTGGGTTCTCGGTCGACAGGTTCGTTCGTTAGTCACACGATCGCTAGCTCCATTGGTTTTGCAGGCGAAGCGGCGACTTCCTAAAATATTTCTCGAAATATCTCATACCATGATGGAGCACCAATCTATCACTAGATATTGGCCTTCGAAAAACCAGAGTTGACAGCGTATCTTGTCCTGGATCTGGCATTGATTTTCCCCGTTTTTGTTTTGCAGGCCGGCCCCCCGTACGAGCCCAACAGCTTCGGCGGCCCCGCCGAGGACGCCCGGTACGTGGACCCGGCCGTGCCCCTGCAGATGAGCGGCGAGGGCAAGCGGTACAACCACCGGGCGGATTCGGACGACTACTCGCAGGTACGGACGTCCGCTTTTGTTGCAGGAACCTTGGTTGCGATGCTGGAGTCTGTCCGGATCCTTCGCTCGGTCGCCACGCGGACTGGTCCCTCTCGAGTCATCCGACTGAAGCGCTCCAATCCAACACAGCACTCCCAATGTGACGACGTAGTTCCTACTTCCTTTCCGTCATTCAGCGTGCCGAGTGAAGGCCGGGATTGTCGTTGATTTTTTGCTGCGTCCCCTGGATTCTGCTTTTCAAAAACTTCGCCGCTCACTACAAGAGCGCCCTCCGCTGCTTATCATGTGTGTTTAGCTTTATATGAAATCTCCAAAGAGACGCAGGTCTTTGTGAAATTGCTCACTTCAAGGTTGACCATTTACTCGCTTCCCGCAGGCGACCGCTCTTTGGCACATAATGAAGCCGGACGAGCAGGAGCGCGTTATCACCGGCATCACTAACACCATGACCAAGGGCAAGGGCGCCGGGTGTAAATCCGACCCGGTCCCCAAGAAGATCCAGCAGCTGAACCTGTACCACTACTACCGGGTGGATAAGAGCCTAGGGGAGAGGCTGGCCGAGTCTCTCGGGTTGGATCTGAAGGAGACCATCGCGCGCGCGGAGAAGGACCTTCCCAAGGAGGTGCCCGCGCTTGTGAGCTTGTAAAGTTGTAACAGACGAGTTGGGTTGAAAGCGTGTTGACATGTACTATACCAGTTGCTGTGGAAGTAGTGTTACAGGTCGAAGAGCCGACGTGAAGCCAGATTTTGATAGCGCAATCATAGAAGTTCTTGAACTTGTCAAGCTCGATTTGATACTGAATCTGCGTTGCGGTACGATAATGTGTTCTAATTCACCATTGGCCTGTGCATATTTGAAGTTGTGGCTGCCGAGCACGTCTGCCAGATTGCCGATGAAGGTTTTTCTTCATTGCCTGCAACGCAGTCACAGCACTCTTGCCCCACCATACAGAGAAAAGTCGACTGAGTAGAACCATTCTTTCAAGATGATGTCACTCATGTGGCCGTCGGGAATCTGTAAGCTAAAATGAAAAAACACACGCTGCTTCTTTCATGCCATGTCCAGCCCCGATGACAGCCCGATGCTGCAACACTGGTTGTTACTTCTCCTGGCAGCATGGGGTGCTGGTCGGGTTTTGGAGAATTTCTTTTCCGTACAAGCCAAAGAGATGTTGAGTTCTCATGAACACATACAGCCGCTTTGAATATTCCAAATTCGGATCGTGATCATCGCCGATATAGGCATGTCAACTCAATAAGCATCATGCACAGAACAGGGTTGGAAGGATCGTTCGAGAGCTGAACACTGTGTTAAGGAAAAACGATGCAGCCGCGAAACGAGCGAGCAAACCAGGATGCATAAAGGTATCTTAACTTAGCTGGATTTTCATGCAAACCCCGCCGGTGCTGGGAGATCGGCGTTCGACGTATTGACTAGGGGGGGGGTTTCGCGACCGCGATCCGGACGACCCGGTCAACGGTGCACCTGCAAACCAGCTGCGGTGAAGTCCCTTTCGATCATGACATATTGACCGAGTCCAGTCCGACGTGGCAGCATAGCACACAGGTCAGCCTGAACGCTTCAACCACCCGAGTCCGCATCATCATGCAGTTTACTGGTTCCATGTTCTGAACCAGTGGCTCTGAGACTCTGAGGCTCTGAGACAATGAGTCTGTTACTCAGGCCGGAACAATGGTTTCTGCTCGTCCCGGGTTTTGTCACTTCGAGGATCTCGAGCACCGCAAAAGGTTTCTTCATTGAGCTTCGAATGCTGGACGTGCTGAATGTTCCCCGCTTGCTGCACAGTAGCTGTCCGGTAAGAAGCTAGAGCAACGGTTAGAGACGACTGATACGGATTCCCGGTGCCACGTCCAGCTGGCTCCATTGAGGAGTACATATTGCTTGCAGGAGCCATCATGGCTGACGCTGGTATCAGCGCCCACAAAGAACAAGAGCCGGAGGCGGCGAAGTCGCCACCTGTCCAAACCCCAGAGCAGCCGCACCCGGCTAGTGGGCAGCGATTCTTGTGCGCGATTGACGGTTCTGAAGGTTCCAAGGCTGCTTTCAAGTTTCTTCTTGAGAAGATGGTTGTTGCGGAGCGGGGAGATAGCATCGTCCTATTTGAGGCGTGCAAGCAGCTCAGCCGTGAGCCCATGGAACCGGAATCCCGATTCTATCGTGCGTTCTTGCCGCCGAATCTCTTCAATCGTGTTTGAGTGCACTTTGCACATGTTTGCCCTCAGTGTGCTTCGAAACTGTTGGAGAAACAAAGAAACAATTTCTTGCGGGGTTCAAATCCAGCCCTTTATATTCCTTTGGCAAAATAGCGAGGAGTTGAAGCACTGAACGAGGGTCCGTGCCTGCTTACAGGAGCAGCCTTTCTGAGCATTGAGTACTGAAGAGGCCAGCACACTTTGGAACATGGAAAAATGGGTCATATTGTACTATCCAGAACTCTGAAACTTTATGCTCAATGTCCTCTTTTCTAGAAACGTTGATGGTTCCAATCAAAGCCGGTTTGATATTCGAACGTTGGAGAAACAAGTCGACGCTTTGACCTTCAACCACACGAAATCAAGAGAACGGGTTTTGACTTTTACTTTCACAAAAGTACGTCCTACATGAATCAGAGATGCTACCAGCTACAGCTTTGAAAGGGCTACACAGTTTGAACTCACTCTTTGAGCCACGTGGGCGATGCTGCAAAATAAATCGTGCCTCTTAATTTCTCCGCAGCTGACCTCATTTTCATCAACGACCTGCAACGCAAGATGGTCCAGGAAGAGGAGGAACGCCGAAGCCGCCAGCAGCTGCAAAAATTGGGAGAGCTGGCGAGTGCAATCAATGTGAGCTCGACGGTGTGAACACCCCGCGAGCTACTTCTGCTCGACTAGAACTTCCGTAGATTTGAGGCCTTGCTACTTCGAAGACTTGCCTCACTGAAGCTGAATTCTGACGCAATCGTAATGGTGAGCCTTGTAGATGACGTCTGCGCTTACTCCGAGGTCCATCGACCTATCCATTTGATTAGAAGCATAGACACCAACTCTCAGCTGATGAACGTCTTAGGCTGGCCAGTGCTCCTTCGCTTTGTAACATGGAATCAACTTGTCTGTTCGATGCTGCATTATCGCCCTTGGTTGTGACCATCTTTTGGCCGCGACGCAATGATTCCGGTTGCTAGACTTTCTTCGTCCTTACGGGTCGAACCTGGGTCCCCCGATTTGCTGGAAATTTGGCTTCAAACGCCTCCTCATACTGGCCATTTCCTGAGGACGTACGTGGTCACCCAACCGAGCGCTTCTTGCTGCAGGTGCCCTGCGAAGTTGTGGTTGCTACGGGCGACCCGCGTGAGGTTATCCCCAAGTTCATCTCGGAGCACCCGGTGGAGATTGTGGCAGTTGGCAGTCGCGGATTGGGCCCGATGCAAAGGTACAAATCTCGGTGATTGTTTCGGAGCGGAAATCTAGAACTAATCCCGCTTCTATCAGCTCTTCGACGACAATGCTGCCAATCCGATCGACGATGTTTTTGAAGGCTCAGAGGGTACTATGGATGATGCACGGAAGAAATCGAAGTATGGAAGAAGAATGTCGATTGCCCAGTATTTAACGCGCTTCGATTCAATAGGCTTTGCCAACAAACCCCGCATCTTTTTCAGCTGACGAGACATCTCGGAACAGTCATCTTCGCAGAAGATCCTCGCAAGCAAGGCCCTTCCACCACACATTTTTTGCTATCTGCTGTTTCACGTGCATTTTTTTGAAATCGGTGATGACGACAAGACTCTCGCAGAGCTTGCTCAATGCTCTGGTACCTTCGAAGCCCTTGTTTGCCGTTCCAGAGGCTTCGATTGCTCTTTTGCTTCCAACTCCTTTCTCCTTTCGTATCTGCGCTTGTCACAGGTAGCTGCAGCTTGACTCTCTGCCTCGCACCTGTCTTACGTCGGACCTTTCTGCACGGTATTTGGTTGAACATTGAACGTCCCACTCAGCTTCGTCCCAGGGGTTCAGAAAAACCAGATGAACTTGCTGATGCATCATTTCAAAGGTGGGGGGACGCTGTCTCTAGCATAACCAGCCCCCCATTTGCAGGCTGTTTCTCGGCAGCGTGAGCAGCCATTTGGTGCACCATCTCAGCGTGCCGGTACTGGTGGTCTCCCCTCCGCGTGCGAAGCCGTGATTCTGGTCTGGCGGGGGAGCTTAGCCCGACGAGTCACGTGTGAATTACAAAGGAGCCCTTGGTTGAATAAGTGTTGTCAGGAAAGGGGGGTCCCAAGTTTCGAGATGACTTCACATTGGAAGGCAATGACGGCTAGGACGACCTCAAGCCTGCGAGCCATGTTTGAAATACAAACATAGCTGCGGCCTAGGCGAAAGGCTGATGTACATAGATTGGTCTGCCTGTCTCGGTGTTTTTGATGTCAGAATAGAACAGGTGGCTTCAAATCGTGTCAAGTGAAGAGGAGTGAGTCCTATAAATCCTGTCTGGCGATCTACGTAACTAAAATCAATAAGATCAGTCGCGTTTTTCATGGATTTCTCCTTGAATTTTAGCCCGAGGTTCAGTTCTGCATCCATGGCCCATGCATTCATCTTGATTCGATTGCAGCCCGGCGCACGTGACACCAGCTGCTCCGAGTAGTGCTCATGATCAGCTTTAGAATGCCAAAGGACGGCGCTCGCCTAAATTACGAAGCTGAGTTGATAAAAACATAGCTTATTATAAGATATGATGAGTAGTACCTGCTGGTTTAAATCCCTTCATATTTGGCGCGCACGAGGCTCCGTTTTCAGCGAAGCAGTGGGTTACGAAAGGCTACTGGCTGACACGCCCACTGCTGGACCGAGATTAATGAGCGTCTCCGCCTGAGGAATGCCGCTTTTATAACCGGCATGCACCGATTTCGGAAACGCCCGCTGTAACCGCTCTTTGACTTCGCACGAGAAGCGCAGAGAGTCCGATGGTGCTCTATCTTGGAGTCCAACTAATGCAAACCAGCTCGAAGCGAGGCGCGTATTACCCGGTTTCCTATAGATCTGCTGACGTGGCGCCGCGCTCAAACCGGATCTGGCTCAGATTCGCGAAAGGGGAAGGGGCGGTCCCGTAAACTACGACGCTATGGCGCAGCAAGGCGAGGAAACGCGTACAACTCACAGCGGGGTACAGTATAGGGCGCAATGGTTGTGCAATTTCGAGCTACAAGCTTATAATTCCCCTCCCAATTCTCCTCCTCATCAGGCAGGAACTTCGACTAATCGTGAGGGAATCGTCAATTTGAGAGCCTGGCTCTCCGAAGGCCACGCTATAAGTTTGAATCTCATTGCACGCAGCTCTTTTGTCGTCGCTCCCGGTGAAAGAAAAGGCGGTCAGCTTGCCCCAGCTGATTTCCCCTTGGAAGTGGCCCCAATCTTTTTTGGTCTTTTCCACATCATGGCCGCTAGCTCCGAGGGGACGCAAAGCAGCGCAGCACCCTTTGGAGCGGCGCACGACTATCCCCAACCCCCGGCGCACAACCCTCTCGAAACCCCGGCCGCGGAAGCCGGCCGCGGGGTGCGGCTGCTGTGCGCGATCGACGGCTCTGACGGGTCAATGAATGGGCTCAAGTTCCTTGTCGAGAAGCTGGTGGTTCGGGAGCGCGGGGACAGCGTCGTCCTCGTCACGGCTTGCAAGCCGTGCAACCGTGCGCTAACTTCCGTTCCATTCCGCTCCTTTCCGCTCCATTCCGTCAAGCTTATGTAGATAAAACCTCTGGCAACTACTATGTTTTGGGCCCTCATGGCGAAGGCATTTAGGAGTGTCCGGTCTTTTATTTTTCAGACGTAGCAGAAGTGCCCACAATACACACGAGATACTGCTTAGTTTCAGGCATTACAGTCGACCATTTACAGGACATCACATTAGCAGATCCTACCTTATCAGAATGCTTTAGTTTGCTGCTTCGATCCAAGTGGATCTGACTGCTGGTTCTAAAAAACAGAGCTATGTTTCAAGCTGCAGTGTCAACCTGATGAGCTTCCCTCATCGGTACGTTCAAAGGTCGAGGACTCCACAATGAGGATTTGTCCGATCCCTCGAAGCAACATACAATAAGGTCGAGCCATCATCGGCACTATGCCGAAACGTTTGGAAAGTGAACAGGCGCAGTGTCGCCTCTGAAGCAAAGCAAAGGGAGAGAGCTCCTTAGGAAACGATCAGGCCGTAACCCAGGTAGAAAGGGCAACGACATCGCACTTTTACCCCCCTCTCAATCAGCTTTTCTGCAAGACCAGAAGACTCTTCGCTGGACCTCGGCAAGAGGCTGCCAGCCTCGAAGATAGTTACGGCAGACACAGCTTTGCATTCAGCCACGTCGTCACCTTCTGCTGCGCTATACAGCCGTCAAAGAGTATCTCAATTTCCAATTCTGCAGCTGAGCTCGTGCCTTTGTTCGAGTCGCAAGGCGACGTCATCCACGAGGAGGAGGAGCGCAGGTCGCGCGACCGAATGCAGAAACTGGGGGAGCTGTCAAAGGAGGTCCCGGTGAGCTTGTGAATTAAGCCCAGTCATTGCCCGAGACTCCGTCTGTTAGTCAATCTTGGCAGAGTCTCTAGCAGGAGTACGTCAAGGGGCGGAGATTCATCTTTGCTCAACTTCGAAAATAGATTCAAAGTCCATTGTTTGCTTCTTTGAATAACGCTACTGGTTGGCAACAGCACGCGTTGACTGGAAGCTGCACTTGCACCTTCAGAGATTCGACCAGCTGTGTTTGCCTGGTCGCCCAACAAACCGCTTTTTATCTCAGGTTCCGTGCCAAACCACGGTACTTTCGGGCGACCCCGGGTGGGCAATCCCCAAGTTCATCGCCGAGCAGCCGGTGGACGTTGTGGTTGTGGGCAGCCGCGGAATGAGCAAAGTGGACAGGTAGGAACCGCGTTTCGCAACTGTTTTGCGTGGTCGAGTACTCAAATACCTCAAAAATGTTGAACCTCCTTCGTGATTGCCACGTCATGCCAACGATGAGGAAGTATCTCGACAGCAGCGACGGGTGCCGAGCGGAGGAGAGGCTGACTTCTGAGGAGCTAGAATGGCGGGAATCCAGTCTGGAGAAGAGGAACCTGGGAAATCTCGTTGTCTACAGTTCCGTGCTTTTGGCGGGCTTCGGCAAATCGTGTACGTGACATCCTGATGGAACCGCAGCAACGTGCATAGATAATATTCTTCCAAGCGAGGCCATTACAGGGAGCGAGGTGCACTTTCAGAATTTCCGAGTATGCGAGAAGAATTTGTAGACGTCTCAACCTTGCCATCTTATCAACACGTCCTAAGCGAGGTCCGAAAGCTCGCTCTTTTGTACGTTACCCCGCCAGGAGTTCGAGCTCACCGGACTTGCTTTAATCACCCCGCAATCTTTGGTCTTGAACATCCCGCATCTGCTTTGATTTGAAAGTCGCAGCGTCGAGCGGGTCGGAATGCGCTTCTTGTCAAATGAAACCTGAGATTCCGTGAAAGGGAGCGGAGACATTGACACCGTAAGATCTCTAACATGAATACTCTGAGCGCCCTGGATCGTGCTTTACTTTCGAGCTTTCTCGTTGCAGGCTTCTTCTGGGCAGCGTAAGCGAATACTTTGTGCACAATCTCAGCGTGCCGGTGATCGTTGTTCCCGCCGCATGCAATCTAAAGCCGCCTGGCTCAGAGACGTAGGATACGTGCAGTAGCTTCCGTCTCAAAAAAGACGGGATCTGCAAGATACAATGAACGAGGATAGCAGATCAGAGCCCCCTTCCAAACGAAACTTTACCTACGTTGCAGACCTCCAACGGAGTAGGGTATCCAAGGATTGCTGTGCTTATTGCATCGGAAAACACCACCTTTTTCTTGGTTGGGAACCAGCAGTGAGCTGCGCGCTGCTTGTAACTCCACGCGTCATGCAAGTTAGCTGCTTGATACGGAGATCGTTACGGAGATCATGTGCAGAGGCTGAAGAGAGCATATGCTGTAGTCTGCACGGCACATATACTGTCATACTATGACGATTCAGTGTGGGCCGCGTCACAATGATTAGCCGCATGCATGCTTTTCAAATATAGTATTGAGCGCTATCATAATGCCAAACGTGTCACTTGTAGCTTGTAGGCACACATACGGACTGCACGTCCCCAGCTAGACGCATGTGCGCACGACGAACTGCAACTGTTGATGGACATGGTATATAAGAACTGTATAGAGCCGTGCGAACCGTTTCATGCCTCGGTCTGCTTCACTATACACGTTTTGTTTTGCTTATGTTGCTTTCGGAGACAAGATCTGTGGCAGCCAAGATGCCACGCGGCCGGGCCCTGCAAAGCTGTGGGTGTGGCCTGGCAGTCAGGTCCGATCGGCGCAAACAACCCGGTCCAAAACGTGCCAACAATTGTCTTTCTCAGGTTTAGATAACGTACAATGCAACGAACGTTCTGCCGACGAAGCAAGTGGTTGCAGACCTACCTAGCGTACGTCCTACTTTAGCACTCACTTTCTAAAACACAACGAGGACTTTCCGTCCTGCGGCCAAGGTCACAAACGAGACATATTATGTAGCGTAGTGCGAGCGATATGATCTCGGTAACCGAGAGCCGACAGGCTCCTAACCCCATACATATATACTTACTTTGTAGCCCAGCTCTGCGTGCTTGATAGCGAGCTAATTACCTTGATCTTCGAGAGCTAAAAGTCCACGTAGCAACACGACCTCATGCGCACTTTTGCAACTCCGCAAGCGCTTCGGTAAAGGCAGTCTAGTAATGCCTCCAACAAGACTCACAAACACTATGGCGACCACTCCTTAGTTGACCAGGCCGAGCCTGGTCGCCTTCTTCGGGAGCTTTCCGGTCGCCAAAAACTTGGCAGTCGCTTCGATAACGTCCTTCACAAGAGAAGAAAAAGGTCGTGGAATAAGACGATTGAGGAGCAAAGTCGACAGATATGTGGCTTTAGCGCTGCCGTCAATTTAAGCCAAATGTCTAGCACGTCTCTGTAAGATGCTTCACCAACTTTTTGGGGGGCTCGTCCTGCGTTGGCGTTCAAAAGCGAAGCGCAACTTCAGAGCAAGCACAGATCCTCCTCCTCTTCGGGAAAAATAATGGCACAGCATCGAGCAAGAATGGATTGCGGAAAGTCGACACGGACTCACCGGATTCCTGAAGTAGCACCCATGAGCCAGTTCGACACGTCCCGTCATCTCCTGCAGAGAGATTTGAGCTTGGTCACAATGACGGAATGTACACCGCCAGAAATGAGGTCGGCCACCGCCCACAACTCTCTACAAACGTTTTGGTTCGATGCACTTCCGCCGGGATTGCGTTCGTCGATCATATCTGTCGCGCTTTGAGACGCTCATCGACTTTTGAAACGCTTATCAATTATTTCTTGACAGAAGGAGAGCGGCACGCCTACAAACTCCACGGGCAGTATTTCCAGATAAAAGTACGTTCTTTCGCCGACCCGATAGACCCCGGGAAAAAAAAACTCGTGCAATGATCAAAAGTCTCTAAGAAGACACGAGCACTTATTTTATGCCTGAAGACATGCTCGTGGCCTTTCCCCTCGAAAAGAAGCTCCTCGACTAAGGACCAAATCTGATGCTCCATTGTAAGAGCGACAAGTGAACAGTCGCCCATATGATGGTCAAAATCAAGTAACTTCGCATCTTTGGTTCGTTAGGAGGGAGACACGTACCTTGATCCGCTCCTCCAGCATGACGCACGTGACCTTGAGCTCGCGGTCAAAGGCGTCGGCGGATGACGTCGGGTGGCGGCTCATCTTGGTGCGCTGCGCTCGCAGGCGCTTCAGCGTCTCGGACCTCCGCGCTTTCTCCTGCAGGGCGACACGTAGTCAACTTAAGAGACAACTAGAACGAGATGCAAAAAATCAAGGACGACCAGCCGGTAATGCTGCGGCTACGGATCACTGCCCAGAGATGCTGCTTTGGAGCGCTGGGCCAAGAAAAAGTGCTCATTGAGCGGGTGGGTTCTTTGCTCGCCCCACTGCTGTCTTTGACAAGGAGATATCCAATCGTCTTCAACATTGCGACTGCGAGGTGGAGGAAAGTGAAGGCACGAATATTGTGCACGCTATTGGGCTACGCTTTGGAAGCAACAAGTTATCCGCTTGGGAAACCGCGTGAGAAATCAGACGGTAAAAATCGAAAACAGGGACTGTTTGAGGCAACTAAGATGTAAGTTGATAGGCACAAGACCTCGACACGGAACGGCACATACGGGCACAACGAAGTCAAGGTCGTGATCTCCAGGCTGCTCAGTTGTCGAGGGGATTGTCGATCGGAGAGAGGACCCTTTCAGAAATCAATTATTTCAAACGCAGAGAAAGCTCTTCGCCATTCTCAGCTCCCGTCTTCCTTCGAATTCATGTTTTGATTTCATTCCTCCCTCCCTTCACTTTCTGGGTCGTTTTAAGAAATCATGACCGATGCGCAACCTTGAGGGTAAGAGGGACTCACGCTGGGCAAAAGAGTGTCACAGTCAACCTTACCTCGAGCACTTGATCGTCCCACAGGAAACGGTACCGCTGCAGATACTCGCGCCGCCGGTTGCGGCTCTCCAGATCCATGCCCTCCTCTTCCTTCGTTTCCTTTCCCTTGTCCGGCTCCTTTGCAGCCGACTGCACCGCATGAGCCTCCAACTCGCCGGTATCCACCCCACCTTTACCGTTGCCGTTGGCGTTACCACTGCCGTTCTTGTGCACGCTCCGATGCCGCAGCCCGCTAGCGCTGTTCTGCGGCTCAGAAAGGGTCGAAGCGCCGGCGCCCAGGCTTCCGTTCGACGCGTCTTCCACGATCTTCTGGCCCCCGCTTTCTGAGACAGCAGTGTGTTCCGCTGTTCCGTTCTCTTCTTGTTCCTTCCGGTCGGCCTCAGCCATGATGAGCCCGCTGACCGATCCATGCCGCAAAACGTTGCCGAGCTTCTCCTCCATCGTGTGCTTCTCCATCCAAGACTCGCGCATCTCGGTCGGGGGCGCCTCAACAACCGGGGGCAACGGAATGTCGTTCCGCCCGGAATCCGCTCCGAAGTCGGCCGTTGCTCCCGCAGACCCGTCCCTCTCTTCTCCAACGTCCCCGGTCGGATCGGGTGCGGCACTGTCCTGTTTCACTTCCGACAACTCAGTCCTACCTTCCGTCCCCGTTCCGCCCTCTCCTCGTTCCGCCGCCATTCCGTTCCGTTCCGCCAACATTCCGTCGACCGCCGCAGGGGCGTCCTCGGCGATCACGGTCGCGGCGTGGCCCGCGGCCTCTAGTTCCGAGGGATCGTCGCTGCCCGCGGCTTCCTCGACGGCCTCGATGAACGGCGCAAAGGATTCCTCGGCGGCAAACAGTTGCTGCACGTTCCAGTGCTGGTACTTGTGCGTGTTGGAGGGCAGCTCCAGGCGCTCCCCCGCATAGATGTGCGCATTGTCCAGCTCGCCCTGAAAGAGAAATAACATGCGGAAACATTGGGCCTGGTGTACGTTTGGTGCTGACATCTGGAGATGGTACAGGTTTTGAAAGCATTTGTCCTCGCCACGAATAAGGACATGCACGCTCCTGCTCGCTTGTAGATGAGGAAGGGCAGGAAGACGCCCCACGGGCGATGTGGAAGAGCGGAGGCAAGCAATCAATCTTTTCCACTCTCACGTGTAAGCGTTGTCTCGAGCTGAAAGATGATAGTCTTTGTTGCTTGACGATACAAAGTCGGCAGAGGCACTACATAGAGCATTGAAAAAGCGGCCTAGAGTGGCCATGTTACGAGCCAAAAGTAGCGGCAACAAGCGATTGGATCCGCAGGACAAATCTTGGGAAAAGAGGGCGTCGAAGCAGCAGCTATTGTGTGGACGAGAATCCTGAGAGCCATGGCGGCAACAGCAGACCGCGCTGAAAGAGCGAATCTCCCAATGCGCTCATGTCTTGCGATCCCAAGAACATGGTGACGAGTAACCTGGAGCGAGAAGGGGGTGCAATAGAGCTTCTGCTTCTCTCTTGAGAGGCGAGACCGCACCAGGCGCAAAGAGCAGGGCCGGTTGGCAGGAATCCCTCACGTTTTGCAGGCCGAAGGACATGGTGATGAGCAGCTTGAGCGTGGACTCAGAGAGCAGCGGCACGAGCAGGAAGTTGGCCATCCAGCGCAGCAGGAGCAGCAGCGAAAAGAGCGTGTTCCACACGACGAGCCACACGTCGTCGTACCAGATGGCCAGCGTCTTGTACCACGTGCGGCCAATGGGGTACTGCCACGTGGACCACGGGGCGGGGTCCAGGTAGAAGCGGATCTGGGGGAGGAGGTATGCGCGCACCTGCGAAGGAAAGAGAGGAGTCCGAGCATGTCAGAGGGCGGTTGTGAGCGCAGTTATGAGGTCGGACTGATGACAGGCTCAAGGGCTCTGCAGGTGTTTGGTAGGCTGTCTCGTTGACTTGTCACTCTCAGGCGACTCTGAAATCTTAAAGCAGCCGGCGAGGTGTCCGAGCTTGAACGACTTTGGTAAATCAAGAGAACGGGAGTAGGTGCCTGGTCAGTTGGGTGGCGGGCGGGGCCATTTGCTGCTCAGACAACTGGCGGAAGGATACAGACCTACAATTTCCTTGCAACCACCTCCGGGACCTTGAGGTCCTCGTTTGCAGAAGCCTGACCTCAAAGCCTCTCAAAACGCCGGCCCTTCTTCAATGGGTGAGCGGATAAGGGCGCGACTTGTTGAGGAGCTCCTCCAAAGTTCTCTGGAGACGCAGCCTTACTTTTCATTAGCTGCGCGCCTCTTTGGCATGAACATAATCCGGTTCCGTCGAAGTTTGATTCACTCAACTGTATTCCTCCTTTTCCGTTCCCTCTTCCCAGTATTGGCTGAGCTAAGACTTTCAGCGCCGTCAAGACTCCACTCCAAAAAGAAGCGAAGTAAGTCACAAGACACCCGAGCAAAGCATGACCTCGATCGCAATCGCTACAGGTGCAGTTGCGCGCTCACCACGGGCTCAGTCGAGAGCGCAAGCGCCGCTTCGTCCAGCTTTCCCGCATTGACCACCAGGGCGCGCATCGTGTCAGACCACGGTTTGCGCGGGTCGTGGTACAGGTTCCCATTGTAGAACACCTGCACGGAAACGGCACTTTGTCACGCCTTCACGACTGCAGTTCTTGCTGCTGTAAGGACTTCAAGCCAGACACTATTGCACATCTGCAGTCGTAGCGTTGCTTTAGCAAAAGATGGAGGACCCCAAACCTGCAACAACGCGTGCAGATCCACTGCCAACATAGATAGTGAACTACCCGTCGGAGTATCCATGCATATAATTCCGTCTTTGGGGAGATCCTTGTGTAATCAAAGACCTAAAGAGCATTCTTTTGCTCCCCATTCCAAACCAAGACAGTCTGCCAGCTGTTCGTCGAAACTCAAAGACGAGGATTTTGTCTCCCTCACCCTGTCCTGGACCCGCTTGATCGTGAGCGCCACAAACGAAAGCACAGCGGTGACTGCCCAGAAGACGGTACTGCCGGTCCCCAACAGCGACTGGTACCGGCGGTAGACGGCCAGCCGGAACAGCGTCACGATGACGCCCAAAGTGACCGACACAATGATGGTCTGCCACAGGATGCCGAGTGCCACGTGTATTGTGCTGAAGTCGTCCCAGATCTTGGTGTAGAAAGGCGTCCCTGCGGAAGAAAGTCAGCGTGAATTGCGTCCTTTGGGGGCACGAGCTGTCGGATAGCCAGGTATCGGAGTTGCGCTAAAGTTCTTCCACTAAGTAAGCCGGCAAGCATGGAGAAAGCTCGAGCTATGTGGACCGACTGAGCTTGCAGATTTTGCTGACATGAAAGGGCAATGGTGACGTAAACTCAACCGAAGTAGGCACGGTGCCAGCTTGACGATCTCGTCGTATTTAACTTAGTGCAAACATGCGCGAATATGCGAGCTGCCAGCTTAGGAGTTTGCGTGCCAACAGAGTGCTAGCACAAGCGGAAGGGGCACCCTTTCAGGTACTATGTACGTCATGTCGTGCTTTGTACACAACAGAGTGTCCAATTATGCTTCTTGGCTGCTGATTACTTACAACGATTGCCCCACACCTAGCATTAAGCATTTTGCGTAATATTTCGCCGCAACTGTCACTCTGTGGGCGTCCATGCCGCAGTTGCTCACCAAGGAAGACGATGTTGCCGAGCGCGTTGGTGACGGGGCAGGTCGCCCACCTGCGGCGCAGGTACTTGTAGCGCCGGATCTGTCCCAGCTGCAGCAGCCGGTCCATCCACGAATAATACGCCCACCTGCGAATAACACGTGTCAGCCACTCCAAAAATATTCTTGGAAAGAGTGTAACACGACGAAGGCACTTTGAACGTCAAGGCCAGCTCAGATATTGCGTAAAGTGGCAGCCCTTTCTCTTAGAACTCCAGCCACACTTGTTGCTTTCAGAGTTCTGAGCTTACAACGGAGTCTCGCCAGTCCGAGTTTTACGTATGTCGCAGCCGCACGTCTTTCTATATGGGTTCCGCTTTGAGATCCTATTCTGGCAGCCACTCGGAAGCCTTGCACTTCGCCTTGTGAAATTTCAGGACCGAAGTCCTGTCCATTATACCATGGTCAGCCCCCAAGATCTGAAAGGTGAATGCCTAGACTGGAGAACATCGTTCCCACCTGTAAAGTTCTTTCCCGCCAAAGTTTTCCTGGTCGTAGCTGGCGGGCCGAAAGAAGCGCTTGATGAAGGACGCGCGGGTCAGCTTGCCTGCCGAAATCTTGGCTTTCCTCAACCCAGTTTCTTCGTCGGTCTTCTCAACGATTGGGAACGGCCTGCGCAGATAGACCTGGGGTCAGGGCTTCTAGAATGTGGAGAAGCCCACCGAAAAAGGGTTGATTCTCCGACATTTGGACAGTCAAGACCATGCTGAAAATTACTCGTGGATATTGGCCTCTATTTATGAGTATCATCGCTTTTCTACCCAAGCCTGACTGCATCGACGACTGGGCTGGTCTGATGTTCCAGACGTCCTGTGACTATGGCTTGGGATGTCGCACAATCCCACTCTTCCAAAATTCCTGGATCATGAGTCTGGTTAAGCCAGCCAGGTTCAACAAACTAACGCGTAAGTAACAAACAAAAAGCCTTTAAAAGGTCCTAGCTACTAAAAGGTTTCCCCGAAACGCCATATTCCAATTTCAGTGTTCAGAGCCTTGGGAAGGCCCCTCACCGGTGCACCATTAAGAACGGGTTCAGCTTCCACCACCAGATGACGTCTGTGATCTTCCCGGGCTTGCCAATCTCGTCGTGATCTTGCTTGGCGTCCCTCCAGAATGCTGCTTCGATGTCGTCGTTGTAGTTTTGGCCAGATTCCTTTCGCAGGATACGCAGGTACTTCTGTAGGCCCAGAGACAGATCATTAGCAACCATTTTAAAGGAATGGTTTACGGTCTTTGTACAAAGTCAAGCTGGAGAAAGTCAAACAGAGCCACCGGGCAAACTTTCCCTTCGGATGCTTATTGGCTTGTTCCATATTCTTCCAGGTTGGGAATTGTGGCTTTAACCAGTTTCGCGCATTATGCATTGGTTGAAGCCACGATAGAAAAGAGGCCAAGTATATCTACTCTACCGTGGAGGCAAGAAGAAACCAAGGAAAGCTCCTTCATTGCTTCGACCTTCACTTCCACTTGATAAGATGCACAAAGCGGAAGTCCCAAGCTACCCAATGAAAAGCTCCAAAGTAGCACAATGAGCCCAGCGCCGCCCCTCACCGCCACACCCGCGAGCACCACGTTACCCCCGTGCGAGTGCGCCACAAGGTGTATCCTTGCTGCCGGATCGTTCTTCCCGATGGTGTTAAGAAGCACCGCCAGCTGGCGCCCCCCTGCAATCCTCCCTGCATGCGTGTTGCTCCCATCCCAATGGAAGGGGTACGGAACCTCCTGCTCCTGTTCTGCTGGGATGAATCCGCAGCAGAACGATCGCAGCTTTGGGGGGGCGCGCACAGGCAGGTCCCGCCACACCGCATCTTTTCCCAGGGGAAGGTGTTCCAAGTTTTCCCCAACAATGGTGCAGAAATTCTTGGGGTTTTCTGGGTCAGGTTGGTACCACTTTGGAACTTTTTCATCTGGGGCAGGGGGGTCGAATGTGCCGTGCACGACAATCACATAGTGCCGCTCGCATTTAGGGTCTGCGTTCCGGGTGCGGATGCTAATGTCACCTGCTGGCCGCAGGTCGTGTGGTATTGACGGGGCTGCTTTCTCATTGGTCTGGTTCTGAGTTCCGGATTCAACAATATTAGCCGCCTTCGTCAAGGCGATGCTAGGAATACTCTCTGCTGCTACGTCCGGAGTCTTTGAGGGATGAAAGGCTGCCATGTTTAGTTTTTGACGCCTTATTGCATTTGGAGGCAGCTCACACTGAGTAGGTGTTACTACGCAGACCTCTGCTGCTTGTAAACCTCTTCTTAACTACTATCCATAGTCTTCTGCTTCTTTTCAATAACAAGCAAAACTGGCCCCAGAAGCTATGCTGTATGCAGCACAGAGGATTTCACACTCCACAGTGTGATTCCAAAAGGCTCCCTTTTCCTCTCTGAACGTTCATTTCTAGGCAACCAGGCTGTTTGCATGCATTTGCCTGTACAGGGAATTCACAGCTCCTTTACAAGGCGTGACAGATTGCTACTATCTCCCCTTGAACCTCAAACTCCTCTCAAACCAAGCATGCAAACCTTCCTCGAGTTCTGGGCACAGACGCAGACGTGATTCTGCGTTCCTCAAGACGGTGCTTACAAACGGAATGCCCAGGCTCGTCTGCTCAGCCTCTGGTGCCACAGAAGCAATGCGAAGCGGCCAAACCCCATCCCCTTCGATTCCCAGCACCATCTCAGTGGTCAAAGAACTCAGTTGTAAAAGTGTGAACATCAAACCTCAAGTGTTCCAACCCCCTAGAATTATCTGTGTCTGAGCATACTGACCGGAGGAAATGCTCGGTACTTCAGCTATTGAAACTCCAGGTCATTACAGTCTAGGTCACCGAGCCACTTATTTGAACCGGATGGATACTAGGAGTGCAGGGATGAGATGACCGGGCTTGGTTGGAAACGATTCAGGCGTCTAGCCCCTTTACCCAGGCCTAAACTTCTAAAGCCTTCCCTTGCCTACATTGCCCGGTGGTTTTGACCGGAGGGATGGACGTCATAGCCCGGGACTGCGCAGCCTAGCTTGGTTAGGGGTAGGTACTAGTACCGCGATGAGGATGTTTGGCTCTCCCGGTACCGGTAGTCGTACACATGGTTTTGGAGATGCAATCACGGTCGAAAAGTGGTACGGGCGAACACAAATCGTGCGGCTGAGGATATCGGCCTAGGTAACACCTGCTTGTTAACACTTTTACAACTGAGTTCTTTGTACTACTTGCGTCTGTCTGCTTCATCATCCCGGCCCCATGGCAGCTTGGTCCTAGCTAGGTAGGTATACCTAGTCCTAGTGTGGTGACTGTGTATTGTACGACCAGTCGGTAGTAAGCACGTGGCACTTCTGGGACGAGACCTGGTTTGACGGAAGGGTTATGGCGAGGGTTTCAGAAACTTGTTTTTTAACCAGTGCAACAAGCCCTGCTCAATGTCGCCCTGCTCAATGTCCGGCAACAGCTACCGGTAGTTCTCCCAATTGAACTTGTACATGCATCTGTGACCCAGCATGGTTGATAACCACCAAGGCTTGGGTTCCGCGTATTAAGCCCTGGGTTAGCCTTCAAGACCGCAAATATTACCGGTACATAACCCCTCGGGAGTCCGCGATGCATCGAGATTTTCGCCGGTAATCATGCCGCCAATTTGACGACGGATTGTCAAGTTGATTGTATTAAGTCAAGAAATATATATCTAATATAAGCGGTAAAAAATGTTGGGTAAAAACTAACCGCACTGATATGACGGGTAGGGTTAGTCTGGTGGTTTAGGGTGGGTAAGGGTGCGGAGCAGATATCTTTTTTGGTTAGGGTTTTTTAGTGTTAGTCGGAGCTCATTTAATTAAACTCAATATCTCGACTGATATTGTTCATAAAGTCAAGTTGATCATTACGATAAACGAAACCAATAACGAGATTAAGTTTGATGACGTCCATCGCATGATTGCAGTCGCAAGATTGCAGCCGGCGGAAGCTGGCGCCTAAACCCATGTGGATCTCGTGGGCTCCGAGTTCGGACTCCGGAAGCAGTGGGCCAACTTGCTGGTCACCGCCGGTTCTCGGTACGTACCGTTTTAAACAGAACGGAGCCCCGACTGCTTACACACGGTGCGTACCGCCACACGAGCTGCCGCGTCCTCAAGTGCTCCGATCTGCAGAACTGATGACTAGCTTCAGACTAGCGCGGTCCTCCCTGCGATCTGCACTGCAGTCCGCAGTCTGTCTCAGTCTGCAGAGGGATCCTGCAGATTGCAAACCCTACCTATTAAGGCTAAAGATGTCCACATCCCGTAGAACTTAAAGACTAGTCCTAGCTACCTAGTAATAGTACCGTAGTCAGCAAGCTGCGTCCCCTGATAGCCAGATTCTGATAGGGATCGGCAACCTTGCAAAGTTGTTTGAACGTTGTCTGCAGCTTGCAGCTCTTGCCTTGGCTCAGCCACAAAAACGATCTTGAAGGTCTCAAAACAGCTGCTAAGGTAGTAGCAGAGGTTTGCAGGTTCTCATCTAAGTAGCGGCGGCCCTTTGAAAGATTGCTAGGACGAGCAAAAGGGCTGTCACTTGGGTGTCTCAACATTGCACATCGCTTTCAAGAAAAGGCAGCAGTACATAGTGCAGTACACCCTTTGGAGGTAGCAGCCTGTTCCTTATACAGCTGAGGGATCACGCTGACTACTTATAGTGCTCTCCCTAAGTTACAGCTTGTAAATTCCTGCGGAATCTCTCAAGCGAGGAAGGATGGGGGTTGATGTTGGTTCTGCAGCGCATGGGGTCATGGGGAAGGTCAAGAAGGTCAAGGCGATTGTGACTGACACTGGGGAGAAGAGACTCAGAGAGCTGGGGTAAGTCTACCTGGTTCTTGACTTGTGTGCATCTGAGCTCAGTTCTTGAAGGAGAAATGCTGAAAGCCCAAGGTGGGATTTGTCTCACATACCCTGATCAGCTTGCTGCAATGTGCAAGCAGAACTGAAGACGCACCAAACATTCTTTTTGCCAAAAGCAGGGGCTGTCATTCTCAAGGAACCCACATTGAGATCTAGTTTCGCTTGGAAAGCCCACCACTCTGGGAACATGCAGTGCACCTTGGTGTAGAAGATCTATCCGCAAGAAACAATGCAAGGACAGCTGTATGATAACTGCTGATTGAAGTGCCCCTTTCTTACAGGTACAAGCAGGAGTTGAGCAGGACCTTGGTGAGCTTTCGCACCTTGTCAACCCCTCCCTCAGGATCAAGTTCCCGATGCATATGCTCCAACTCTTGCTACTCTGGATTGCACAGTTTTAGGATGGATGATCAGCACTTGCCTATGTTGACAGAGTCATGTGGCCCTTGCTTCTTGAGCAGTAAGGAGAAAGTCCGCTGGCTTTTCTTGGCAGCCGTTTGGAAGCAGTCGCAGGTTTTGCAGCCGCTCTGCTGTGACTTTGTCTGACCTTGAACACAAAAGCATGTTGGCTGCCTGACACATGAGCCCATGAGATCCCCCCAGTCACAAGCGAATGAAAGTCTTTGAAGGAAGATACCATCCAACAAGCTCGGCGCATCCCCCCTAACCATGCAAGTTCACTTTCTGAAACCCGATCCAAAATCATTGGTTCTTTCCAGCATCGACATCTTTTTTGTCTGGTTTGTTGCTCTGGGGTAGAGGGGTCCCATCAAGCTCATATTAAAATGTTCTGTGTGCAGGGCATGATTGTCAACTTTGCCGTGAGCTACACCATCATTGGTGTGCTCATGGGGATCACGGGACTGTACAGCCTGGGCTTTTCATACGGCGGTCCAGTGTCGGTCATTTGGGGCTGGGTCACCGTCGGGTTCTTCTCCATCTTCATTGCGCTCTCCATGGCCGAACTCACGAGCAGCCTGCCGGTATGTGTCCTCTTCCTTCAGGGTTCCACGTTTTCTTTCTATGTCAATCTTGACTTGGACAAAATGCGGACTAGTGATCTCCTTTTAAGAAATCTTGAGGCAGTGAGCCTGCAAGCTGGTGTCCCTCCGTGTGGTTGGCGATTTGTTTGCTAGCCAAGTGCTTAATTCTGATGTGATGGGCAGTCACTGGACATCTCTTCCATGTTGTGTTCTGGGCTGCAACAGCAGCAAGCTGAAGCAGGTTGCATGTGACTGCTTTCAGGCAAGCCAGATCAAAAGATGCAGGCTTTGGCACTATTGCGACCTCACATAAGATTCTCAGAGCAACTTGCCGCATGTGCTGCATTCACGCAATTGTCATTCCTGCCAAAAGATCTCTGTTCCGTCTGATGGGTAGTATCTATTAGAGAAGCTTCTGCTCATGTCCTGTTGTTTAGGCTTGAAAATATATCGATGACGATGATTCCTATGCCGTTTGAATGAATTTCTGTGTTCGAGAGGTTTTGATCCAGCTTGACGGAAACATGTGGCCTCTTAAAGTGTTCCGCAGAGGACGTCAATCGGAAAACTCTCATGTCCAAGTTCTACCGATACTTTGAATATCCCCTTACGTCCGCCTTTCCATAGGTCACAAGTCCATGCAGGTTCTGCAATCGCTGTGGTGCTGATTCTACAAACTCTTTTTGCAGACGGCTGGAGGGCTCTATTTCTGGTCTTACCACCTGGCGGGGCCCAAGTGGGGCCCTATTGCGTCCTGGATCACGGTGAGTCGAATTTCTTCTTATACATAGTGGCTGCATGGAAGTAGCGAACTCGCTCAGGAAGCTGTGCCAACTTACATGGGTTGGTCTCAAAAAGTCGTAGGCTAGCAATTGCAAAGTCAAAGACCCAAGTACCTCCGCAGAGTGGGTATTGATGTGGGTAGTGGTTATTGTTGACAAACGGAGAGGTTGGTCGTCGCTGTATCTTTATATGCATGTGTTTCTCTACCCAAGAGCTTTTGTAGACTTCACATCCTCCAGTTGTCCCATGCGCTACGAACGATCATTGGATTCCCTTTGCCGTCTCTCCCTCGGGTTGTGGTCACCAGATAAGACTAGGCTTACCCAACAACTTTTGTCGATGTCCAAAGGGACTCTTGCATGGCATAGCGAGGAGGAAACGATCGGCTGAGGTCAGCAAACGATTTTTGGACTTCGTCAATACTATCCAGCCCGGGCGTCTTTGCTCTTCTTCACAAAAGAGGACATGCACTCTTTCTCGGTCATAGAGCAGGGCACCCCGATGAAGATTAGCATTGGCAGAATTGCGCTCCCAAACCGTCAATAATTTGTGTTGCTGCAGGGTTGGTTCAACTATCTGGGCTTCGTTTGTGGGATGGCAGTGATCAACAGCATTGGGGCCAATGTCATCGCTACACAGATCGTTCTAAGTACCGGCCCCGGGGGAGAGACGGGCTACGTGGCGACCAAGGAAATGATCTTGCTCTTCATGACAATCCTGGCTATCCTTCAGGTAAATCGTCGCATTCATCGAATCCCGTGTCTGTCTCTGGTTAGAAGTAATCTCGTACATGGAACGCTTCTACGCGAGCAAATGGTAGGTTTGAGGAAGTCGGTCCTTTGTGCAAAACGCGGCAGCATTTGGTGAGGTTCTCGACGAGAGCAGTAAAGGAAGACGGCGACGAGTACTACCATGTGCAAGTGTGACGATCTTAGCATTCTCGCAGAGACAGCTTCCCTGATAAGGATTCAGATTTTCGTTGGTTTGAGTCAAACTAAAACTCTTAAGCCAGATAGGAGCGGCTGATATCAGAAACATACCCCCCCAACAGATTGGTGCCTTTCAGTGGGCAGAAAGGTGCCAACCAGCTTGGCGCCAATCAACGCACTTGTTTGGCGTTAAAAGAGCACCATATATGCCCTAAGCGTCTATGTGACGCCCGATTGGCACAGGCCTTGTAAGCGTCGATTGTGCCCAGAGTACAAAGTGGTGCCTTATCAACAACAAGTATCAACACATTTAAACATGTCAACGGAGCTGTTTGGCACGGGCCTTTTAGGCGTCAATCTATTGGGGGGTCAAGTTTGTGATCCGAGCTCGGAGCTGTTTGCGACAACGTTTTTCTATCTTGCAGGGCATCATCAACTCGTTCCATGTCAATTTCCTCGCCGTCTTCGAGAAGATGGCCCTCTACATCGAGATCGCTGGCCTCATCATCATCTGTGTGACCCTTTTGTCAATCTCAGGTAAGAAGTCCCCGCCCGTACGTTCCGGGTTTGCTCCGCTTTTCAGCTACTTCAGGCGACGAGCTTGCGCGCTGACGGAGCCCATGTTATCAGGTCGCGATCGAATTTTGAACCCGTTTTCCACATGGGTTCAAAGGGCTCTACTTGATCTCCTCGCCTACGAGACGCTTGTCTACTTTCATCAGTCCTTACTGGATTGCGAAGGTCCGGCAGCAAGCGCTCAGAACTCCACCCAACGTATAGCCGCCACTTTTATGAACGTCTGATTCGCTGCTTCAAATCTGGCATTCTTGGAAGCTCCTCAACGGACATTGACTCCTGTCATCCTGGATCGTCCGGTCGGGCAAGCTGGACTCGTAGCGCTCGCAGGAAAAGGCGAAGCTACTGCGGACACATTGTTTTGTCGAGCGCGCACGAGAATGACGCGAATTGTTTTGCAGACCACAAGCAGTCCGCCAAGTTCGTCTTCACGCAGTACGAGCCAGCGATAGGCACCGGCGTCAACAACAAGTTCTACGTCTTCCTGATCGGCCTGCTCATGAGCCAGTTCACACTCCTGGCTTACGACGTGAGTCTGTCGCAATCTGTTGCTAGAGTCTAGCTCCACGACAGCCAGCTGCATCTTTCCATTGCATTCCGAGTTTCATATGAATTGGTCATCGGGGTTTCAGAACCGCTTGATGGCTTGCTAAACGTCTTTGAAAATGGGTCCTATACTTAATGGCAGGGAGCCGTGTGCGTGAGGTGCAGCGCAGTGACCCGGCTCGCAACTATTGGAAATTACCTTTCGTTACCATCTTTGAGTTCGATTTCCCTCAGCAGGCGGTTTCTCCGGCAATTTCCATGCCGTATGTGGCACAGTCGGATCGTAGAAAGGTATCTTACCTGCCCCCAGTGACCACACTCGAGCTCGAGCCGTGGTCCTTTAGCGAAGATATCTTCCTCCCTGACGTCGACGTTTCTGCATAGAACTGCTGACTGCTCCGCCCGGAACTCCTACCTAGCCAGATCTATTCACACCTCAAATTACAAAATTAAAAAGATCGCATACTTGGACCTTCTGAGACGGCTCACAGTCTTGCTGTTCTTGCAAATTCTGATCGCGAATCGTTGTGCAGGCCGCGACGCATCTGACGGAAGAGACGGTCGGTGCCGACTGGACCGCGCCGATCATGATCGTCAGCGCCGTCGTCTCCGCGGCTGTTGCGGGCTTCCTCTACCTGCTCGTCCTCACCTTCTGCATCCAGGTCAGCATCACGTCAGCAGCCTTTTCGGTTTCTGGGGACGGTTCCTGGCAAGCGGAGCTTTTCAACTGACGTCTTCCGTTATTGCTGTACGTTCGGCGTAAAGATGACGTCAGCGGCTCTTGAGGCCTGCTGCTTTGCACAGTCGGGCCAAGCGTTGATCTGAGCCGCTTCTTCTAAGTGGTAAAAGGAGTCCATCGAGCATACTGAAGGATGCTGACGTGATGCCGTGTCGGGCGAGCTGGATCCTCTGGCTGTCCTCTGGGCTGTTGCGAATACAAATTTGATGGGGAAGCACAAAGCAAAACTGGTCGCTTTTGGGCGGGGTAGCGGCTCAACTCGAGATAAGGCAAATTGGAACGGAGGAAAGGCAAAAGAGCATTGGAAGAAGCATTTTTTCCCGCAGCTGGTGGCAAGACGAGCTTCGCAAGTGAACCAACGGAACCCATTTTCGCGCCTCCTCACTTTCGCACGTTGTCCTAACGACCACTTTTAAGAATTTGCAAAGTTGGTCTTTGCCGCCAATGCTCATCTGCGCCCCGTTCTGTGCGCAATCAAGAGGGCATCTTTGGCGCTGGTAATGCAGCATTCATTTATGCACGCCTTTCACTCCGCTCTTCCGGCTTCCGCAGGACCCCTTGACGATTTTGGACCCCGGGAATGCGACGGCCGGTCTGAACGCGGTGGGGCAGATCTTCTACGACGCTTTCGTCAGCAAGGGTCACACGTACAAGGGCGCGATCGCACTGCTGATGATCCCCCTCCTGGCGGCGTGGTTCAGCGGGGTGGCGCAGCTGGCGGCCACGTCCCGAGTGGTCAGTCCCTAACCGCCTCGTAACACGCGCATGTCATCTTGCTAACCCTGAGATCCGGAAGGCTCAAGGGGGCTGAAGCATGTCATGGCAGCGCGATTGACGCGAATCATCTGCATGGCAGACCTTGCGTCGTTTGGGCAGCACTGAGTTGCTGAAGATCGTCGTCCGAACCCAAATAGCAGTCAGGATCTTGGCTGGATAACCCCTGGGTTAAGCTGCCACGCTGGTGGGCAAACTACCCACCCGTCTTGGGTCACGTGGTTTCCTGGCTTTGGGCAGCTGTTTGCTGTGAAGGCCGACCCCTTCAGCACATCTTGAAGCTGATCGTTGACAATATTCCGAGGAGAAGACTTTGCCGTGAAAACCCCTGATTACGAGTACTTCTGGTTAGTGGTCCACTAACCAGCGTAACCCCCCCGCAGCTGTAAGCGGTGACCTGCGACAAGGCCGTCCCCTTCAGAGTTGCTGAAGCCGCTGGTAAATGTTTAAAAGGGGGAACTTTGCCGTAACCCCTCCGCGTTATAGTACACTAACCTGGACCATAACCCTCCCGCAGCTCTTCGCGGTGACGCGCGACAAGGCCGTCCCCTTCAGCAAGTTCTTGCACTGGTCGCCGGCCAGCACGCACACGCCGATCGTCGCGGTCTGGGTGTCCGTCTTCTTCTCCTTCTGCTTCTCGCTCTTCATCCTCAAGAACTCCATCGCATTCAATGCCGTGACGTCAGCCAGCACCATCGGGGCGTACATCGCGTATACGATCCCGATCGCGCTGCGCCTCGTGTGCCCGCACAACTTCCACCCGGGGCCGTTCCACCTGGGCTGGTGAGCGCTTCTCTGATGACGCTTCTAGGGTTTCTGCATCTTGTGATTATTGGGACTCCAGGCTGTGTGGCTTTCAAGAAACTCTCATTGCGGGAACTGTTGTGTACTCGACCTCCCGGTTTTACAGATGCAAAGGATCAAGAGTTGACAGCTTGATTGAAGTTTTAGGGGCCGAGCCGGGAGAGCCGGTAGTTTGGTAGCTGTTCCTAGGCATGCGTTTCGCAGTCTTTTCTTTCGACGAAGGGTCCTCTCCTGTATCGTAATCGCAGTGTTGTGACGGCCCATCTCGTATGCAATCTATTTCGAAAAGCCGTGGAACATCGTCCTGATGAACCGCTTGCCAAGGTTTGCTGCAAGCTGATGCAAGCCGCTGCAGAGTTTGGGTAGACAAATGTTTACAGCCCACGTGGACCCTGCTTGTAACCTTGACCGCTCACGTTTACAGGTTCAGTTACGTCAGCGGCACGATCGCCGTCGTTTACATGGTCTTCATGTGCGTCGTGTTCTGCCTGCCCATCTCGTATCCGATCGACAGGTGAGCAAAAGCATCCGCAATAGACTTTTCCTTCCTTGGCCAAGAGGGAAACTTTGGATGATGTCGGATCCCTGGAGGTGGAGTTTGTCGCGTTTAGATCCTTGTGTTATGTCGAAGGTTCAAGTTTGAGTCCCTCCACGAAGGCAGCTTGTCAGCCAAAGCCCTGTTTTATGCTCTCGAATCCTGAAACTTTCCCGCCAAGTTTCACGGTTGGTTTTGCGATGGCCCACACAGCTGACGGTCTCAATTATCCCCATCGGGTAAAAGTATTCTGAGGCTGGAATCAGTGGTGAGATCTGACGACAGCAACCTGGGTCGCAACCGTTATCAACTGTTCATGGGCGTCGTTCGGAGCTGCCACCGTACTGTTACCCGAAACACAGGAGCGTGACGTGCTGTACTCTCCTTCTGAGCGTGCGTTAAACCGTCTCGAACCTCTATCCACAGCAACACGTTCAACTATACGCCCGTTACTGCCGGGGCGGTGACGTTGGTTGCGCTGATCCTGTGGTTCGCGAGCGCGCGGAAGTACTACAAGGGCCCGGTTCGGACCATAACCACCGACGAAAGCTTCGCGGGGGAAAACTACTACAAGGACGAGATGACAGTGCACGGGGAAGAGAACCGGAAGGCTCCTCCGGTGGGCGCACTCTGATTGCCCCCCTTCGGAGGGAGGTTTATGTATTCAAGGGCACCTGTAATTATGTTGGACTGTGCCCAAGGCCTTATTCAAGAGGATCTGAGATGAAGACCGTCTTCGTCTCCTGTAATTTAGATTCGTGCCGTATTCGGGCCACCTACGGTAGTAAATCGAGAGGGGACATTCAAGGATCGTTCAATTGGACTGCTGTCATAAGACGGCGCATTTTGTTATACGCGGGGACCAGGTTAGCTGCAACCGAACTCGACATGGGTACGTAACATTGAAGGCAGGATTGTGCAGTTGCACATGATTTTTGCCGTTCCAATACCGACACTTAATCGCTTCGAGCCCTTGAAGCCGCTTAATAGATGGGCCTGTGGCCTGCCGGCTGGTGAAGGGATTGGGTAAGGGATAAGGTACTCGACTTTTAAGAAACCGCGAGCGGAAAGTTGAGCCAAATCGACTAAGCTTTGGTGTAAAGAGTCACTGCACTCAGTCCGATTATGTAGCATTGATTAGTCGTGCCCGCTTTGAACGGATTTATATCAAATCTGCATGAGATCCCCTTGAAATATCGAATCTTGCCGCCTTCTCCAAAGGATGCATCGCGGCCCCCGTTGATTGACAGTGAAGAGCAATGAACCGCACTAGTGTATACACGTAAGCACATGCATATGCGACTTGGCCAATTTGACGATCATTCAACGAACCTTGTGTACACGAGCATTTGCCTCCTGAAGGAAAGTAAACATCAGATGTCGTCTTCAGATTGAGTCCTTCATCGAAGTCAAACTTGTTACTTAATTTATGTTGACGACGAATCCATGATGTTTCAGCATATATGCAGAACAACGAACCGCCCATCATGCATGATGGCAATCCTTCTTTACAAGGGCGGCGATCCCCACGGCCTCCCTATAAATGATCTGAAATGAAAGATTGGACTGGATTGAAACAAGTCTAGCTACTTGGAGCTTTAATGATCCAATCCTGTTGGCCACTCTAACGTTAGATGCGCATCATTGCGTCGCCGTGCCTGGCATCTCCGCATTAGAAGAAGACAAGCTTGATGAGACTGACGTTGACGTCAGTCGACGTAAGACGTTGACGAGACTGGTAATCCTATGAGTGCAGACTGCAGCAAGCTATCAAGTACCTTGATCTGCAGAGGCCCAACGGTGGAGGCCACGTAAAGAGCAAGTTCAGGTTGCTGGGCAGTTTCTATGGCGTTCGAATCAGTAGCTACTTCCGCCTAAAGATTCCACAGCATTGAAGAAGGACCCCTCTAATTTCTAAATAGGACCAAAACATTCTAGACTAAAGAGCATTGGCTTCGCGCAGCAGGATCGGCAGTTCGCCACTTGCAGCCAAAGTCAGGGTATCTGGATGCAAAAGTAAGGGTGCACAAAGAGTTGGCGCCAGTGACAACCGTCCGGTACTTTTGAGAATCAGGCACAGCAGATGCAGGAGTTGATGGTGAGATGCACTACAAATGTGTTGAACCAACTTCCCAGCAGCATACGTCTGACCAGTCAACTTGATCAAGCACCCTTATGAGGACCTAAATCCTCGACAGGGTCTGAATAGGAAGAGAGATGCGTCAATTCCGCGCCAGTCCTCAGAGTTTTGCTTCTAGCCAGACCGCTCAGCAATCCGAATTCAAATTGATAAGAGAACACTTGCCTTCGGCACCCCCAATGAAACGGCCGTTGATGAAGACATACGGCACTGTGGGCTGCCCAGTGAGCTCGGTCAGGACGATCTGCATCAGGTACCACTCCGCTGCACATCAGACGAGGGCGCAAGCGTGACGGGATCAGCCTCGCAGTCATGACTTGCCCTACCGGCGTCGTGCAGACAAAGCTGTTTCTGAGTCGATGTTTTTGAACTCCGCTATGAAAGATTCTACAGAATCGTGGAATCGAGACCGAAAAATCACCCTTGAAGCATTGATGACAACACGACCAAACTGCTCCACTTCAAGAGATGCAGAGTCCAGCCCCCCTTCGAAGCATCCCAAAATCATGACACCTCAATCATGCGAGCAAAGTATTTTATCCTCTTTCGTCAAGACCAGATTAAAGCCCAGGCGTCTAGCGGGGACTAATCCAGAAGCGATCAGAATATCTCCAAACAGGGACGGACTCGCTCGGTCCTTTCGAAAATCCTCCGGCAGCAAAATCGTCCCAACTAAGCTGGGAGAAGGGGTCCAGTGAAAACCAAGATCGCTCACGGTCCACGTCGATGTCTCGCTCAACGTATTTGGCCCCTAGCTCGTCGAAGAGCTCTCGCACCCGTCTGGTGAATGGGCAGTCGGATTTGCTGGGATAGACAGGATATACGGGCGCTTTGAGCGGCGCGTAAAGTAGCAGTGCAGCATGAACCTGATAGAGTGAATTTGCCTTGACTCTTGGAACGCCCATGATTCTCGAGCGACAAGTATTTCTGGCCTTTTGATCTCCCTCAACGGGTGTATCGTGCCAAGGTTTTTGACATTTCTCTGCTCCGAATCCAGGTTGAATTGTTTCAATCAACGGGAAACAACGGTGCATCTTTCAGCATTTCTCAGTCAGAGACTCTGACGCGCGCGCACATTTGGGTACTGATTTTACGCGCGGATCATTTGGCAAAGGATCATTGAGGAGAGATGCAGCTTGCAGTTTCCTTGGCACCACATCTCTCAGACCAAGCCGACACGAAGCTTGGCTCCAAAGCTCCAGATCGTGCATGAGTAGTCAGAGTCTCTCCTTACCCAAAAAACACAACGGGGTTCTCGCAGATGTCCTTCTTGATGGCCCTGAATACCTGCGAGGTGTCCATCTTTCGTCTATTCTTGGTTGATTCAGCCTCAGCAGCTAATTTTGCTCCGCAGCAGCGTACTCATATGGCGGCACATGCAGACTGTAGCCTTTGACCGTAGTCCTTAAGAAGAGGACACACGATAAGGGAGCTGCTTCTTATGTATCTTATGCATGATCTTCGGGATGTCTACGTATGCTTGTAGTCAAAATGCCAGATTGGATGATTATTTCTCCAGAGTGAAGCACCGTCAAAGCCCACTAGGTGGTCGAGCCAGGAAGACAAGAAACATATCTCCTGAAAGCAAGGTCTACATATGGAAGTCCTGCTGGAAACAAAAATCCTTGAAGAGCACGTACTGCAGCACTAAGAAAATATGACCCGCGCCTTCACCCGGGCTGCGTGTATAGAACGTGTGGGCTGGACCTTTGTTGTCGGTCGGTAGTACCGAGCTGTATCCTGGATCACCCGAAAATCTCGAGAGCGCGCGCGGGGTTTCACAAATCACGCTCTATTGGCCGGCTTGCCTTTCCAAGGGAACCCATAGGGTTGTATCACGAACGAAGGTTAAGCAAATTTTTCAGACCGTTAATTTTCAGCATTTTAGACTGGCCATTGGCTTAGCCAAATTTCGACGCGGAAGGTCCCGTGCCAGATGTCTCAGACGGACCTTGAAATTCAGGAATTGCGCACGGCCTTACATGCATGCATGGCGCAAGACACTGCTTTTTATTGTCGAAGAAGCTCCTGTCGCTCCGCACTTTCACGGATGGGCTCCGCATTTTCCGGCAAAATAAGGTTCGTCAGTCGGTGATGACGTGCTTTCTCGTGGTAATATGAGGTGGGTCAGGCATGTCCCAGTCGAATTTTAAGGTTTGAGGGGGGTTTGCTGTTTTCAATGCCTCAATACAGTTTTAGAATCTGACGGGTTACGCCGGGTTAGGCAAGCCACGGTCCCCCGCAGGGAGACTGATCGGTTCACCGCTTGTTCATTTGGTGGCTTCTCGGAGTGCATGGCCTGGCTGCATAATGGGCAAGGATGCCCTCCGGTCGGTCACGCGGCTTTAGAGCCGTAAACCATCACTTCACCGACTGACGTCACTTTGACGACCTACTGAGTTAAGATAATCGTAGATCGGCATCGCCCACCAGCTTTTCTGGAGGGCTGCGATTGCTTTTTGCCTCTGTTGACGTGAGATTGAAGAAGTCCTCGGTTCAAGCTAGAAACAAGTTAGGCACCTTAACCGGGCCTCTATGACAAGGTGTTGGCCTGTCTCGCATGTAATTCGCTTTGCCTCAATCATGGCTTTTGAGTTTCAAAAGTCGAACGTGTCTAACGCCGAACAAGTTTCGGGCAGACCGTAGGCATGGCTGCTCCGGCAGGTCATCATGGATGATGAGAACATGTCCTAAGAAATTTACGGTTGTTCTGAGGCCCTCATTCTGTTTAAGAACCGCCAGTCATGAGTGCAGCAGCGAAAATAGCTTGGCGGCTTCCAGAAGGTAGAAGAACGAGGACGGTTCTCACAAGTCAGCCGAATGGTGACGCGAGCTGGGAGCGACGGAAAAAGTGGCATCAATGGAGGTACAAAGGCTTTCGCATGCGCTACAAGCTACGTCTTACGGGGCTGCAGTGAGAGCTTCTTCAATGATTATTTCCGCGTTGCGTTGCGTGCGTGCATTTAGGCATGAGACGTAATCATGGAGTTTTCGCATCTTTTGGAGTCGGGAGTCGACTTGCAATATGCCCAAAAATCCCATCTTGCAGGATTGCAGGTGAATGTTTTCAGCTTCGTACGCTTAAGGACCAAACCATGCCGCGACATACTACGTAATTTTCAAAGCAAGGCTAAGGGCTGCTTCCTAATTCTAGGTAGGAGTCCCTCTTCGATCAGCTCTAACAATGCAGATCCAGACAATGACCGCCCAGCATGGTCAGTACAACAATAGCATGAGGATCTTCCTATAGTAAAGTAGTCAGACAACGCTGATTTGGATTTGCCCTGCTAGCTTCGGCTCAAGACCACGTAAGAAGCAGCGATGCATCGCCAATCAGAGCAATAGAAAGTGTGTTGAGACACATCAATCATGTTTGAGAACGGTCAGAAGGCCACCAAACGTTTCTCACACCTTTCCTTCATGCATGCTTAAGATTTTACCGCTGGCAGAACAGGCGGCTGTAAACGACCTTACCGCAGATAACGAATCCTCAGCTGCCGCGCCAGCCGTTATCCTGTCCCTCCTGCCCAGTCTTGTACGTTGATTGTCTCCTATTTACAGGAAGATGTTGAGCCGAGTCCGAAATCAAAGGCGAAGCTCGCACGTCTTTCCATCGCGTTCTCTACTTTACCGTTTCTTGACTAGCGACGCACCTTCTAAGTTCTGCTTACCGTTTCATAGATCTAACCACTCTCACAGAGCATTTGCTTCGCGCAGCAGACGCAGCAGCTCACCACTTGCAGCCAGCGCGAGAGTGTCTGCAAGTTTGGAAAAACATCAAAGATCTGTTTCAGATTCCCTTTCTTCCTCGTGTTGAAGACCTGGCAGGAAAGAAAAATGGAAGCCTCGAAATATTCAAAAGGCTGTCAATCTGCACTGCAAAGCACTTGCCCTGACGAAAGCCTTGTTACGAAGTTTCGTCACCTTTGCACTGTCTGGATCCGGTCGAAGTCTCAGAAACACTGCACTCCGGGAGGCATTCATTTTGATTCTGACCCTCAAAGCTTCGCATATGAAGTCTTCTGTGCCACGTCGACCTCATTCTCTTTCCGCGAAGCCTTCTCTGACGAAGTAAAGAGAAGCCTTCTCTCAAGACGAATAAACCTGTTAAAACAAATTGGCACCCACAAACGGAACCTCACCATCCGCACCCCCGATGAACTGGCCGTTGACGAAGACGTATGGCACCGTCGGCTGGCCGGTAAGCTCCGTCAGGACGAGCTGCATCAGGTACCCCTCCGCTGCACCGCGAAATCGCTATTCAACAAGAGCAACGCTTAAGGTCTTTGGGCGACCCGGTCCCTCTGATATCCATAGCAGTAGACAGCAGCGATCTCGGCGAAGCAGCAGTTTGAGTCGGGACGTCCGTTACCAATTTTGAAAGTCGTTCAACTTCTCTGTCTTGAAATACCAGCGGCTCCTATGAATCACAAGCATTCGTCGTCCTGATTAGTTCTTACTCCAGATTTATCTTCTTCAGGACGTTAGGAGGATTGATTCAAGGACCATCAGAAGGAGATCTCACACCCCCACCGATACGGAGCCTCACAATTCATCTCTCAAAAAAGGTGGACCTTTTCGTGCAAGCAGGACAAGCAAATCGATGCTTTATTCCCGCGAGTAAAACAAGTCACTATCCATCCGAACATATTCTACCTCCTTTGTGCATCACTTTTGGGTCTGGTCAGCCCGCACAAATCTGGAAGTTGGATCCAATGCAAGAACCCGGGAAACTCACGGTCCACGTCGATGTCCCTCTCCCTGAAGTTGGCCCCCAGCTCGTTCATGAGCGTCCGCACCCTCCTGGTGAATGGGCAGTAGCTTTTGCTGAAGGGAAAGGAGACACGTGTCACTTTTGATCCGCTGCCGCCATGTGCTGCGCGCACGCCAGATACGTGCACTTGGATCCTTACATTTTGAGACAGGTTTATTGGGCAATCTCTATTCACCGCCAATGCATGGCGAAACTGCCCACGAAGGAAGGTGCATGTGGGCTTGGCTGATTCGACGCCTCGAAATGACAAAAGAAGGGTCTCAGAACATGGACGCATCCCCGAAGAAGACGGACTCTACAGCATTGTCCTGCATGCAACAGATAGATTCTTCCGAGTCCGAACGGTTGCTTGGATCAGCAATGCAGAAAGGGCGCTCGCAAAAAGGAGCAGAAGAGAGTGTTCGATGCAAAGCCAAGCAGGAAGAACATCTGCATGAGCTTTCGGCAGAAAGGAAAAACCCAGACAACAAACATTTTGCTTACCCGAAGATGGTCACCGGGTTATTTGACACATCCCTGTTGATGTCCCTCAAGACCCCTGACGCGTCCATCTTCGACTGGTGCACAGAATCGGCGGTGCGAATGATGCTGAGCAAACAAAGCAGAACGGAAAGCCAATTTCGGATGCTTCTCATGAATCCGCCGAGAAGGTCAAGGAGCTGCTTCCGGTTGTATCTTGCGGATGAAAGGCTGTGAATCAACAGGCAGCAAAGGTGTTGGCTTCACTGTAGGCGTGGCGATTCGCACAAGAGTCTCCGGCCCTCTTCAAGCTTTGAACAGTTAAACGTGGAGAAGCAGGCCGCTTCGATCCGAACACTTACTGTAATCATATTCATTTCAGGACAACCCGCTGTTCGACATCGACAGCTGTTTCACCGATCGTGCATGCTTTTTTTCTGGCTGCCTCACCGCGGAAGCTCATGCAATCCGACGGAATGAGCACTTGCAGCCAGCGAACGGTCTCGGTCGAATCGTCTTGCCATGCGCCAAGATTCTCGATTGCACTGGCATGTTCGTTGAGCGTCTGCACATGTGTTTGCCTCTGTGTTGCATGGCGCAACCATTCAACTCCATGGGAGTCATAATCAGTTCCTCGAAGCGCGCGCGCACAGACTTTCTGACTTAGATTTAAGGCGTCAAATTCTGAGAACCTGTCGGCTGGACTTGCAAACAACCATTCCCGGCGATTCTGCCATCAGATGGGCGCGCGCGGCGCGCGTCGCCACGGCTTGAACCAATGCTTCCGCAGAAGCACAGCGATGAGCTAGGGTCGATGAATCACGTCGGCTCAAACCCTTAGGGTGCGCGTCGCGACGCGCCCCGGAAACGAACCTGGCTTCAAGCCCTTCAGTTTAACGTCCAAATGTTCTCGGTTCTGACTGAGTTGATCGTGGCAGGCCCAGGGTCTTGGGCTTGGAGGACGAATTGAAAGAGGCCGCAGAGTAGCTAGGCACGTGACCGCGTTCGTTCACAGCTGCGGCCGCTGCCATCCATGGCCAGTGCATCCAGTGCGCAGTTCTTGAGCAGTGACAAGAGTGACAATATTATAGAAGGCTAGTCAATCACTATGCTTCCAGGATCCATATGACTCAAGCGCATGCTTGTCATCAATCACAGCTTCAGCTGCCGGCGCCAGAATATGTTGCATAGAGATTCGTGGTCCTCCTTGCGAGCTACAGACGAAGAATGTAACGGAACAAATCAAAGTCACTGCTCGAGAGCCAGTACTGAAAAACACGGGCGCTAATCCGACCGGTAAAATCTGCCGTTGCAATTTGAGCTATCAGGATGCAGCTTGCTAGCTATGTTCTGTCCCGCCTACGGGCCATGCCCACTAGTGTAACCTTGGGGAGAAGTACTTGCTCAGTAAAGCGAATGTAGTCTCGCTTTCGCAAGTAAAGGCAGGCCAGTACGTTGTCGTGTTCTCTCAATCTAGCCTGCTCGCTGACGTTTTGAAACAAGTGACCGCTCTTTTGACTGGTGTACTTGCTGTCCTGTGTCCTACTGCAATCAACTCGTCTGGTCAACACTCAACTCTCTGTGCAGTCTCTTGTGCTCTTAGAGAGCCCTTTCACTTCAATTTGTTCGGTCAACACTCAACCCTCTCTGCAGAAAAGGAAGACCTTTGCGCTAGGAAACTCAAGTAGTCCCGCAGGCGTCGTGCCTCTCGCTTTCTCTCTTCTCAGTCAGATGCGCATCTAGTCTGCTGCCGGTTACCTTAACCTCCCCCCGGTCGTGCTAATTCCAGGCCGCCTAGAATAAATTCAGGACACCTTGATTCGGCTGACACGCTCGCTCTAATCTCAACCGTCGATTGGACTCTGACATTTGTTATCTACGCTGCAAATTGACCGTTCTAGGCCGCCTCGGCTGGCTTCACCGGGGCGCTTTTGCCGTGCACCGAGTACTCGTTCTTGTACACGGGTTCAGGGTACAGGTTCCCACCCGAGTACGTCTCGTCCGTCTTGGAGTCCTCCGCTCGGAGGGTACGTACCGGGCCCAGGTACCGCTTCCGGGCGACAATCACCCATAGGAAGAGGGCGACCAAGATAACGGCGCCGCCAGTGACCGGGGCGTAGTTCAGCGTGTTGCTGCGGTGCAGAGGAGAAAAGTGTAGGAAGAACTGGAGTGTTCCTGCTTTGTCTTTTCTTGACCTTTCTGTAACCTATGCCCCTTCGCTCAACCGGAAGCCCGGCGCGAAGCCGGCAAGGGATAAGACATTCTATCTGGTGGCCTGAACGTAGAGGTGCAATCTTTTGATGACCAGTGAAAGACGCGTGGTGCTATTGAGAAACGCGGGAGCAAGATGCACGGAGTTCGTGACCCGGGGAAACACCGATACGTATGCAAGAGGCGGCGTAGTGTCTGCAAATGACAATTGATTTCCGCAATTCTACATCATTTTGAGGCGTCCTTTCTCACCTGTCGATCGGATAGTACGTGGGAAGGCAGAAGACAACGACCATGAAGACGATGTAAATAATCGCGACCCATCCAACGATGGGGCTGAATCTGCAAGACGAAAAAAATGAAAATTCTCAGTAACCCACCAAGGGCAAAAGTCCAAGCACGTCTTCTTCGAACAGCTCGTCTGATCTGTTGGTCCCCTGAATGAGAACGAGGACCAGGCAACCTCTCCTAGCTTTTAAACTCTACCGTCGCTTATACATGAGTAAAGCTTTTCTTGGAGCGAGCGTCAGTCGACTTTCCAAACAAAAGAGCCTCGATCGACACACTTTCGAATCTCCGTGTTTCCTGATCTAGCAATTTGAACCGGTTGAACTAGCAGCCGGTCTGCTGGTCCAAAACATCACAAAGTAACCGTTTTATCAAGCAAGAGGAGCCCTTCGGACCAACACGTCTTGCCGTTTGGTTTCAAAAGCGGCAGAAAACCTGCGCGCAAATGTTGTCCGCGCGCCGGCGGCCCACCTGCCGAGGTTGAAGGGCCCCGGGTGGAAGTTGTGCGGGAAGAGCTGCTTCAGGAAAATGGGAATGCCGTACGCGGTCATGGACCCGATCGTGCTGAGTGACGTCACCGCAGTAAATGCGATGTAACTCTTGAGCGAAAAGAGCGCGAAGCAGAAGGCGAGCGCCGCGGACACCCAGACCGCCACGATGGGCGTCTTCGACTTGGGATGCGTCCAGTGGAGGAAGCCGCTGAAGGGAATGGCCTTGTCGCGCGTGATCGCGAACAGCTGCGCGCGGTTTAGGGGTTTGGATTCAGCGGAACGGAAACGGATAACGGAAACAAGTGGCGTGGGCACCGTTGACTAGTATCGCGTTTGAGGCCGAAGTGGGCACGGAAAAGATGGATAAACGGAAGGGGAGAGATGGCAATCCACATGCCAGCAAGAATAGACGGTGTGATAGAAGGTCCTGATCACTTGGAAGGTTGAATTAGCGAATGACTGTCCCTCGCTGCTGCTTCTCTCACCCCTCTCTGCAGCTGCAAGCGATATTGCCGGGGAACAAATCCAACACCCCAACAATCCAACGATCCACACAAGCCTTCGAGAAGGCGACCAACCCAGCGTACTTACCACTCGCGAGGTCGCCGCCAGTTGGCTCATCCCGCTGAAGTAGCTGGCCATAAGCGGGATCGTGAGCAGAGCAATCACGCCCTTGGGGCTCTTGCCGGCGCTGTCAAAGACGTCGTAGAAGATCTGCGCGGCCGCGCTTAGCCCGGCCGTCGCATTGCCAGGGTCGAGAAGAGTGGCGGGATCCTGTGGCAAGGTTCGAAGACTTTAAAGATCTGGGTTTGGGTCAGTGGCTTAGCCCCCGAGGCAATGAACTCTGAGAGGAAAAACCGCAATCTGAAATGGCCAAGGTCCGGCGCCAAGTAAGGCAGGTGAATCTGCGAACGTTCCTTGGCTGTTTTGAGGGAACGCTCAAGCAAAGAGATCAGGGAGACCAGATTCACGTCTCTATAAGGAGAGGTTACAGCTGCTTGACTTTTCACTTAGCCATTTCATCCCAGAATGCATTATTGGCTGTGGAAAAGCAAGCTTGATTCATACTCATCGAGTCGTCGTTCATCAAAAACGAAGCATGTTTCAAGCTCCTTCGCCTTCATTCCCCACTGCAAAGCATGCTCTGCCCATTACATCCACCCTTAATTGCAACTCTATCTTTCTCAACCTTTTCGATGCGCTTTCCGCTCTGGCAATATCTTACCTGGATGCAGAAGGTCAGGGTCAGGATGTAGATGAACCCTGCGACCGCAGCCGTGGCAACTGCGCTAACGATGCTGACTGGCGACGTCCAGTCGGCGCCAACGGTCTCTTCCGTCAGGTGAGTGGCGGCCTGGGGTGAAAGGGAACGTCTCAGCGAACGAAGCCCTTTGCCTCACAAGCTGGTGATCAAACGGATTCAGAAAGGCCTACTGGTGCCAGAGTCAACGACTGAGACAAGTTGCAACTGATAAGGGTGAGAATTGATTAGTGGAAGGCTATCTCTGCCGGTTCGATCTGGCCGCAACTGGCCACAAACTAAACCCGTTTTGAGGACGACAACGACTTCTTTTATCCGTCTCAAGGGTTTCAGAGCTAGGCCCCCAGCGAGTTCGCAGACGCGTTATGGTTGGGTGCCGTAAGCGATAGCGGTGCTGCCAAACAATGAGCGCCGTCCCCGCTTAAGAAGGAAGAGACCGTGTTGCTGAGAAGGCTCACGTCATATGCAAGCAGCGTGAAGCTGCTCATGAGCATTCCCAAGAGGAAGACGTAGAAGGAATTGTGGACGCCCGTATCGACGGCGGGCTCGTAGTGTGTGAAGACGTACTTGGCAGACTGCCGTCGGTCTGCGGGGACGCGCTGAAAGTGAGAGACGAGGGTATTCACATCAAACTTGTCTTCTAACCAGTTGCCCGAAGCCCTACGCCTTGATGCGTTTCAGGAAAGTTGAACATCGATCTTCACGAAGCGACTTGCGACGAGATCTCGAGAGGGGCCAAGGCGCTTCGCCTGAAGGGATCCCTTTGAAATCCAGAGTGTGGAGCACTGAAATGCTGACAATCCAGATGCGCACCCCGCAAGTCGAGCAGCATCAGAACGCAAGCTTTAGAGCCAATGAGCCGGAGAAGCGACGGAAGGGAGCCTACCAGCAACGGAGAAGAGAGTAACCACAATGATGATGAGGCCGCCAACCTCGATGTACAGGGCGGCCTTCTCGACAAACGCAAGTACGTTGACGTGGAACGAGTTGATGATTGCCTGCAAAGGTCCCTTGTTGCTTCAGGCTTGATGTTACTGATGGAGGTTACTCGTGTTCAGCCCTTCTCTCTCAGTAGGGGCAATTTGGCAAGCGTACTTTGGAACACTTTCAAGCTGTCTTTGACAGGAGCCCTGGTCTCACAATGGTCTGACATTCAACGAAGCTGGTCCCAAGGAAAACCTCAGTAGCTCGTGTCAGCTGATATCTGGGTTCATTCCTGGATCGTTCAAATTGCTCTTGCTTTAGGAGCCTCGCTTTAGGAGCCTGGTTTCCTACTCCTATCAAGAGTCTTGCAATGTTACGTGAGAAGGAGAAAACCTCGTTCATTGTTGCGATTCTGGAGCTCTTCGATTTCCATGGTAGGAAATCCGGAAGGATCAAAAGAAAAGCAAACTGCTCACCTGCAAAACGAGGATGCCCGCCAAGAATGCCAGAGTGACCTCCTTGCTTGCGACATAACCGCCATCTAACCCGGTTCCGGTGTTAAGCACAACCATGGTGGAAATAATGGTGGCGCCGATATGGTCGATGGCCGCCATCCCGCACACAAACCCAAGGTAGTTAAACCACCCGGTTAGCCACGAGCAGAGCGGGCCGTACTTTGGACCGGCGAGGCTGTAGGACCAAAAGTAGAGGCCACCCGCCGTCTGCAGAAATGGGGGCTGGTTAGCAAAGGAGGGAAGGGGGTTCCATTACTGAAGTGAAGCAGCCATCCCCAGAAAGGCATTTTCTTGATTGAGCACATGTTGACTGACAAAGAGCTCTTCTTCAGCTCTTCTTCAGCCTCAACTCAAGTATTTACTTCTTCCGAAGTGGTCAAAATGATTGCTTGGGCACAGCTCGCCAACGCCAACTTAAGTGCAGACTTTATCCTCATAAAGATCCGGGCATTCTTCACTTGGTTTAAAAATAGGGATCCTAGAGTGCGAGAAGTGGTCACATGGAAAAAAACGATTCTTGAGTACACAGAAGAATAAAAGATGTCAACGTGAACGTCCTCATTCCACACATACTCACCGGATAGCTGCTGCAGATCTCCGCCATGGAGGCCGCGATGAAGAGCGTGAAGAAGCTGACCACCACCCAGCCCCACACCACCGAGACGGGGCCGCCGTACTCAAAGCCCAGGGAATACAGCCCAGTAATGCCCATCAGGACGCCGATGATGGTGTAGCTGACCGCAAAGTTAACCATCGTATTCTGCACAAATGAGAAGGGTTTGGAAGATAAGCTCAGAAAGATGGCGTTTGCAAAGGAGGGCTTTTGGGTTCCTGATGTTCGCACTTCGAGGTGCTGATTAGTGGCGATACTTCTGCCACTCTTGCAATTTAAGGTTCTTGAGAAAGAGATACGTCGCCCCAGTTCAAGATCGCTTGCAAAACCAAATGTCATGTTCAGCTCATGCCACAGTTTCCTGTACTTGCAAGATTACAACCAGGCTCATGAAAGCTGAAGCATTAAGCTTGACCCAGAGTATGACACTTGAGCAACAGCATAAAACTACATTGTATCCTCAAGAAGATGAGGGGACCACCAATAGCACACGGAGCCCAGAAGGACAGCCATCGCAACAAGGATACTGAGGCGGCTCATCTCTTCAAATGCTAGGCGCTTCGCATTCAGTCCTTGTTTTGTAAAGCACACAGCATTGAAAACTCTCAGGACACTCTTGAAACGGGTGAGGGGACTCTATTGGCAAAAATTGCTTGGAAGCAAAAGGGCGCTCTCCCTGTCCCTCACCAATGTTCTGGACAGCTCCTGCTTGTATCCCAGCTGACGCAGCCGCAGCTCGCCAGTGTCAGTCACCTGCCTCTTGGGCTGGGCCCCCTTCTCTGACACCGTCATGCTGGCGACTAGATTCAGAACACAAGCGGAGAGCAAGGGAGCTCGTTGACAATGATAAGCTGGAGGCTCTCAGGAGAATGTGCACATCCTCACCAGCCTGTTTAGTATGTGGGCTTTGTTTATTTCTCCATCTGTAGCTAAGGCGTGGGGCTGTTATTCAAAACTGCAAGCAACAATGATTTGACGACTTCCTCTAGATTGCAGATGTCGCTGAGCTGGCGCCGGCGGCTGCTGTGGCGGAAGGATGATGCAATGCTGCAGTAAGCTGCAGACCTCCAGTAATGAAAACTTGAGCGTCTATTCTACTGGATACCTGTGAGCGCGTGGTATTGCGCGCACTTCATACAGAGAGCAGTGGACGTGGGCGAAGGTTATGGAGCTTGCTTTACAAATCTTCAAATGCGGGCTGCTGGTTTACAAGATTGAAGCTCGTGTTGTTACTGGTGGCGCACTGCAGGAAAGATACTGAATGGCGGCTAAAAGAATCAGCTGGAAGTGAAAGAAGTGTTGCTAAGAACTGAAGCCGCTCTTGACGTTGTAGGGGAGTCAGGGCTTGCCTGGGCCCTGCAATAAGTTTCATTTGCATGGCAGCTGGGTAACTTAGTACCGCCTGCTGAGACAGCTCCCATGGGACCCACTGCATGGTCTTACTTTTCTGTTTGCATTCGATTCCTTGAGCACAGTTGCGCCGTGCATCTGTACAGACACCGTACCCAGAGACCTGTTTAACTTTCACCTCATGGGCTCTCGCCTTGGTACTCGTTTCATGGATCCACGTGAGCCACATGTACGATGCGGCGACTTGCAAGATGCATGATGGACTCACTCGGCAATGTGACGTCATTATTTGCGGTCTCGTTGGCCGCGGGCCGGCGCCGTCCGCGGCCGGGTGCGCGAACAGAACCGATCCGCGCGCGGCCGCCTTAGCGGCGCCGGCGGGCCCCACAATCTGCGCGCGCACAGGGCTGCTTGTTCTCGAAGTCGAGAATTGCCTGTTCCAGTCGCTCTCCAGCTAGAGCCCGGCCAACCTCTTGTGCGCACATGCACTGGCATCTCCTGTGCTGAAATTTTTGAGTGTCTGTCTCTCCCGCCACCTGTGGCAAGATGGGGTTCTGGACGTCATCCCCAGCTGAGAGCAGGGCCCAACATCAGGGCTCAGGGGAGGCCGCACGGGACGTGGGTCGCTTGGTGGGCAGCGGACAACATCCACCAGAAAGTGGGCAATCTCAACAGGACCCCAAAAGGAAGGGATTGCCCTTGTTGCGCGATTGTAGAACGCCGGTGAGCATGATGTGTTGCTGCGATGCTCTTTTAATCAATGCTGGGGCATCCGACGTGTGGTGGTACTTTCGGTGTTGTGCGCAAGCCCTTCAAGAGCTGGGAAAGCGATTCTATGAGCCTCAGGTTTTATAAGAGAGTCATGTTCAACTCAAAAAGTGGACGCGGTTGATGTCAGTACAATCACCAGGTGTTTGGGGCTCTTTTATGCCTTTACTCCATGTTTTCAGTTACTTCAGCTCTTGAGTGCAGTCATACGTACAACAATCAAAGCAATCTCTTCCAGATCGCATTCAGCCAATCGACAACATGCTCATTTGGTGGCGCAGAAGGTTCAGATATGAGAAATTTCGCATTTTGTACTGAAGCCTCAAGCGCTCCAGTCCACAGAGTCCGTCAACCACTTCTGCCCTGTCCGCTGCCTACCGATGCCACTTTCTTGCCTTGTGCATTACTCTGTTTCTATCTTATGGACTTGTCAAAAGTAAACGTGCTGCTTCTACGTTAGAGTAGACCATTTGACCTGTACTGGACTTTTCAGGTGGTCGATATCCACAAAGTTTACATCCAGAAACCAGGCAAATAACGTCTAGCCTTTTCACGGTGCGATCAACGCAGTCAGCCAGTGCAAGGACTTGGGCGAGGGGCTACAAAAATGGATCGTGAAGTACAGTGGAAACCGATTCTAGGTCTTGATCAATTGACCTTTCAAGCGGCTCGCATGTGCAGGAATTGGTGGAGTGGCTCAAGGTGGAGGGCAGCAACCAGGAGTTTGTGGTCAAGGTTCAGGAGCGGCAGTTTGACGGGGAGACGCTGTGGCAGTACCTCAAGCGCATGCAGCAAGTGCCCTTCTGGGCGCGACTCGCCATCTCCACGCAGCGCTGGAACGACCTGCAGGATGCGGCCATCCGGGACAACGGTGAGCCCCCTCTAGTTGCTTGGCGCTTGCTGATTTGTTTGTTCCGAGGTGGCTTTTAGATGACCGGGTCACTCTTCAAATAAGTATCTTAATCAAAGAGTTTAGTTTATATATGGCCTCCGACGGGTGAACGACTCTCCGGACAGTATGATAATTATGGACGAACCTTTGGAGAAGTCTTGGATTTGACGGGCTTGGTCCCAGACCTGGAATTCTTAGGTTAGAGGGATGCGAATGGGGCCAGGGGGGCTCACAGTGTTGGCTCCTTTGGCGTCAAGGCCCTGGTGTGGAGGGCTTCCGATTTCAAGGTTTGGGATCTACAGACACCCTCAACTGGGCCTGCAATTAAGCAACCATCTTCAGGAAAGCGTTTCACAAGTGTTCAGGAACAGATTTTGCTCAATCCCTGTGGCGAGACCAGTTGCTTCAATCTAACTGCGTGTTTGTCAAGTTTGTTTTGCCTTTAAGCCAGCTGTACGGTTCTTCATTGCCAGAGGCATTATTGCAGGCGTGTGATGAACAAGTTGACTTTTATGTCAAAACTCACTCGTTGTGGAGCCTTTGAAGATGTTGCATATCTGGTGAGGAGTGCAAAACAACTTTAGACGTTGTAACTTTCTTTGGCGTTGGTGCATGCAGCGATACATAAGCAGCGGCAGAAGGAGGACATGCGGTACATCAAGGAAACTCTGAGCTTTATCCGGAAGATGATGGACCAGTACAATTAGTAGAGCTTGTCTAGCTAGGTGTAGACAGGGCGTAGTAGGGCAGGTCGCTTGTAGAGTCAGTCGAAGTGTTGAAAGCAGATCGAGATCATCAAAAGTAGGTTCATAGTTTTCACTGGCGGCAGAAGGACGACATCGTTGCTTCGATAAACTTAGGTCCCATAGGACGAATGGGATTCATGCCTGGAATCTAGCAGAGTAGCAACATTTTTAAGTTTGCAAGTTGCTGTACTGCATTTTCACTTCCTTCGACCGGTGCTTCCGTTTACGTATCAATGCGATGGGTGCATGTTTGGTTCTATTCCGCTTTCGTGGGATTGCCCGCACGACGGTCAGAATCATGCTATTATTATCTGTTAGTGCGCGTTAGTATGCAGGCGAAGTCGTTTGATGAAGGACCCTGATAATTAGAAAAGAGCCGAGTCTCAGTGATCGGCGATCATGGGGCAAGATCGAGTACGTATTTGTAAAGGCTTCAACGTGGTCGCAGGCGTCTGTTTACCTAGGCCGGCCGGGCAGTTAAGGGTCGGCATTGATTGGTGCAAATTGTTTGCACACTTTCGGGCGTGGCTTCTCCGCAGCCATGCACACAACCGTCACTGCGATTTTTGATCGAACTGATTGGTTAATTCATCTGAATCAATTACTAAAACACTTGCAAGGCAGCCATGAATATCCTCTGAGGCTGGGTGTTGCAGAAACGCAAAACAAGTGGACGGCCGCAAACTCATTGGCTGCCAAAAGCATCAGCAGTACTTCGTCATCGAGCAATAAGCTCTTACAGAAGGGCGGCATCCTTTCCGCCTTAGAAAGGAGCTTACGATACCAAAACCACAAACACGAACTACCCTCCAATACGAGGGACTATGTAATCTCTGTGGGTGCCACGACTGCCCCCTACATGACCATGCCTCCATCCATGTTCACAACCTGCATCAGTGCCAAGCAATCAGCTAGCTGCACTCTGCGATCTTGAGGCCACTTTTACTGAGTCTTTCTTGAGAGAAGGCTGTGCAGGAGGCTTGAAACCAAAGGCTTTCGCGATTGATAGCAATTTCCTCTTCCAGGATGCATATGAGATAGATGTCATGCAACAGACGAGATGGCAAGATTCTGTTCGTATCCTCAGTTCGAGACACAACGCATGTCAAGATGTTCTGAAGCGGTTAGTCAAGAAATCACGACTCGTTAAAAGCGTGCAGTAAAAGGAATCGTTCATAACAAGTCCTGCTTCACGTTGCTCGCAAGAGTCTATCAACTTCTGTCATGACAGATTACGTGGGGAAAGGGGAACACGCGTATGTCGCGATGCAGGTACGATCCACGTCGAAAGCAATTAAGGGCGTTTGGGGAGCCGTACCTGTCCGGTCATGTAGCCAGCAGCGGGGTCCAGTCCTAGGAAGGCCACGAGCCCGGCGACGTCCTCAGGTTGGCCGTACTTTCCTGCGACGGAGAGAAATCCCGCATCAGCAGGAAATCCATGCATACTTCAGAAAAAACGCTTTAGAGCCGTGTATACAAGCCCCACGAAACAGAGGAGCGTAACCCAGCCAAGCTTCACTCAGCCCTCCTGCAAACGTACTCTGCGGCTCTGGGAATTCCCATTGTGCGAAACCGTAATGAATAAGAGCGCTACAAACCCTTACGGGCAAGCAAGACCGACTCCGAAGTCGGAAGACAAGTAGTAAGGATTACACTAGTCGGCGAGAATGCATGCTCAACTGGGAGTCCTTGACGGCACCTGCGGGATCGAGTACAGGTGCGGAGTTGGTAGCGTATTACCTAGGGGTATGCTGCCCAAGATCTTCTCTTCTAGGCTCTTGTCCAACACAGCGGTCATGTCCGAGGAGATGAACCCCGGGGCGACCGCGTTCACCTGCAGAGAGAAACACTTCGTTCGGGGCTTTTTGAAATGGCTGGTGGTCGGGAAACCCGTGGGTCTGCTCAAGCTTTGAGCAAACCGATAAATCCCAACGGGTTTGGAATTAGTTGACTCATTTTTGTTGAGGCTTCTGAGTGATTGATCGCCGTGGATCTAAGTTTGTTTCCGTCAAGGATGAAGCGTCGAAGGAAGCGACCCATAGTGACGGATGGATTGCATCACGCAGTGGAATGGGGACAGAGCCAGACTCAAACTGGAAACCCATACCCTGCTTGTAAACGGGCCGGTCGCACCAATTTAACTGTCTACTAGGCAGAGGCGATTTGAAATGAAGAGAAAGACAGGCAAGCTCGAAATCAAAAGAACGACAGGCAAACTCCCTCCAAATGGGCCTCCGGGAGAGCCTCCAGCTGTGTTTCGACATTTCGTTGCTACTACAGAGGTGCCCAGAGCCACGCGGCTGCTGGGCCGGGGCTAGTAGCACCAGAGGGGCTAGAGCGAATCTCAGCACCGGGACGCTGGCCGGCTCTCCAGTGTTTCGCACCTGGATGTTCCTGCCTGCGTATTCCCGGGCTACGGACTTGGTGAAACCGATCACGCCCGCCTTGGCCGCGCTGTAGTTGGCCTGGCCCGGGTTGCCGACCTGGCCAACCACGGACGTGATGTTGATGATGCGGCCCTGCACGACACGTGGCAGCGGACGGTTGGTCGAGAGTGACGAAGTTCAAAAGACTTGAAGGAGGTTGCTTCTAAAAGACGAAGCGAAGCCGTAACGAAGCTCGAACGCGTTCCAGGGCTCAGCCATACTCCCGAAAAGTGGCCTCTTGAGTACTTCCCCAAGAAATGTATGGGAGCCCCCAGAAATTTGAAGCGCTACTTAAGCGGGCGATGACGCGACAGCATAAGCAATGGATGTGCTCCAGTTTCACCCCTACTCTGGCAACGGTACGCCGGTCGTCGTTGCGAGAGGTCAAGTGACAGGGTGAGATTGTGCGCGTTTGAATGCAAGCAGGAGTGTTGTGGGAAAGGCCATGAGCTCCAGAGCCGCTAAAGCCGGCTGATCACGTGGTCTTTTTTCATACCTTCTTCTTTTTTGACATGACCTTCAAAGCCGCCTGCACAACGAAAATCAAGCAGACTGTCAGCACCAGCAAGGCTTCACAGCGCCTTAAAATCCGTCGGACTGGCACCCGCAGGACTATGATCCACCTATGAGAAAAGACACCCGCTGTGTCCAGTAAATGAGAGCAGCTACAACGTCGACTCTCCACTCTCAAACACCGATGCACGAAGAGGTGCCCTGGAATTGCTCGCAAAGCGGGCGCCCCTGCTCTTCACAAATGGATGACAAGCAGCCGCCCGAACAACAAACATCTCGCCACAGTTTTCCCACGGCGCTCACGGCAATGCCCAATATCTATGTCAACTTTGGGCACCATGCGTTGCGATAGGTGTTGCCAGCTGTTGTACAAGGGCCGAGTCTGACCTGGGTGCACATGAAGACGCCGGTGAGGTTAAGGTCGATAACCTCTTGCCATTGGGTCGGCTTCATCCGCATCAGCAACGTGTCTCTTGTAATGCCTGTAAGGAAAGATGAGCGTCAGACACCGGTCTCAGAGATCCACGTGGGGTGACTTAAAACAATCCGACTTCGTCTTTTTCGACTTGTGGTGTCGTTTAGCGTTCGGCCTGTGGAGCTGACCATCCTCGACAGGCCGACGCATGAACGCTTCGTGCACGACCGCCATAACCCACTCTCAGTTATGAGTAAGCATGTAGGCGCAAGATAAGCAGGGAGTCTCACGTAGGATTTTTTGGAATTGTCGAGGTTTCAAGGGCCTTGCCAGACAGGCAATGTCGCCAGATTTGAGGGGTAGCGCAAAGATCAAATACCATGGACGTTGACCGTGAGTCTGGCAACGTTTTTAGAGAACATACGGGCTATTAGACTAAGAAAGGCGCCCGGGACACGGGTACGATTGACTAGGGTGGATTCGGGTTGCGGAGTGCACCATTATGTTGTTCTTCAAAGATTTTCGTTGTAAATAACGCAGGTGACACGGGTTCTAGTTCATCGCCCGTAGCTTCACTCGGACGTTTCTAGTACATGACCGTGTGCTTCAGGTAAACTTTCCTGCAATCGGCACCAGCTGTTTACATCCGCTGGTGCATTCGCTCACGCCCGTCTTTCATCTGGACGTTAGGTCCTGCGAATCCTACCTTTGAACGATCCAGCCTCTCCCCTTTTCTACGAGGAGGACATGCTGGTAACACCAGTACGTAGAAGCGACTGAGGAAGGTTGCTTACCTGCGTTGTTGACAAGCACGTCGATGGTGCCCCACTTCTCGACCGCCTGCACAGAAGCTTGGAAAGGATCAGAGCTTACAAACGAGACTCGTCGTTGGAATCTTGCTTTGATGGAGTAAAAAAGAACCTTCGACAGAGATGAGACCAATAATTACCAAGTAGATCTGAGATGTGCCGTTTGCCGATTGTGCTGGTAGAGAAAATCACAAAAACGCAACGGCGCAATATCGATGGCATGCCCGGCCAGCTTTTTGGATTGCACGCCATGCCGAAAGTAGTCATCATAGAAGTGGTTCTTCTGACCAGCAACTTGTGTATTCGTAGCGCCTGGGAACCTGCATACAGGCTTTTTCTGAAAAGCATTTGAAGCCAAATCACAAGGGATAGAAAGAAAAGAGTTGCCGCCGACGGCTTCTGACTAGCCTTGCAGATTCCTATCAGAGGATTGTAATGCACGTCCTTACTGCATTGATGACGGCTGCCACGTCCTCTGCTTTGGAGACATCCCCCCCGACTACGATGGCGTCGCCCCCAGCTGCCTTGACCTCGTCAGCCACCTTCTCTGCCGCCTCCGCAGACCGTGCATAGTTCACCACCACCTGAAGAGTGATGATCTTGATTTTCCCATGGAATGGTTGGCAGCGAGAAATAAAAAAGCCTTGTCGGTCTTTATTCAGGTCAACCTCGCTCTCATCATGAGGAACAGATGACGGGATTGTACCAGCGCCAGTAACTGTGTCACCTGTAAGTCAAGCAGCTCAAGCCCCTTGGGCTTTGCTGGACCCTCGTTTACTAAGAATCGGTTGATCCCTGATGTTCTGAGGAGATTGTGCCTCAACAGTTGCCACCCGGCACCTTTCTCCGTTGCCGATGATGATAGTGGTTACGTCTTTCCTTACAAGTACGTTGGTCTGCCTGGCCAGGTCGGCAGAGGGCACATTGAGATGAGATTAGCTACCACTTGCTTTCCACGGGAAAGTCTTGATGTGATTGCTGCAGTAAATTGCATGGCAACCCCCTTCAGGCATCTCCCATGCCAGTGGCTTCAGCATAAAGGACGCCCATAAACTCGCTCTTTGCCGACCACACTGTCCTTTACATGGAGACAGTGTCCTGGAGGACAAAAGTATTCCAGCTCTCGATGGCTCTCACGACTCAAAAAGTCCCCAAAATTGTGGAGACGAAGATGCAAAGCGTACCCTGGCCCCTTTGGCCCCAAAGTGCAGTGCAATCGCTTTCCCAATGCCCCTCGAGGCTCCCGTTACGACCACCACCGGCGCGTCCGCTTCCGCGGCGCTCTCTGCAGAAACGCGGGGCAGCGTCCGAAACTGTCGGCACTGCTCCTTTGTCTTTGAAGCAAGCGACTGTTGTTGCCGCCCCGAGGATTGGTGGAATACGTGTCCAAGGAAGGAAGATGAGGCGCTGAGGCTGGCCTTGGGAAGTGGCCTGGAGAGAGCGCAAAAAAACATTCAAGATTTGAATCATACCGAGGGGGTTGTTCCAGCGTACTTTTTGGTTTGGTGTTGGCCTTTCAGCAGCCTGTGTCGCTCAAAGTGTGTCGGCACATGTTGATGAAGTCTACTCTAGTTCTTGGACCTACTTTATGGATTGCTTAAGGGGCTTTCGTAGGTTGCAACAAGATGATGCTTATGCTTAAGCCACTTTTGCTGCAAAAGAGATTGCTTGATTTCAGCTGGCCGCTGGACACTTTACAGTCTGAAGTTGCTTCATCGGCTTCTGTAGCTTCCCAATCTCAGCCCTGACAAGCTGATGAAACCCGACAAATTGGTGCACTGATTGGATTATTTCTTTCATACAAGTGGCCAGCCAAAGTATCTGGCGCTACTCTGAAAAAGGGTGCAATGTGACAGTATGGATTGAAGCACGTCGTTCAAGTGTACACTATGCTACTTTACCGCCAGCACTGATCAATGATTAGCCACCTATGATGGCGACTTATCAAAACGCCAAAAGAGAATGCCCTCATCAGAGAAGCTCCAACGTTGTGTTTGATCTTCAAATGCTGTGAAATGATCCTTCCACACTCTGCTGCATAACATATGTCTTTTCTCTCCGTACAAACTTGGGAGTCAAATGTGTCATTGATAGAGTGGTGCTCACCTTTGAACGGAAAAAGCTCCTGTCGCTACCACCCCCCTCTGAATTTCTTTCTTTGCGAATCTCGAGCAGCGCAGCAAGCTCGAAGCTGAAGCGCTCGAGGCAGCTTTCAATGTGGATGCCATGATGGTCGAAAGCTATAACAGGACTCTCAGTGGCTAGAGCACAGACGGACACTCCTCTCTAAAGAACGTTGATCAGAGCAGAGCTTCCGGTAAACGTCACGCAATGCAATGTTGCACATAGAAAATGGGGAATGCGGGTTTAGCCAGGAAAGAGCTCAATTGCAGCGCATTGCTTCAACTGATCGATCCAGGCCGGCCTGTGGCCGGGGCTTTTCACACAGCTACGGATCTTACTTTTTCCCACCCTCTAGAACGGAAGTGTGAAAACGTTCTTATGGGCGATGGTCATCTGCCAGCGTGGCATGAGGGGTGGGCAAAACCCTAGCCTCCAAATCCAACCCTAGGTCCAGAGGGCGCAGACGCCCAGCCAAAATATGTAGCGCCCAGTAGCGAGCAGACCGTATGGGCTCCACCGCGGGCGCGTCCCTACACTTTGCAGACGTCTTATATGGCCTGTAGGCTACCATTTCCACCCACTTTCGGGTTACGCACCCGGTGGAGCCATTAGTGTCAAGGCTGAAGTGGCCCTATGTCTGACTTCCCCAGCTAAAATGCAGATTTTGGGCATTCAAATGGACCGGGCAAATGACACCCAACGATGGCGGAAACTTTGTAGAGAACGTTTTGGGACCTAGCCAAGTCGTTTTGACCTTGTGGGCAGTTTTGATATGATAATTCCGCCCGCTTACATTCTGCTCGCGCCGACATTTTGGCTGGCGTCTGCGCCCTCTGCCTAGGTCAGCAAGCCACCCGGTTTTAGGATATTTAGGGTTTAAAGGGATGCGCATTTAGACCCCGCTAGCTTGAAGTTGAACAGCCTCACACAGCACCAAGAGCAAGCATACAAATGGCAATGCGGGCGGTCCTGTTAGCACATGTCTTCTTGAGCTGGTGACAGTCACAATGTCACTAAAGCTACTCGTCTCGAGCCTGTTCCCCTGTTCTCTGTAGATATGGCCTCGGCGGCATTGGCTGGGCCGTCGTTGGTTCCTCCTCCTTGGTCCATTCAAATAGAATTGCCCACTTCTTCAAGGGAACGTGTTCAGCCGGATTATCTTTTCAGCGGTCAGCGGACTTGCCTTGGGTCAACTCGTGCAAGGGTTTTTCTCCCTACCCTGACGGTCCCTCGAATAGCTGGCCGGCGTAAAGTAGACACGAGGCATGGAAGTCTTGTCACCAATTTGCAAATTGGTAGCAAAGGGTCGTTCCTGGGTAGCAGCACATGGTCTGGGTCAGTGCGGCACATGGTTCCAAGATCTCCCAAGGGGCGTGAAAGCTGTAGATGCACTGCTTTCAACCATGAGCCGACGGAGGCGGGGGCGGGCCTCCCGAAACAGTATCGAAGCAGGGTGGTGAGTTTCTGGACCGAAAGCTAGCTGCAGAATAACATACGGAAGACCAACATCCTGAATTCTCTCCGTGTTGTGTCCCACATGTGATCAAATTTTATAAATCACAATCATGAAGTAATTATGAGAGATAAAGATCTGATGGTGGTGGTGAGATTGTGAGAGTTTTTTTAGATAGACTTCTGAAAAAGTGATAATGCTGCTTGCGACAACGGTGTTCTTATGCTAGATGTGAGGAAGTGCTTTTCTTTTTAACCTTGGTCAACTATTTCACTAAAAGGTGCTGATTGCTTTGCTTAGAAGGGTACCAACTTGTATTGAGAATGCTGTCTGCTTTGCATATATGAGTTTAGGGTTTGCATTCACATGAATCTTTCTCCAAGCCAGAAGTTGCACACCTAGGACAGACTCTGGAATTTGGACGTCGAGCCGGCGCTCAGTTGTGGAGCGAACTTATCTTGATTCTTGCAAAATTATCTACATCCTTGCAAATGGTGCTCACTATCAGCTGACATCATTTACATCTTCAAAGTCAATTGATCCCCTCGTCTCTGGTAGTCTACCACTGCCAGAAACCCCGGTGTGCTCCTTTCCACTAGAAGATTTCGCCGTCGCAATATGGTTATGTCTGGTTCACAATCATGCAGAACGCTCCAATATATTGGCAAGAGTGTATTGTTTTTTGAATTTTCTAGTCAAGTCCACCGCTTTGTTAAGCTGCGCACTTGACGAAGTGGTGCCCCAATTGAGGTGAGGTTGAAGCTACTTTTCTGCTGCTCTGCCCATCCCATGACGACGCTATCTTCCAGCCTAGTTTATCTCACCTATCGCTCTTGGCATTGGTATCGTAGCACCTTCCTCCTGCTCCTTGGTCAGATCAAGGCCCCCGACAAGTGTTGGCAAAGAAGCAGCTGCTGCCTTTCTTCTCACCTTCCTATTTCAAACCATGTCGCGGATTCCCCTCTCTCAGCAAAGGTGCTGGCGCATGTCAGACCTGCAAACAAGCCGAAGTTGTACCCGCCCCACTCGTTGCTGCAAGCCCAAAAGTCCGAGCACTGGACCCCCCCTTACGAAGTACTTAGGTTTCTCCTTCTTTGCAGGCTCAGGAAACATCCACGATGACATCTGTCCCGCGCCTCTCCGCCTCCCGTCACTATGAGAACGTGCTCGCCATGGTGGGAGTCTCGGGTACGGCGCTCTCGACCCAAGTGTCAATAGCGATGCTTCCGGTGGCGGAGACTCTTATCCGCGAGAAGGGCCTTGAGAACAAGGAGGGCGCGCCACTTGTTGTGAACGTTGGCAAATCCGCGCGCGATAACCATCCCTGGCTGCCGGTAAGGTGGTTGGTGCTCCAAAGAAGTTGCAAGACGAAAGGTGCTTGCGGTGCGAAAGATATCATGGGCGTCTTTCAAACCTGGAAGCGTCCAGTCGATGACCAATGTGTAGCATCTTGTCGTTCTGCTCAGTGCTGTTGTGTAAAGCACTGCGATGTACTGCGGACACTTGTGCAGGCGAATTACACTTTGCAACTGAGAATTTTGTAAGTATCACAGTGTAAAAGCGTGGCATCTCCCGTTGGTGGCAACACATCCTGCAATCATCCTGTGACTGGTTTGTGGAATATCTGCCCATTCATTCACTGTCCTGATCCCTCAACAAATCACGCCAGGTATATACCCGGGTGATAGTCCCGGTGGATGAGCTCTTCCGCTCGCGGGAAAGTTTCCGATCTATGAAAGCGGATGGCTGGATGAAAAGGGCGGCGAAGGTGTACCAAGCTGGGCCGGACGTTCCGGAAGCGCTCCTCGAAGAGAAATTGGCGCGGGATGAAACGCGCCGCGTGCGTGTCGACCAGATTGCTGAGGTTGCGGTTGGGTTCCGGCCCCCCGGGCAGTGGGAGAAAGCGCAAGTAGATTACAGCTTCGAGCTGTGGCACTCGCCCCGGCCCTGGGTAAGCCCACTTTCACTCAGATTCAGTTGGATAAAACGTGATTGATCATTCTTGGATTGCGATGGTCTGTGTGCTGGCTGGTAACCGAAACGGTTGGGGCCAAGCTTTTGAACTGAGTTTGTATGCTCGTGAGCAGTCCAAAATGCTAGCTAAATTCGTACCGAGTCTGCTTATAGTTTCAGACCAACCGTTTTGAGATGACTGTCTTAGTTCTGCCCAGACTCTGTTTTTGGATGATCTCAAAAAGCTCGGCAACGTATTAATGTTAGACTGATGAACTTCTTACTTTCTGTGGCTGCAGCCGGTTGACACCGTGTTCTTGCAAGGCTCCAAGTCGTTCCTGGTCTACTTGAGCCAGTCTCTAGCGGCCTACTCCTTCTGGGACGTTCTCCCTCCTGGCGGCAGGGAGGTTGCAAACGAGGACCCCAGTGAACAGAGCCCTTCCGGCTTCTTGGGTGAGCGCTCAAGAGCCCCTCTTGCAGTGAACGGTAATGCGAGCGGAGACTTTGATTGAGTGAGCTGCTAACGAGCACGGCGCGACAAAGCCTACCAGTGGCATTGCTGCATGACAGCTTGTGGGTGTTCTCCATCGCCTGTGAAACGTGTATAGGCCTTGCTGCTCTGGATCCAAGCCCTGTGCCGAGGAAGAGAAATAGCTGGCCTTTTGCACAACCAATCAAGCGCGGCTTGAATGGCAACAAAACCTCGGTGTTTCCGTCCTATCGTCGAGTCCGCAGCCCGTTCGAAGCCCTCATTTTGGAGGTGCTTTCAGCTAGCCAAATTTTCTGCCATCAGCATGTTCGTATAAGTGTCATTTCTGCGTTCCGGCACTGTCCAGCCGCATTCGCGACCGGGCAGACAACTTATCTTTTCACAGCCACCGTCATATCCTCCATATTTCTTTAACTGAGATTGCTCCTCCGCCCAGGGGCCCTCGAGAACCTGCGCCAAGCACTCGCGGCCCCCTTCCGAGAGCCCGACGAAGCCCCCGCCCCCGAAAGCTGGATACCCCGCGCAAGTCACCCCGTTCGCTTCTGCACTGTGTCTCCCTCCCCGTCTCCTCACGCTGTCGTAGCTGCACCGGCGTCTGATCCCGGAACCGCACTCGATCCCATCGCTGAAGATGCGGCCTACATTCAGGACACCGTGTTGGCGGCGAAAAGAGAGGCGCGGGAATGGTGGCCGCTTCCAGAGTCCGCTGCGGAAGACATTGCCGTGCTTCAGCAGGCCGCGCAACTGGACGAGTTCGCTCGGGCAGTCACCGGACAGTCCGAAGAGCGTCCGGCAGTGCGGTCAGTAGGCGCGAGCACGTCCGAAGCGTCGGTGGGGGTGGCGGGGATTAGTAACGGGCAGTTAAGGGAAGATACTGGGCGGTTTGCAGAGACGAGTGAGCGGGGTGGGAATGTTAGTGCGCAGTCGTCAGACACGGCCGCAGCAGTGGCGTCTGCAGATCGCGCCACATCGAAAAAGGCGTCAGAGAGACCCAAAACGGAAGAAAGTGTGAATGGAACGGTAACCGCGGCCGCTAAGAGAGAGAGTACAACTTTCGTGGGAAGATCAGAAATGGAAGACGATAAACGGGGGATGACGGGACTAAACCTAGAAAGCGAGAGGGAAATGGAGCTTTCTTTGGAACAAACCCGAGCGGCGGGATTGGAGCAAGCCTCTACCAGCGGCATGGAGGAGGCGACTCATCTCGACCGTCGGATTGCGCTCATATCGCCCCAGGACTTCCACGTGCATCTAATGCAAGTGGAGGGCCGTTTGCTGAAGAACGTGCAAGTCGTGGAGGGCTGGGAAACGGTGTGGCGGATAGACAAGGACGGCAACCGGTCGTCGCTACCGAAAGGGACGCACAGCGTGGCGGAGGATGACGTCATCGAGCTGCTGCTGACGCACAGCCAGCTGGTGGACCTCGCGGAGGCGGTGGACGCGTTCCTGAAGGACAAGGCCACGTGGCCGACGGTGGACCGTCCGATGCTGGTCAAAGTCCCGCCGCGACCGGCGGAGGCGCCGGTCAAAGTGGAGAAGGTGGGGCACACGTGCGTTCTGTCTTTGATGATCTACGTGAAGCGGTCGGTTTACTTGAGCAGAGACACCTGGCGGTCTAGTTTGTGGATTTTCCAAATCCAACAGCAGCCTATAGCAGCCTATAGGAGCTTGAAAGAGCTCTGAGTTCAGGCGTGACCACTCGGGCAGTGGTTACCATCCATTTTGGCCATGAAGGATTACAACCTGTTGACTAGATACAAGTGCTTAGAGTGAATCACAAGCGCTGTCGGGTTTGACACCAGTGAGCAGGCCGACACTGACCCCTTCCCTCCCCTCGTCTCCACTCACCGCTGTTCTTTTTCATATCCTGCAGACCTGGCTCTCCGAGCTCCCCAGACTAGTTCTTTCTGGCGCCCTCCTAGTCGCCCTCTCGGTTGTGAACAAGGCGTCTCTTCCTCGGAGGCAGAGCTACAATCCGCAAGCCGTGGCGATGTCTCAACAGCAGTCGGTCGAGACTCGACAACCGGCCCGCGAACCCCACAGGCGAAAGGTGAGTTTGTTCCAGAAAGCCAACCTTTCCGTTGTCTGCGGACCCAGAGATTGAGTGCACTGGCATCGATTAGGTCGGAATGAGGCACATGTCACGACACGAGCTGACGACAATCATGTAAAACCTGGTCGAATTGGCGAAGGAGTGCCATTTGCGAATCTACGAACGATTCAAAGTGGCAGTGGCCCTTGAATTGGCTCCTCCGGAAACGGCTGTCCCACAAAATGAGGGGTTTTTCCGCTGCTGATGCAATTCCTCGTGATGCTTCTCAGCTTGCCCATCCGTTGTCTCACATCTTTCCCGCCAGCCTCGTCACTTTCACAGCAGACATGCCGTCTTCGCAGCTCACGCGTTCAATTTCCTCTACAACCTCTCAAGATGTTCTTACTTACATTTCTCCAAGAAGGCTGCAGGGTTGACCGACCGCTTCGCTGTTGCTGCAGGTGGTGCTGCCGTCGAACAGCGACGTTCCCGAGGAGGAGATGCAGCTGCTGTGCGACGCGGTGGCGACCATGGCAGGCTTCTGGACGCCCGCTGAGGCAGGGGAAGAGCCGGCCAAAGAGCTCGTCTTCCAGGTGGGGGCACCAGGCCCTGCTATGTGACCTTGAACCTTTTTCAGAATCTGTTCCAGTTCCTCCATTGCCCTGCCACGTGATTGACAGTTGTTCTTCATGTTAGACGCTGTTTCGTTAAAGGCGGGGAAGGCAGGCTGACCGCACGTCTTGTGGTACGAAATGTGCATTGCTGAAACCATGGTCTGAAGCAGCTTCCTACAAGGGGGTTTCTTCTGCGAGCGAGGCGGGCGCGGCAGAAACGCGACTTCCGCATGCCAGAAGTCGTTTAGCCGTACCTTTCGCGATTCGAAATACCCGCGTATCCGTATTCATTTCACAGAACGGCTCACGTCAGCACGTGGCTTGTAGGGGAAGAAAAAGTTTTGAACCAGTTTCTCCCTTAGCACATCATATCATTCTGACGTCCCGCCGTTACTTTTGCTGTCAGGTGGTGGTGTCCCGGGACGGCGAGGTGGTGGGCTGTCGCCCCGAGAACTCGGCGGCGGTAGAGCAGTGGGCCGCGCTGCCGCTCTCTAAGGCTCTGCACCGGAAGCCGAAAACAAAATTGCGCCACGGTGAGTCGCTGACGTCTTCTACTAGTGATGCTTGACTGATGACGTCAGGTCGCTGAGGTTCTCCAAGTTTGAAATGAAAGCCGGTCATGGCAGGTCGTTTGCGAAGGAAGGTTTCTCCAGCATCGCATGTATTGCTCGTTCTCTGTTGGGAGCCTCTTCATCGATTGGTAGTAAACCAAAGCAGGAGTGTTTGGCAGAGGTCCCCGGGTATCTGACTCCAAAATTTGCAGACCAGTCTGCGGCGTTCTTTCTCCAGCTCATAATCCCGGAAGCATTTTGTCTCTTGATCTTTCTCGTTGTTCGTCATCTTTCTCGATAACCTTCTTCACGAATGGTCGAAACGTCTACAGGTCCATCTCCTCATGTTTTTCAAACTCCCCTCGCAGCTCTCGTTGAGTCCAGCGTCCCGTACAAAGTCCCCGAGGAGGGCCCCGTCGTGATCGAGTTGAGCCTGCTCCCAGACGGGGAGGTGAGGGCGCGGCCGTGGCCGGAGCTGCCGACAGGGCCCCCCGCCGCCCTACCGGGCCCCTCCAGCGTCCAACGGGAGCTGCTCGAGCTGCGAGACGGTGAGGACGAGTTAAGCGTTAACCAGGGGTTAGAGCAGGTTTTAGAAAGGCGGCTGCTCGTTTCGCGCTCGACCACGGAGGTGAGGGCGTCGATAAGGGAGTACCTCGGACTGCCAGGGGTCTCGTTAAGTAGAGAGGAAACGGTGCGGTTAAGTGGGGTTCTGCCAGCTGGGTTAGGAGAAGACCCGCAAATAGGGGATGTGGAGACAAATGTTGTGGAGGAGATTGAGTTAGGAAAGTGGAGCTTTGGGGACACGGGTCTGAGGGAACGCTTAGAAGCGGAGAAGCGAAAGCTCGAGGAGGAGTTCGGGCTCGATGGGAGTTTGGGGGATGTGGATCCAGACCGCCTAGAAGAGCAGATCTGGAAGAATCTGCAAGCGGGGGGGCTTGGTGGAATTGAAGACGCTTGGAGGGAAGAGATGAGGGCCAAAGCGATACTAGAAGCGACCCGGGGATCCGCCGACACGCAAGCGACGGAAATTCTGGACAAGGGGGAAGACGCAGGAGAAGAGGAATAGGCTTTTAGATTGTTGTGTGCGGGCCAGGCTTGTCGAGAGCGCTCGACGCTTGGTTCTCTGCACGCTGCACACTGTCAAAGCAGGCTTAATGCTTACTTCATTGCGCATTCAACTAATTCAGTAGTCGTTGCCTAGGACAACGCGCTGCAATCTCTTAGTAGCAATCTTATCCTGCTCCTCATTAGTGCCTCGGATAGCTGTCTAGATATGGAAATTTGCATCTCTAGGGTGCTTCAAACGCTACACAGTCTATCATTGCGCCAAGGCGAGAGTTTACAATTGTCTTGATCGAGGCTTGCTTCCAGTTCGAGATCGGTTCAATATAAGTCATATGGTCGCCAGCTTTCCGTTCTGTGCTGCATTAGCAATCAGACATGTGTGCACAATACGCTGCGCCGGCTGTGCTGCCCTCTTAACGGCGCATGGCGCTTGTGTTGCTGAATACAATTACAACTCATGAACGCTGAGTACACAGGCCTTAAAGTCACGCGATGAAATGTAGAGCGGGTATCTTGCGCTCGGGCCCAAACCATTCTTGGTTCTGGGTGGCTCAGCTGCCACTATGTACGTCCGAAACAATGATTCATCTGATAAGTCTAGCCGCAAATGCCAAAGACTGAAAGTCTCTCTTTGCTACATAATCTACCGCGCAGTACGTTTTACCAACTGTCGTTTCTGAAAAGTTAGGTCGCGGTGAGTGAGAGGGCGGCGGTCACAAAAAAGATGGAGGGCCACCATATGGTTCATGCCCATTATAGTAAAGACCCCTTGTAGCAGGCGTGCCTCCCAACCCACACAACTTTGTATGTATGGAACTTTGCAGAGAAGCGAAACACATATCTGCAGTCGTGATTTCGTCCACGTCTAGGTACCACTCAGAGTGCCTTGCCGGTTTGCGGCAACCAATTGCAAACATCCTAAACACGTAGACTTCTGGACACAGCATACGATCTTGAGTAAGAATAGGAGTTCCGCAGCCATGCAGAGTGGTTACTGTGAGCCTGAAAATGGCATAGACATAAGTGCAGGTCGACAGCCGATAGAACATTATTGCGAAAGTGCACTAAAGCCCGCGGGCCGCTGCCTCCCAATTTCCCTTTCGTCCACATTCTCTACGTCTGCTTTCTTCCGTTATCGGCCCTGATCCACCCCAGAGACGCCTTCCTTCCTATGACGCGCAATCACACATCACGAAACGTCTCTGCTCAATAGGCACCGTTACAAACTGTTCGATCCGCCTCGCTCATTTCTGCGGCTGGCGGTCTGATTCCTTCCGCGGCGTCTCCCACCTCCTTCTCTTCAGCTGAAGCATCTGGTACTCCACTTGGCTGCTCTTGAGCTTTTCTGCCGGAGCGCCGCTAATCCCTGTTGTGGGGCTCTTCCTCTTCTCCATCCAGCGGCCCTTCTCTTCAGAAAGCTGCGTGACGCAGAAACTCAAATGGAAGGCTGCTCGGAAGGACTGGTTTGAAGAACTGCTTCGGCTTTGTCACCGATTTTCCCAGTTTCAGCCCTTATGCTTTAAGGCTTTCGAAGAGGATCTGGGCCTGGAAGACAATCTCGATGGCACCAGATTGTGCAATCTCTTTGTTGCTCAAGGGGCGCAGGGAACAACAGGCAAACATAATTTTAGATGATGGATTTGGTCTAATAATGTCATCCAAAGCCTGGCAACAGCACCAAGCAAAGCCTGCAAGAGGGGGGGGGGGGAAATGTATGCTCAGTTAACAAAAAAGAAAGCTCATTCGTTTGGATGCGTTAACCAAGAATGGGCGATCAACCAAAATGATTGAAAAAGCCACGCAATCGGTATGGCTTACCATTTCGCCGACTCGCCCTGCGTGATGCACTCTTTCCGGGCGCCCCCTCTCCTTCTCAGCGTCTTCTTGCCTCCCTCCTCCGCTCTCTCTGCTTCTCTGGACATCTTTTTCCGGTCTCTTCCCTTCGTCCGCATTGCGCCTTGCAATCTGCGGCCTCCGTTCCGACTCTGGCACAGGAGCTTCGACCGTAGCCACCCGCTCCGCTTTGCTGCCAGAGCTCTGTCTCCTCTCGTGCACGCTTTCAGTTCTGCTCTCTGGCGCAGCTGACGTCGAGTTTGGCTTCTGCTCTTCTTTCCTCTGATCTTCGCTCCGCCCTTCTTTCTCTTCTTCATTCTGCACCCTCTTACTAACTGAAGAGCCTTCGCCTGGCTGCGGCTTTGTTTGATTTTCGGCTACGGCTCCCTTCTGTCCCGTTGCGTTCCCTCCCGCAACTTCGCTTCTGCCTGCTGTTTCCACACCAACAATCGGGACATCCTGCTTTGCCCTGTTTTCCTCAGGCTCTTTGACGGCTTTTCCGGCCCCCTCAGAAAATGAATTGTCTGGAACGACCTCTTGTCTGCTACCCTTGTCTTCGGCCTGACTTGTTGCTCTCTTCACGAGCTCCTCTCCTCCTTCCTCATCACCCGCTGCATCCTTTCCGTGCGCGATTTGAGAACCTTCTTGCGTCACCTTCGATGGTGTCAAGAACGGCTGGGGAGAGAGAGGCTGTCGATCTCCCACAGAGCCAACCGCGACGTCTTTCCCGAGAGAAGCAATTCTTGTCGCCAGTTCTTCCGGTGGAAGCGGCGCCGAAGAAGCTGCAAGTGCACCACGTTGGACGAACGCCCCCAGAAGAACCTGAGAGTTTCTGGTCTGCTCAGCTTGTTCCCATGGAGGTAAGTTCCGTTCGCTTTCTGCAAAAGGGCCACCCCCTGAATTGCTGGATGGAGGCTGGTAAACGTGCATGCTGTTCAGGTCTATCTGACGTCTCAGATCTCTGATCTCTTGAGCCTGCCTGCCTGCAAACCCTAGTTCCGTCGCGTTCTTCTGCATCTCTTGCTCTGTTTCCTCCAGCTGAGCTCTCAAAATGCTTGCTCGGATGTCAAGCTGCCACTTGAGGATCATGCGCTGCTTAAGATTCTGAGCTGCGACACTTTCAAGAGCTTCTAACTCCTTGGTCCTTGAGAAGACCCCTGGTGTTTCTGGTGAATGTTGCACTTGACGCGGAGGGAAGCTTCCCGAGAACGTAACTGGGTTGCTGCTTTGGCCTGCTTGATTCCCACCAGCGTAGTATCCATAGAAAGGAGCGCTCTGTCCTGTCATAATGTCAGCAGGCCGGTTAGGGGGCCTGAAGGGCTGCGGAAAGGATGACAGAACCGGCTGAGTGCGTTGAAGCAAGTCTGGTCTGTGAGTCCCTCTTTCAGGGGGGTGCATAGCTACCTGTCTGCTTTGATGCATCAGTTGAGGGCTCATGAAGCTAGAAACCTTTCCTGCAAATGACTCTTCTTGAGAGTCGAGAATCTCGGTCGGTTGGGATCCTCCTTGCATCTCTGCATGCTCGAACTTCTTGAAAGCAGACTGCATGGTGTCAAGCGCTCGAGGCGTAGATCCTTTCTGAAGAAGGGGGGTTTCTGGCACCGCGAGAGGCTTCTCTGGCTGAAAAGTTTCTCTACCTAGCTCTTGATTGCCATCAGATGCGCCATGAAAGGTCTCCGTTGATCTGCGAAGCGCACGCTGAGAGGAGGCTTCAGCGGAGCCTTCAGTTACCAGATGCGATGAGTAAATAGTATCGAACCCTCCAGGTTCCTTGTGCGCGGTATCAGCTTGAGGTTGTTGACCAGCCTGTCCCGCGCTGTCTGAATATGGAGAGGGAATGTTCCGCAGCGATTCACGATGATCATTCCCTTTGGATGCTTCCATTCCAGGAACTTCACCAGATGCGTTTACCAGAGGCCTCCGCAAGCCGACATCTGCTTCCTGCCCGCTCCATTCTTCGCCTGCTGCTTCAACACTAACAATTCCCACCGCTTCGGATTGCGCGATGCTTTCCCTCAGGCGAGCCAGGAAGTCCTCAACCTGGCTGCTGGCCAGGAGCCGCTCCATGCTGCGCATCGAGATAGAGTAATTTTACACTACCATAGTGGCTTTCAAAAGCTCGATTTGTGGACGCGCAAAAGTAAGAACATGAGCGCAGAAATGATCTTACATTGAGACTCACGAGAGCAAGAATGGATCCGAGGATGTTGATGCCTCCCTTTTATCAAATTAGTACGAGACTTTGCGAACCGCATGCGCGACGAGACAGTCGACCTGAGTCGACCTGCCACGAGACGAGCACTACAGTCTACTCGAGCACCACTGCGGCTTTCGTCAAGCCTTGCTGACCACATGTTTGATCAACCGGTCAGCTGCGTAAGCGAAACAAAACGCTTGGGAGTTTCAACCGCCCGCGCTCGGCCGCGTTACACGAAGCCAACCAATGACTGGTTAGGGCTACCGGTCGCATGTTGTTGAATTCTGCATGCGCTAAGTGCATCTAGACAGGTTCCCGTAACAGTCTTAGTGGCAGCGCGATCGCAGCTGGAAAAGATTGGCGGCTAGCGTCCAAAGCTGTCAATAAATCCGAAGATCGTTCAGGCGCTATCAAAGCATCTTGAGGGAGCAGAGTCCGGCTTTGGCGCGTTCGCACAGATGCCACGCAACTCAAGGTTGACCGCGTCTCAAGTCCTGTCTCGATGGAGAACACGTTATGTAACGGACATGCAACCTGAGCTTGAGCTCGAGGAGTGAATCAAGCAAACACAACAGCTGGCTAATTAGAATGCGCGTACACTTTCAAGCAGCAGACGATGCAAGAAAGGTTTGCTTTTACCAAAAACACTCGCGGTGTATTTCAATAGGCGTTGCATATTGTAATGCGATGCAGGATTCCCCACGATATTTTTAAGGAGCAACGTCGTCTACGTACCCGCATTACATGTAACTTGCAGCCCTTATACAATCGGAGCTGCGATTGTCAAAAACCTGACTAGACTTATTAATTCCGCTTCCTACTGCTGCTCTCTTGATACAATGCCTACAATCCGATACAAATGTACATGGAACGGCCTCTTCTTCAAGAGCCAATCAGAGGTGGTGCAGCTGAGGCAAGTAACGAGATAGTGTGCTATCCTAAAAGCTCCTCCGTTTGAGTTCCCGCCAAAAACCAAAACTCGTCGAAAGCACCAGGTACTGTCAAACCACCTCTCAAACTCCTCTCCGTCGTCTCACAACCCTCGGCTTCATAGTAGCCTTAATATTAATATTGTCCTGTGCCCGAATGCTGCACGATCTTTATGTAGTTACCCCCACCAACTTTCTTTCGAAGGTACGAGTTCCCTGTATAAACGACTTTGAATAACGACAATAAATAGCTGGCGACTTCAGCTGATTTCAAGACTGTCCGGACTTGGCGTCCGCATTGTTTTGGAAGTCTTTAGTAGTCTCGGCCAGGAGGTCTTAAACTTCTTAGATTGACTCCGCCTCTGGAATATTGACCACGGCGTGTGCCTCTGCTGCCGGCCTCGAGATCGCCAACGGCTTGCTGACAATCAGGCCGGAATTTTCGCCGTAAGCCGCCTGCGAACAAAGGTCTCAAAAGTCAGTCGTTGGGTTCAGGGTCAATATGGGTTCAGGGTCAATATGTAATGGACAAAGAAATTTCTTCCAGAAGCAATTTCATGGCCCCAGATTTGGGACAGCCTGGGAAGACATGGCTCCAACAAGCCCGGCCTGAGGTTTTTGAGGTCCAGTACGAATCGAGATAGCCGACTTTCAACGCGATTGAGAATCTGCAAGAAGGTCTTTGTATGTTGAGCTGATGTTTTTACAGTTCGACGAGTAGAAAAGGGTCTCGCAGCGAGCCTTGCCATAAGCAGCCTTGAGGGGAACCACCGGTGCCCCATTGTTCCAATCAAACGCCCAGTGTGATTCACCGGGGGTATGCTGATGTTCTCAATGCAAGAACTGCTTAAACTTTCGAAGAGTTGGCGGACTATTTCAATGGCTCTTACATAGCAACCGATCTCACATCCCTTCTTAGATTTCTTGTCCGAGATCGGACGCGCATCGTCGACCTCCATTTTGTACTCGACTTGCGAACCCCGTGTTGTTTGAGGAAACATCCAAGTTCGGAAAGCCCGAGACTTCTTTGCGAACATGCTTTTTCCGAAAACAGTCCATACCTCAAGGGCCACTGTGAGCGAGGTGTAGACCTCGTTCATGCGCGGCCGCCGCTTGGGGTCCGTTTCGACGCATGCGCGCGCCACGCGCACCGCTGCCGTCAGGAGCTCCTCCGGCGCCTCGTCCTGCGAAGAGAAAAAGCATCGCTGGGATGAGATTGTCCTATCTCAACATCTCTCAGATAGCGCTGGCGTGTTCGAAGAAAGAGGGACTCCAGCAATTGCGTAGATTTTACCGCACATATAACATGAATTGATATTCACCTAAAGCACGAAATAAAGGTTCGGTATTGGGGGACTAAACAAAGGACGAATCCGGCATTTCAGAGATAGAACGACCTCAGACACATGCACGTTGTAACCATGTAAGCATGCCTCTCTTCCATGCCTCTCTTGCTGACGTGACGGATGAGACGGGCCACACCTTGACGGCCGGGTCCAGCAGCTTGGGGAGCGCCGGGGGCGGCCCGTCGATGACGTCAGCGGCCCACTGGACGAGGTCGAACTCTTCGGACGCCGCGGCGCGGCGGCCGGACAGCAGCTCCAGCAGGACCACGCCGAAGCTGTACACGTCATTCTTCACGGTGACGTGACCGCGCAAGTACCTGGATCGAAGAGAGTAAGATGGTGTCAAGACTCAAGAACTGCGAGGGATGCAAATGCTGAGTGCGAAGACGTCGACCTCAAGCAGACAGTCGGGAGGGAACGGACCGTCAGTCCCGAAAGTATCATTTTTGAAGTTCAGCAGAACGGCCGATGCTCAGATGGGCGGGGCATGAAGCCACGCCGAGGTACTGATGTCGACGTAGACTTTCTTGGCGCCACAGTTATGAAATAGTCGTCAACATGCGCGTTCTTTCACGTATCTAGTTTTATTCCGTGCTGCGGCCTTTCAGTCAGCTCTGCCGCACTCGCTTACAACGCAAGCCTCGTAAGCGTTGATAGAGAAACAATCCTCGACAGCATTCTGCAGATTTTGCCCAACTTCTAATCCGAACCCACTCGGTACTCTGCAAGGCCTGAATAAATGCAGCAAAAGTTGACACAAGCACCCAGAATTGTAAACCGCAACTTAGCCAAACGAAGTAATTTTGACATCCGGCGCTTACTCTGGCGCCAGGTAGCCGAGCGTGCCGTGCAGGCGGGTCGACTGCACCATACTGGGCGTGCCCGCTTTGGACATGAGCTTGGCCAGACCGAAGTCGGACACTACCGCCGTCCAGCCGCCGTCCAACAATACGTTGCTGCTGGTGAAGTCTCTGCAAGGAAGGGGAAGTCTTTTGCAGCCGTTCTGAAGCCTCATTTTCACATGTGATTGTCGAGAAACAAGAAGTCGAGTCGATATTCAAAGCAATTATATACCCATCACTGCGGCACTCCTTCCGAGTTCCGCGAAACTAGTTAAGCCCTTCCAAAAGCGTTTCTTTTCCAAAGATGGCGATGGCTCGATGGTCGTGAAAGCGCTCTTGGCCGTGGACTGATTAATCTCTCAACGGAAGCGCTTCAAATAAGACCCAAAAGACTGATTAGGTCTTTACCTGTGAATGACGGGCGGGGAAGCCTCGTTGTGCAGATAGGCCAGGGCGCTCGCGGCTTGGGTGGCGATCGTGAGGCGCTTGCGCCACGTAGCCAGAGCTGGGCAAGGCTTCGGGGCACCTGCAGAAAAGCGGAGGGGCGACTGCCCTGTGAGAGCAAGCGCCTGGAGGTCTTTACGTACTGCTCCAAAAGTTGTTGAAGAGGGTTGCGCGAACCGCATTCGTACAGTGATGATTGCGCTGCAGAGGGCTGGACTTGGACACAAACTTAGGCGATGATTTGAAAACAGGGAGGGCATGAGACGAAGCAGCTTCGAAGAGGCAGTGACAGGAGAGAGGGCGGTAGTTCAATATTTGGACAAACCCGCCGACTTATCGGCTGAGAAGGAAACTAACGAAGCACAAATGATTGGATACCATGTCACTCCAGCTACATTGACGAGCCAAGACCAGCATCAATCGAACCGCAAAAACAACGGAACTTGTGTAACGTAGCCCACTGAGCAGCGGTGCGAGGGCAACCCAAATAGCACGCCGCTAACCTCAGATGCAGCGGCAATCAGAGCGACGGGAAATCTCACGATGCAGTTGGTCGAAGAGGCTGTGGTTCTGCATGAGCGGGTACACGAGCGCGCGCTCGCCGCCGTCGGCGCAGTAGCCAATGAGCGCGAGCAGGTGGGGGTGCCGGATGCGGCTCAGCACGTCGACCTCCGTGCGGAACTGCTTCTCACCCTGCAGAGAAGGGGACACGTGGCATCAGACTTGCAAAAGTGCAAGTCATGTGCTGTTTGACACTTGGTGGATTAGGAGGGGTTCTAGGACCAATCGGAGCAATGCCCGTCCGAGACTCGTGGGGCTGGAGCGTCAATTCGCTCCTGAATGTTAGCGAATCAAACCTATCGCCGGAGCATCGTTCCACAAGGCGAACGACCGTAGGCTCTCTGTTCTTTTCGAAAGTAAGGAAATGTTGACCATTTTTCAAAACATTAGAAGCGAAGAAGCGTGTCTTTCACGAGAATTTACAAACAGAAACGTGTATCTCGCGGAATGACAGGGCTGAAGCCCGTGCCCAAGACGGAGTCAAAACCTCGAAGACGTGTCGGCGATTGTGAACACGTTCAGAGGAGACAAGGGCTCACAACCCCCAAAGAGGGAAAACGTACATATTTCGCGGACGTAGCGGCGTCCTTGTCGAGCCGCTTGACCGCCACATCCCGGTCCTTACTGCGCGCCCAATAGACCTTGCCAAACCCGCCCTCCCCGACCTGGCGCGCCGGGTCGAAGCCGTCCGTCATCTTCTGCAGTGCCTTGAATGTAAACAGAAGCGGGGCGACCAGGTTGGCGGGCTCCGGCTTGCCGTGGTCGCCGGAGGTCTGCGGCGACGAGCCGGATTGGCTGCCCGGCGCGATGGTCAGCGAGAAGAGCTTGTCGCTCCACGTGTCGGATCCTGCGAAAGGACGTGCGCGTGCTTTGTGGGCGATGGACAATATTCAACGGCGGGTTATGAGGGATCGCTTACGTGTGCTGCTTGCAGAGGGGTGCGCCCCAATCAGAGAGAGGGGTCTGGCTTTATTGTGGCACGAAAGCATAATCTCTGTGCCTCCAACATACACAAGCGCCCTATTTAAAAGTCGCGCACTTCGTTAGACCTCACTTCGACCGGAGCGCGTGAAAGCGCATCTGCGGTCCTTCAATGAAAATAACGTATATCAGGACGTACTGAACTTACACGCTGTCAGCTGTGAAAAGACTCTTCCTACCTGTACTTTGATAGGAGACAAGGACAGAAGACCGGGCAGTTTCCGGCCGATGCTAAACATGACACACCTCCGACTCTCGATTCAGTGTTCAGTGAACAGTGAGCCCGTGAAAAATAGACCTCGACCTAAGGAAAACCCCAAACCAAAGGCTTACGCGCTGCGCACCCGCCCCCACCTGTTTTGTTGAATGAATCAACCTGTCCCGCACTGACCTTAAGGGTTAAGTAACGTAACCTGAGGTGGGCGTGGCAGGCGGGGCGATTCTCGCGCTGCCCACGAGCGCAGATCATTCGAGATCGGCCGGCTGTGCTGCGAGTTTAAGCTCTTGTACTTTGGCAAATTCACCTGGACGGTGTGCGCGCGTGTATCCGCGGTGCCTCACCTGACGTTGGCGTGGCTGGCGGGGCGGTTCCGCTTCCGGCGCTTCCCGATGCGGTTCCGGCGCTGCCCAGGAGCGCCGCGCCCTTGAGGCTATCCGCCAGCTCTTTGTCCTGCCGCCGCCGGAACACAACTAGCAGCGCGAAGAAGATGCACATCGCCACCAGCGAAGCCGCGCCCAGGATGATCCCGATCGTGGCACCCAGCGGAAACGAGGAACCTGCGCGCGCGGAGGAGCGTTGCTGTTCGGATTCGTACTGGAGTTTGTTTGTTTCATTCTTAGAATTTGAGGATTTATGGCGATGTTTCCTCTGTGTCGTGACCTGGAAAGTCGTGGTCGACACCTGCGAGTTGGTCATGTGGTGGCATCTGCAGTCGCTTTGCGAAAGTGCAAGCGACTTCCTCTAACAACCTTCTGATGACTTCACATACCAACTGCCAACGTCTTTGCAGTTGTTGCTGTTCGCTTTCAAGAGTCGCTCCATACCCAAGCCTTCTGAATGGTTGAGGAACTCGGCAGAAGAATATCGCGAGTCTAGCGTACCAATCTCGTCTCTGCTTCGCAATTAACGATAGAGCCTCCAATATGTCAGCACCGGCGTCGTCTGTCTGCCGTCGTATAGGAGACAATCAAGAACACCAGGCACGTCTAACGAGATGAGCAATTTGACGGAGGGAAGTCAAAGAGTGTATTCACACCGCTGTCCGTGGTCAAGGGTGGGTTGAAACTGTTGCTCAGAGTCGTCGAAGTCGCGGCCGCCGCGCTGGCCGGCTCGCTCTGGTTGGCTCCCCAGGAAGAGGAGCTTGGCACCGCTGCAGACCCGGTCGAGGCCCCGGTTGATGGAACCGGGCTAGGTGCTGCTGCCAGGGGGGTGGGTGCTGCAGCCGGGGAGACTGCTGGAGCCTGGGCGATATCGCAAAATGCAAAACCGGTTCAGAGTTCTTGGAGCACCCGAAGTGCTTCGAAGGCGCAGATTTTGGCCCACACTTTGGTCTTCAAGGAGTCGAGCAACGGGATCTGCTGCGCGATAGGAGGTATCGCGTTAGAAACCGTGCCGGATCCTGAGATGATATCCTATTGAAGCGACTTCTGTTGTTCAAGGAGAGGGCTGTCCTCGCGCTTCTGCTCGGAAAAGCGCGCAACCGTAGTCCTCGTGCCTCGCGGTCCGCAGCTTCTATCGTCAGCACCAAACTCCTAAACAGAGTTCTAGTCCTAAACGCACAAAGTTTTGCGACAGCTTTCATCGCGATCAGAGCACGGCTCACAGCAGCAGTGACGACGGGTGCGCCTCCTCCCGGGCCAACTGGGGGGCCACCCCCCGGTTGGCCCGGTCCCCCAAAGCCGGGCCCCCCAAAGCCGGGCCCGGGTCCCCCCGGGGGCATCCCCAGGGGAGGAAGGCTTGGGCCGGTACAGACCGGCGCGTTTGCCGGAAGGGAGCACAGAGGGTTTCCGTCGAACCTGTTGCAAAGTAGAGCAGTGGTTTGATGGTGCGCGTGCTGAGAAACCGGAGCATACAGGCTCGGTGGCATGAGTACTGATTACAGAGGGTTCTGGGTTGGAGAGCTAAGCAAGGTAAAAGGGGGTCTCGCATGCACGGCCGGTCTGCATTGAGCCCAACATTGGCGAACTCTCAAATGGTCCTTGCTTTACTGACAAGTAAAAACTGCTAGCAAGAACTCGGAAACAACCCAGCGTCGGGACTGCTTGGACGCTTACCGCAGACTGCAATCAGACCTTCAACCTATCGCTGTAAGGACCTCTAAAAGTTTCCTTCTCGGATTCCCTAGGTCCTTATTTTTCCGGTAACGCCCTAGGCTCGACCTCTCACCGTGCCAGGACCGCCGGGTTTGACAGAATGCTTGTGGGGACTGGTCCTGTCAGGTCGTTGAATGCCAGGAGCCTGCAGGAACACACACTCGCGGGTAAAAAGGTAAGGCTACGCGTCTACCTGGCTTCCAAGCCAAGGTTTTGGGTGCGTCCCTCTTCTCTAGACTTTCCAACAGATTGTGTATTCTTTCAGAAGAACGCTTTTTCTGTCCAAAATTTGAAGCGGCGTTGAGTGAGGCGATGTTACAAAGCAGTCCTCTGGAGCTCGACATCGTTATTCGCTTTCCACGACACTAGGGCTGATCAAAGACCGTAAAACATCAACATCGCAGTAAAGCCATTAGCCATGCGGCGGAAGCATGCTAGCGCCACTGTCATGTTGCCACGTGTCAATAGTCTGGCGCACTCACAGCATTTGAAGGTTGGTGAGAGCGGCCAGCTCGGATGGCACGGGTCCGCTGAGGCTGTTGTTCTGCAGGTTCCTGCACCGGAAGAGCGGAACAACGTGAAAACGGAGCATGGTAAAGAGTTACCAAGAACATCCTTGCTTGAACACTGTACTTCAATGCATCCGATCGAGTGCCGTGCGGTTGAACGCGGAGGCCGCCGATCCGGACTTAGAAAGGTAGCCCTCCCTCTGCTTCTCTTCCGACTTCCGGACAACACCCCTTGAGACGGCACCGACCTTTAGTAACTTCTGGACAGCAGCAAGGCGTCAGAATCATCTGTTGAACGACTTATGGTTAACTTGTAAAAAGAGACTGTGCGGCTTGGCGCTGTGGAGGGCAATAGCACCCTCGAGATCTGAAGGTGCACAGAAAGAACTATGCTCCAGGGGACTGGTGTAAAGAAAGCGTTTGTCATTCTTACAGAAACTGTAGCCCGCCGATGGACCCAATTTCGGGGGGGATGATTCCAGTGAGGTTGTTACCCCCCAGGCCGAGCATCTGGAGGCTGCTAAGGAGGCCCACGCTGGCAGGAATGGGGCCGGAGAGCGAACACAGCGTACAGTCCCTGGAGGTATGATAAAATTTTGAAGATAAGGCGGGGAAGTAGACACTCCCAAAAGTTTTGTCAAGACGTAACCTGAAGCTGCGACTGACTAACATGGGACTGAAGTCGTCTTTCCGAGTTCAATCCCGAGTCCGCTTCCGACGTAAGTGCACTGGAAGAGCAGACTCCGCTGAAATGAGTTCTCAGACCGAAGGAAGATCCCTCAGCCGTATGTCATCGTGGGCAGCCGGTCCAAACACCCTCTAAGATTAAGGCAGCAATTTAACGCAGTAGCCTTTTGCAGCAAGCGGAGACCGTATCGAGGGCGTCCAGTGTAAAGTGGCTCACAGGTTCTGAAGGGTGTTGAGGGCGTTGCCGATGCTGTCTGGGAAAGGCCCGCTGAATCGGTTCATGCCAAAATCCGCAATGCGCAGGTTTGCCAATTTGGGTAACCACGGGTCAAGCGGTCCGCTGAAGTTGTTGCCATGGATCACGAAACGCTGCAGGACCGAGAGAGGTGTGTCTTGGTTAGGCTGCATCATCAAGTAGAAACCCAGGGCGGATTTCCAAAGAGAGTCGTGATGCTTGCATGGATACAAAAGGTGGAAACAGTGAGCGGTGTTCAGGCCTACGTTGTTAGCCTTTGATTCGGCTGACGGTCGAGTTGATGCTGGCGAGAAAAAACTTGATAGAATTTCTGCAACAGAGAGGTTTGAGCTTTGCGGCAGAACCAATGTCTGAGGTTTCTGAGTGCGCTGGCTGTGAAGGGAGCAACGAGTAAGGGAAGAGAGAAGGCCTCGTTGTCAATTCAGCAACACATTGGACTGCACCACAGAGCAGGCCGGCAAGACTTGCTCTGCCTGGCCAAAGTTGCACTTGTTTCGATCCTCGCAGCCAACGAGTAAACTTTCTCAGAGACCGTCAAAAGCAAAGTTACAAGATGACCAGAATCAGAATTGACTATCATACCTGAAGCGACCTCAGGTTTCCCACTTCGGGCGGCATGGCTCCCGTGAGCAAGTTTCCGTTCAGGTCCAGCAGGGTGAGGGAGGTCAAGGCACCGACTGCCGATGAAAGCGTCCCGTTGAAGAAGTTGCCCGGAAGCTGGCTGCACAGACAAGACCGGGAAAATGACAATGTTAGTAGAAGGTGCAAAAGCAGAAGATGCAGATTGGACACTCAGCAAGGGCAGATAGCGATCGCTGTCGACAGATTTTTACATGATCAAACCCATGATAGAATACGATTTCCACCCTAAGCTTGTGCTATCTGCCGATACATGGATGACTCAACCTCTAAGACTTGGGCAACTGAAGGTCTACACGTTTGGGCCTGCGCTAAGTCCAGAATTCTGAACTCTCAAACCACTGAAGATACATGACTCACATCCCTGTGATGCGCCGGTTGCCGCTCTGTGATGTTGGGCTGCATAAGATGCCTCGCCACGTCTGTTCACATGGGTCGGAGGAGGAGTTCCAACCAACCAGGGAAGCAGGATTGCCCCAGCCCTCTTTCATGGCAAGGAGTGCGCTCACTGCAGGGTAGGGACGGGGTTCAGCAGATTTCGCAAAGTGGTACAAAGTAGGATTGGGAAGATCAGCAGACAGTTTGTAGAAATCTTTGAAAGGTCGGGGCACCATTCCGTGACTTTAGGATTATGGGGAATAAAGGCAGGGTGAAAGAACAGAGCTGGGTGATAATGACAATTGTGGCAGAGTATAAAATAAAAAATAGTTCAGGGCCCAGGCTGAGGTATCTCTCATGCTCTAAGTGGGAATATACCAATGTTTGGTGAGGGCAAAGTTTGCAGCTTGGCTTGTCGGACGCGTAAGGAAGCCTTGAGGCTTTCGGAGTGGCATGAGCTCAGAGGCAAGCTGAGGTCTTCATATTTCAGAGTAAATCAAGTCTACCTACCAACGGAGCTCGACAAATGCTTTGGAGTGTGTGACTTGCATTCTGACAACGAGGCCACTGTGCAGAGAAGTCATTGCACAAGCCAACGCCGTGTGCTTGGTTGTGTTGAGGTTTGAGCACCTTTGAGTAGGGCAATCTAAACTTTACTTTTCTTCATGTTTAAAGATCTGACCATGATGATGGTCAGTATATTGGGGACTGGTTCGTAGCTCAACTTTTCATGCTATTGCCAACCTCCTTCAACAACTCAATGCTGGCGTTTGATCCTGAACGTTAGTGTGTCCTGAGACACATCTTTTCATGAACAGTCTCAGAAGCAAATGCTCATAACCGAAGAAGACATGGGCTTTTGCAACGTCTGGTCAGGGCTTCAGACAAGCAAAGTTGCAACTTTCTGCGAAGAGTCAGCAGTTCAGTTATGATATAGCTTGACTTGACAGTAAAATTTTATAAAGCCAGGACTTTCGATATGCTGGCTTCCAGGCCCTGGTTGAGGGATTCAAACAGGGAAAGCTCCCAGCAAATTTGAGACAACATTGTCTGGAAAAAGCAAAAGCCCACCACCATGTTCACTATTGTGTCGACCATATCGGGAATGCTCACCCACCTCCCCGGAAAGATTGGAAGACAATCCCCTTTTCAAGGTCGACGTCGAGTCACTAGAAGCACCTGTTCTGAGGGTGGTAAACAATGTACAGCAGCAGAGACCAAGTGCAGAAACAAAGAGCACTCGCGATCAAGAGGTTTGTAGAATGTTTTCTACATCAGCGAAAGAACAGCCTTGATCTCCCCTCACCTTCGTCTGGCTCAGTGATTGCTTGGCACACCCGAAGAGCTAGCAGGAGCACCAGCAATGCTACTATGGGCCAGCACCCCTTCAGCGCCATCCCTCCCTTTGTGATTGCTTTACTTCTGAGCTCCGCCGTTGCGCCCAGGAGCTTCGCGTTTATCTGCGTTCCACGGGCCTTCTCGGAATGGCACACTTATCTTTTCATGAGAGTCTTTGTGTGCAGAACGCCCCAATTGATCCGCGGAAGAATCGGGGTCACATCAACCAGTCGGACCATGAATGCTGTGGCCAAAGCTTTTGGTCATCGCCAAACATGTCCAAGCCAGGCAATGCGGGGCTTCGCTAGTTTCTCAGCTGCTGCAACCTAAGCTAGAGAATGCACGGCATTGGTAAGCAGCGCCCTTCTGCCCGACATCGTTCGCATCCTGCAGTTGCTGCATGCTGGACGCTCAGACTGTCGAATGAACTTGGAGTGAGTCGTCCTTCTAGTACTACAAGTACATCCTCAGGCGGTGTGCTGGCACTGCTGGGCCCTGGCAGTGGAATTGGGCACGCTAGGACTCAGGAGCAGGGGTGCTGGCGGGGCGCAGAATGGGGCGCGGAGCGCCCCCGGGAAATATCCTGCGCCCTCGGGCAGAGGGCCGGGGCGCAGAAGCGCCCCCGGGCACATCTGGGCCTAAGCATGAATATGGACTATATTCGGTAGTTTATGTGGTAAAATTTGAACAGGCTATACTACAGGTGAGATGACATATGCCATAAGCGCTGGCTGACGATTTGGATGAGCATCTCAGTATTATAAGTGCCTACTTGCCAGCATTTTATTGGATCATTATCTGACTATTTGTGCCAGATGAGAAAATCTTCTTATACATATTTGCAACTACTGCCTGTATAAGCGAAATGTAGTCAGTAGCGTTTTGATCCAATAGGTACCATAGATAATTCAACTTCTGGAGGAGTATAAGGCGTCTCATGCAGGCCCGTAATATAGCACGTGATAAGGGAACCGGGCGTATTTGGAGCCCGGTACTACTTTCTGCGCCCCAGCGAAGCTGGCCAGCGCCCCAGGGCAAAGGCCCGGGGCGCAGAAGCGCCCCGGGGCAAAATCCTGTCCGCATCCCTGCTCAGGAGTGAGCCTAGGATTCGAGAATCGGGATACCGTACAAGTTACAACCTATCGAAGAATCCGGCGATCTGACATGGCCCATGGCCTGACACCAAATCGGCCCAAGATTTTCCGTTCCGCCGATATAGGCGGGGTTCAAAGTCTGCTGAATTTATAGCTCCTAGCTCGGCGGATGCTCTCGAGACGGGTCCGAATCGAAAATGCTGGGAACGATTTTCGCCGGGCATTGAGCTCTGCCAGTCCCAGTCTTGTACCTGGCTTCAAAATCTTGTCCTATCTAAAAGTTTTGAGTTCTCTTCGTCAGGCTTTTACAGTCGTCGTCTTTACCTTTCTATTTTCAGATTGTCCCTCATATGACGTTGGGGATCCATGTCATATTTTCCGCAGTTCACGGAGGCATCATGTCGCGGGCATCATCCCGCAAAAAGTTGCCTCTTCATTAATTACGTGACTCATATTGATCACGGCACGATGACGTCCGGTGACCATCCGACCGGTCGAGTCGGTTGCCAGGCTGGCGGGCGGCCGCCCGGCCGCGGCCAGCCGCGTTAATGGTTCTTCTACCAATACCATCAAGCGTCGGACCGCCGGGATCAATCTAGCTTGTCGACTCCGATTCGACCACGCTCTAGATAGGTTCAAGCTAAAATATGTGGGGGGATAATGATATGGTGCCCGGCAAAGGAGGGGCAAAAGTCAGGGTGTTAATAAGCACACGCATGAGGGAGGGCGCTTTTCTCGAGCTCATCAGCTCTTCATTGCACGCTATACGCTCTTTGGACTGGTTTCTCATTTGTCATGTCGTCCACCCTACTGGAGCAGACGCGGGCTCACCACGAGGAAATTGAGAAGCTAGAGCGTCTAATTGCCCGGGACTGGCTGACAAATGAGTCGCAGGCTCACAAGGACAAGCTATACCAAGGGCACCGAGTCAAGGGATTCTTGGAAGCAATAGCGAGCACGAGCGGAAAGCTGGTGAGAATCTGCTCGTGTTTGGTGACGACCAGTCAGAAGATGTTGCTTGTGCTGCATATGAAGTCTCTGTTTGCTGCTGGAAAATTTCTTTCCCGGCCGTTCATTCTGCTTTTTTCTTTTACAATTCTGACATTAGGGTGCATTTCTTTACGATTCTGACATCCCTTTGCTTGGCCTCGTTCCGCTCAGCCTTGTTTGCAGCCGCAAGTCTTTGCGCTGAATGGGTTGCGACTCAAGCTCATGTGTTGGAGGCATCGAGTTCTGTTGCCGGGGCATGGGACTTTTGCTTAGATCGCCCGTGCACAAATATCCGTACAAACCAGTAATCCAGGCATAATAGTTTTTCCAAATCGTGTGGGCTTTTTCTGCAGAGTAGGCAGAGTCGCGAAAGCTACTACACACTAACGGTCTTTGAGAATGACGTGTTACCAACGGAGTGTTGGCCTCTTCCCTCATCCGGTGTTTATGGGTACAGGTTGAGATCTACGAGGATGCGGATGGCGCCAGGAAGGAGGAGATTGCTGCCCTCGGGGGGCTGCAAGCGGAAAACCAGAATGTCTTTAGCGCCTACTATGATCGTATGAAAGAGGTAAACATTGCATCCCCAACCACCTTTGACAACTTGATTCTAAGAGCCAGCTATATGGCAAGCTTGACCGAAGGAGGTGCCTTTGACTTGCCCTGCAACTCTACGAAACGGCACGCTCGTGTCCAAATGACGGAGCCTCTCCCCCCTCAACCAAGGAGTAAGCAGGAACTCGGGTGTGTCTCGCAAGTTTCCACCCAAGACACTGTTTGTTGCCACCCACTCGCTAACTGCAATGGACAGCAGTCCCCTATGTCCGGAACTGCTTGAAACCCGTACTCGGAACAAGGGTCTACGGTTTCGCCGTTGCTCTCGCATCTGTCTCTGCAATCGGACCTCTCCTCTCTCTTGTGCAGATTCGTGATTACCACCGGCGCCACCCAAGCGCGCGCACGGTTGAGCAGGAGGATCTCGATGCACATATCAAAGCAGAGCCGCCCGTCTACTTCACGGGGGAGGAGGCGCTGGGGCGCTTTCTGGATCTGCACGAGTTGCACGCCGCATTCATCAACGCCAAGTTTGGACCAAAGGATGGGGACGAGGAGGAGCGCGAGTACATGCGGTACCTGGACACGTTCCATCAATTGGATAGCATCCCACGACACTTCAAGTCGAGCAAGTGAGTGCGCATGAGCTCTTGTCGTTTTCCGGGTCTGTGTTGGCTTTGGCGTCCTTTGCAGCGGTCCTTCCGATTCCCCACCTTGAGCGGAATGGTTGTCAACGTGATTGTTATGTTACTAAACCGACCTTGTGTTCCACTCGGTGAGTACCGTCAATAATCGAAGAACCGGGTGAATGAAAATCACTTGACATTTGGACTTCAAATCAAGCTGATGTATGCTGCATCCCTCCCCCCCCTTGCAGGCAATACCGCGACTACCTTTCCTCTCTCCTGGCCTACCTCCGCTCCTTCTATGAGCGCACGGAACCGCTCAAAGACGTAACCCAACTTTTGTCCAAGGTTGAGGCAGAGTTCCAAAACCAATGGGCAGCCGGCACAGTCCCGGGATGGGAAGGCGCGTCCGAAGCGGGGCCGAAAGCGTCTGAAAACGTGCTCGACGTGGAAGCGTACGACTCCGTCCAGGAGCTGCTCGAAGTGGGCACAGAACGGATCAAGGAGACGCTGGAACATTTCGGGTTGAAAGTGGGGGGGACGCCCGAGCAGCGCGCGGCCCGGCTCTTGCTGCTGAAGGATACCCCGCTGGAAGAGTTGGACGCAAAGCACTTTGCGAAGGGGCGGCGGCCGCCGAAGAAAGGGGCGCAGGCGAACGGGGGGGGCGACGCGGGGCGGGAAAAGGGGGCGTACGAGACGGCGCTGCAGGAGGCGCAAGTGCGCAAGTTCTGCGAGCTGCTGAAACAGGTGACAATTGCTGACGACAAATTTCCGGGAGTATGGAAAAGGTCAGGGTTCAGGCCATGAGCCAGCTCGTATTTCGCCCATATGAGAGCGATGCACAAGCAAAGTTCCATCTAGATTGCTGACTGATCAGCAGTCTGGCCTACCTTTGCTGAGAGAGACCAACAGTGCCAACACTGTCCCGCCAGGAGGGGTTGCCCCCACTGATTGCTCGGGGCTAGCCTGTCAGCAACTGCATGCAGTTGTCAGATCAGGGTTGATGCTGATATTCAAACGCCTGATTTGAACACTGTCACGGGACAGATCGATCCAATGCTACAGTATCGCACGTGAGCACTGAGACTCCGGCGTCTTGTGAGTTACAAATCGGATTTGTAGGCTTAAAAGACCAAGCAAGGTGTCTAATGAGAATGTTGTGCGGCCAGGGCGGCAGCACAGCCTAGCCTGCGTTTCTTTGCTTCTGCTGTGCGGTTTTCTAAAAGGGTTGACAGACAGACGCCCGCCTTGTCGAGAATCGGATATTGATTGGTTGGTCTTTCAGTCGGATTCTACTGTGCAGTTGGAGGAGTTGGCCGCCTCCAAAGCGGACCTGCAACCCCAGAAAGCTAGTGACGTCTGGAAGCCAATCCAGTGCTTAGAGCTTCGAACGATAAAGCAAGGATGGGCGATCAACCGTTCAGAGTGTCAAACTGTTGGAGCGGCACCCAACAAAGCATCTGCGTCATTTTATCTCCCGCAGGTGATCTCCGACACGCGGGGCCACGTGGAGATGAAGTACGCGCAGACTGCGGAGGAGCAAGACAAGGACCTGGAGGAGCAGGACGCGAGCGGGGGCGAGGAGAGCGACGAGGACGACGAGCAGATCTACAACCCGCTCAAGCTGCCCATGGGGCCCGACGGGAAGCCCATCCCGTACTGGCTCTACAAGCTGCACGGGCTCAACCAGGTGAGACACGGTCGATATGGGGGGGTCATGACGTTCAAGCTTGAGAAGTATGTGCTGGTTCTTTTATTGCTGATTGTGATGTCGCCTCTACAAGCTGCACGGGCCCAACCGGGTGAGGAGGACGCTCGACCTGGGGGGGTAAAAAGTGCTTGGGAATTTTGACCGGTTTCATTTCGACGAGTGTGCGAACAACTTGGTACTAGTCCCGCTGGTCGACAAAGAGGATGCCAAAAGGCGCAGTGTAGGGTTCGCAGAAAACTCTTAGCTATATGCCGGTTCTGGCAGAGACTCGATCTGACATCGCAGCGTAACCTCCCTTTGGTCGGGCGTTTTGAAGTTGCTGGCGGAGTCTTTTTGAGACTTTGTCCTAGAAGTGGAGATCGGGAATGCTCACGTGGGCCTCTCGCGGATGTTGGTCCGATCATCGTGCAACACGAAGGTAGGTCTTGATGGGCTGAGCGCTGAAATGTCTGGCAGACAATATTTTCTGTATAACAGCTCCGCTCTTAGGACACCTGGTTTTTGACACGAGCCTCACAGAAGTTTATCAACAGCTATATCTTGCTTCGCAGGAGTTCCGGTGTGAGATCTGCGGCGACGCGAGCTACTGGGGCCGGCGCGCGTACGAGCGGCACTTCCGGGAGTGGCAGCACCAGCACGGCATGAAGGTGCTGGGGATCCCCAACACCAAGCAGTTCAACGAGATCACCGTCATCGCGGTACGGACCCATCTCTCTTTGCTTGTGGGGACCAAACAGAAGTGCCTGGTAGCCTCACGGTGTTCAACAAGTCTGCACTGAAGTCGGGAGTTTTGTTTGGCGGGACGTTTCTTCCTGCCATATGTCATTTCTCACACCCTTTGCACTTGCTCTTCTTTTGGGAGGACAACCCGCTTCTATCCGGTTGCGCCCTAAAGATATTGGCAGTCAAATCGTAAGTCCGAGCGCACCGTAAATCTGATCGGACGCTCCAACCTCGTCTTGCCGAGCCGACGTCGACTTCCTGCTCCTGGGTCAGTCCGATGATCTTGCATTCCACGGCCCCGGGCTCGCTACAAGTCCTTGTGTGCTGACATTTTCTTTCCGCTGACGCTTGCAGGATGCTCTGGCCCTGCATAAAGCGATGCAGGAGAAGTCGGGGACGGCGGTTTGGAAGCCCGACGTGGAGGAGGAGTACGAGGACAGCCAGGGCAACGTGTACAACAAGAAGGAGTACACCGACCTGCAGAGACAAGGCCTCATCTAGACGGGCGGCACCGGAGAAAAAGCAGTCTTGTCTGACGTGTATCTGTTTTCGAGGAAGCTTATATCAAGGAGAAAGTGCAGACTTCCGGTCAGATTCAGGATTGTGTTGACCTGGACTCGACCTCTGAGACGAGGAACACGCGTGCGGTGGTAAAGCGTCCTTCCAAACGTTGCCGGAACAATGTCAAGTACCGCGTCAAGTTTCATTCCCCAGAGCGATGTCCTGTGGCGGGTCATGCAATCAAAGCATTGAGGGCGACGCTCAAAGTTTGACCGGCTACCGTAGTACGGCATTTACTAGGCCCATGGTCGCTTCTATGAGAAGTCATGCATGCTGCTTCAAAACGTGGCCGGTAAATGAACCCGGGCGCCGATTGTGTTTATGTCACTCAGACGCCCAACTCATGCATGACAAGCATCCTCTATGCGGCCGCGCCTGAAATTTAGCTAGCGGACAGGCGGGCCGGGTGTCAAACTGACGTCCATGCATGTGTGACATGGACTTCACGTACTGGCCGCTCATGGCGTATAGGCGCTAATTCAATATATAATCGCGTGCACACATGCTTGGGGATCACGGAAGCGCAAATGAACAGCGTTCTGACGGGTCTGGTGCACTTGTCGACACGTACCAAGGGTCAGGATGATCTGGACGCGTGCAATGCAATCATTCTGATCATAAATTGATCGTGGTGGGGATTTTAATTATATGCATGCGGCCTCTTGCAAAGCACCCTAGCAGGCTGGGCCATGAAGACATAAATGTACAGCTGCGCATGACCTTCTACCCAAGGGCGAGACTCGCCGACACGGAAGCGGTCAGACATCACCGTGGTCAAAGTTGCGTGCGTGATGCTGATGTAGGCATGCATGTTTGCCGCACACCTAGTTCTGGTGCAACCGACTGGTCTACCAGAGAGATCGATGCACTCCGTGAGACTGCAGACGCTTCAGAGCTGTCGCTCGTATGACATTTACAAATCCATACCTTTCAAGATCTAGTTCCTTCTCCTGCGTTTCCTACTTGATTCTATCCCCGATGTAGCCGGTTAAGCGCAGCGTGCTTCGACTACCCCGACTTCCACATGCTCTTGCTGATTGCCAAAAGCAAACGAAGTTGGAAACTAAGGTGTAAGAAGTTGCTAAGCAGCCGCAGTGACGATGCAGACTTTCTTGTGCTCCTTCCACGCGGATTTCTGGCACTCCGCGCTGCAGTAATTCACACCCCTGCGAAGAGCCAACCGCCAGGTAAGAATGTCTCTGGCTTTCAACAACGCGAGCTCATTCCGAGCCGACTTTACAGACAATCCAGCAAAGAAAGAGGTCATTAGGGCGCAAAGACATGGCGTGAAAGCTCAGTGTTGGCGGTGAATCAGCGGGAGAGAATGATGACAAGCATATCTTGAGCCGAATCGTTAGTGCATCCACAGGGTTTCATCGATGCCAGTCTTTCCCTTGGGACATCTTTCTACTCCTCTTTTGGAAAGCTGATTGAAAACTCTCTCCCTGCACGATCTCTTTCTCATCGTGTTCTCTGCACGACCTCTTTCTCTTCCTGTCTGTCAGCTTCGACTATGTCGCGCCGTGTGTTTTCAACGACACTTTCCGTTCAAGTGCTTCACCACATTCCCGTGCATTCAAAACATCAAAAAACGTAGCACTTACTTGCAGCGCGAGCATCTCTTCAGCTCCCACTGCCCCTTCGCCGCGCCGCACTGATCGCACTTTAAGTCCACCAGGCCGTGAAGCGCCGCGGCCGCGGCCGCGCCCCTGACGGCATCTACCGACACACTTCCTTTCGGGACCAAGTGGCGAATCAGGCCCGTGGCTTGGGAAGCATACCCCGGGAAGTTTGCCCCGGTCGCTATTTTGCAGAGGGCGCGGACGACCGGGGGAGAGAAAGCGCCCGGGGGAAGGGGCTCAAGCGAGAGGAAGCCCAGGAAGACTTCGGCGATGACCTGGGATGGAGAAAATTCAAACAAGTGTATTGAGGAGGCTCAGAGGCATGAAATAACGAGCTGGGCTGAGTTGACGTCTCAGTGCGTCACCTTCCTTGTACGAGTAAAGCGTTGAAGACACCAGGAAGCACGGATCGCAGCAATACCGCCTACCAAATTAAGCCGTTCATTGCAAGGGCACCGCAACGTCATCGTCGAAACGCATGCCGCTCACTAGTATAATCCTATTCATGGCGAACCCGGAACCAAAGCACCGATTTATAATCAGAATTCAGCTTATGCGTGGCTGGCCGGCATTGCATTCGGGTGACACCTTCGCGGCTTGAAGACAACGTCAATCGACGTTTTTAGGATACGCGGAACGAAAAGCAGCCAACACCAGACTCTACCCTAGTGGGACGCATTTCTAGAGCCCGTTTGAAAATAAAGCGAATGATGTACTGAATGCAGCTGAGGCCGATCCTCAAGGAATCTTTGACGCTTGTCTTTGAGCTACTCCTTTACGGCCCTCGGGTAATCGTCAGATAGAGAATTTATCCTTGTTTTTGATCTTACGGAAACGTCTGCAATAGGGTTTCTGGTCCGATACTCCGGGACGTAATCGACGAAAGCGGCGAGGCGCTCAAGCAGGCCTTCTTGTGAGGCCAGGGACAGAGGCAGATCCAAGTCCCCGAACCTGCAACACGACAGTCTGTTAATGGGCCTCAGAGCGACTTAATCCTCAAAAATTACCTTGAAGAATGTGACTCAACGACTAGTACAATTGACGGAACGTTTTTCTCTCTTGTTGGATAGTGAACGTTTTGGAAGCACACTGAATTTTTACGTGAACCTTCCTCTGTGCCCGTGACATGTTGAGGGCGTGGATTTGAGGTTGCTGAAAATTCCTCTTATTAAACTGAGATTCAGGGAAGAAACAGCTGTCTTCTCTGTTGCTTATGCTGCGACGGATATGGTCTTGCTTACTTCGGGCCCGTGAAGAACATCTTCCAAAGAAGGGTTAGAGAGGCGTGGCTTGCAGTCGGGGTGTAGTCCCAGTGCCTGATGAACCATGCCACGTTTTCCGCGAATCCTGCAAAAGGAAGGGCACAATTTGTCTTCCTGCAAAGTCACACCCCATGGCTATCATAGAGAATATAGAAACCTTTAGAAGGGAGCTTGGTCGGTTTGTAGTCAGTGCCTGATGAACCAAGCCACGTTGTCCGCGAATCCTGCGAGCGAGAAAGACACGTTCTCGTCTTGCGGAACGCGCACCCGCAGGAGTATCAAACTAGGCCGGATGCAGAACCGTTGCGCAAAGTTCTCTGTTTGTCCGTTGACTTGTTGTTGGCTATTATGAAATGGATCTCGAAAGAGATTGCTTTTCTAAGTGTAAAAAACTGATTCCACGCATATGCTGAGTAATGAAGTAATGAAGTAGGCAGTCGGGAGAGACTTTGCTAGAATAATCAAGAACTTTCTATGACCAGAAGGAGAGCATGTGAAGGCCCCTCATCTTTCTCCGTTACATGTCAAACCATTTGAAAATCTCAACGCGGGTCTCAAATCGCTTCTGCTGCAATCGAACTTTGGGTAGCGTTCTAGAGGTTGTTTCTCACCTTCGCTCTGTTTCAATTCCTGCAAGAAGCGTTCCGATCCAACGGCGCAGCTGGCGAGAACTTCTGTGCAGAGCTCCAGCATCTTGCACAGGTCCTCTAGGCGGGTTGTGTCGACAGTTTCGGCACTTGTTGTAAGCAAAGTAACTGCTTCCAGGATTCTGCCCACAGCTCCCCGGCGGACAAGGATCTCAAGAGCTTCCTTCGAGGCTGCAAAATAGGCAGGAAATCATTCTTTGAAGATAGCTTCGATCCTTACGTGCTGCAAAAACATCCTTGATGAGGACCACCGGAAGACGATCTTCTTTTCTCATCTTAGAAAAGTGAGGGCTGCCATTGGTGTGGGGTTTCCGATCGATGAAAGATTGAGTGTGGGAACATAAGAAGGAAAGACTTCCCCGTTTGGATCCGCGCACAAAAGACCCCGTACGTTGCTACGAAATCACGCGTCCTTTCAAACAGAAAACGAGAGTTCCGGTTTGTCATACCCGTGTGCAGATGATACGTCCCGCTGTCGAACGAGCTGCCGATGGAGAAGAAGAGGCGCAGTGTCCATCCGAAAGTGTTCACATCCGCCGGTTTCAGCAAGTCTTCGAGTGCGAGGTTCTCGCCCACGAACTTTGCTAGGACTCGCTCCAGGGCTGACGAGCTGATGAGGCGTTGGATGAACGCGATGCCGCCCTTGCCGAGAAGAGGGGTCAGAGTTTGCAGCGCGTGTAGGAAGCCCTGCGATACAGATCAAAGATGCCCGCTCTTAGTCGGGCAACAGAGAAAGGGTTCCCAATACGAGGGCAGGCAATCCGCTAATATTTCAGCAGCGTTCTGGACGCCCCATGGTGGCTGAAACTTCAAGTAGAGCCAAAGCGTAGCGGTAGCACTGATCTGATGGAAAGAGGGATTGGTGCCAATATGATGCCCCTGAGCGAGAGTAATTTCCATCTACTTAAGAGCAATCTGCTGAAGTGCCTTTTCCGAGGGGCACCTGTAATTCGACGGTCCAAAAACATCAACGTTTTGCATCCTGAAAATCCTGAAGGTGTGGCGACGTACCTGTGACCGCCAGTCCTCGTTGCTGACGACATCAATCGTCGCCTGCAGCAGCTTCCACGTGTCCTCCTCCGGGACCACGCCAAGGAGCAGCGCCGCCAGGCCGTTCCGGACCATGGCCGTCCAAAACTCCGTTTCGGACACTCGGCCCAGCAGCTCGTCCGAACACACGGACAAGCACTGCATGATGCGCTCCTTCTCGTCGATCTGGCGCACCACTTTGAGGGCGCTCGCGAGCAGTATGAATGCGCTCCGGAGTTCCGGCTCGGAGAACTCTTGAAGCGTGACCGGTGAATTTAAGACCCTTTTTATGTCTGTGAAATCGTAGGTTGTGCCCGGGTCATGGGGCATGACCAACGGCGGAATGCGCCGCGGCTTTTGGGCCTTTTGGGCGGTCTCCTTTGCTTCGGCGTTTTTCAGCGCCTGCAGCCTCACGCGTTCAAGCGACTGGTTCAAAATCATTGCGCTTGCATCATTTTCGTCGACTTCCCTACTCAGAAACCCCATTGCTTCGGTCTCGATACAAAGGCGGGTTTGCGCTCCGTGCTGCGCGCTAGGGCTGACTGTCTCCATCGCGCCCAGCTTGCGCTTTCCCATCATCTGCTAAGCTTGCGGCCTTAAGCACGCTCTTTAAGGCTTCCCTTGCAGCGCCGCGGAAGACCAAGAGGAAAGCTCGTTCAGGGTTGTCCTTTTTCTCGCTTCACCTCATGCAAGGCGCTGGGAGCAGAGGCGGCACTGGAGCTTCGAAACAAAAGATCAGGCAGTCGTACCACGTCATGCTACGCGTCATAACGTTACATGTCCGTCATGCGGGGACCATTCAGACCGTAAGTGTCGCCCAATAAGCATGCAGTTACGTATGCACAGTTCGACGCAATCACAATAGGCAAAGTTGCAACCCGGAAGGGGAAATGTGTTGGTTAGAGCTATCCAAAGTCGAGCCGATAGCTACTTGCAGAGTCCACATCAATCTAGCGCACCTTGCCTTTGCGATCGCTGAACAGACTTGCTACATGCTACAGCAACTTGACAGAGCATGCTGGTCATGTGTTTGTACGCAATTGTTCGATCCCAAATCAGTCGACAAGTGCATGGAACAGGCATGATTAACCGTCGCCTTGCTATTGAAGGCGGCGACTGGTCGCCCATGCTTGAAAAGTTTGTCATGCATGTGATGTCGATGCACATTTGGTGTGTGACAGTTTATTTTTTAGACGCCCGCGGTTTGCATATCACAGCGCGAAGCATGAAATGCATTATTTGCACGAAGCATGAAATGCATTATTTACAATCTTAAACGATCCATCCGCATGCACGCCGGTTTATATTACCCGCGGCAACCATGCGGCCAATTTGGCAACATTCACTGGATGCACCAACGTACAATGGCATGATGCATGCACATCACAAGCGCGGCTAGGCTGAAGTTGGTGCGTCAAGGAGTACATGCAGCACACAAGAAACCTTCATGCAACGCTGGGCGGTACGTACGGTCAGACTCAACTTAGCTACATGCTTGCAGCGCACCTAGGCCCCAAAGCTCAGTGGCGGAATTGAGTCCTGATAGGAGCACGCGTTGGATTCTACTCACATTGGGCAGCTGGCTGAGCAGCGTGTCTTGGCATGCAATGTGCTTTTTCCCACATCCGATCACTGGCAGCGGGCGGTCAATATGTGCCAGCAGTTGAAGGGTTCATACTTGAGTTACTCTTTCCTTGATCGTCTATACCTCAGCTAATAAACATACGTGCTGCGCTCAAATAAAAAGGTCAACGCTTAGCCTACTCTTCAGAACCAGTTCCATGGGACACCTCATGTCCGAAAGGCCTTGATGATCAATGACGCTTGGCTTGCCTACTAATCGGCAAGTCCAAAGCAGCCAAGGTCGGCTGCAATGGCAGCTGCATCTGCGCTTGCGGTGTCTCAGTTTGAGACGTGCGATCATCTCTAAAGAATCCGGACAACTCACTTCCTGAAAGGCAAAATGGTTCTTCAAAGTAGGCCTAGCCGCCCAGCGGTGACCACGAATACTGCCAGCACTCCGACCGTGCACACGACGACGAAGACCAACCTGCCCTGATCGCGCTCTTCTTCCGCTACCACCCTTTCTTCTTGTGCGCTGACCCTAGCAACCTCTCCAGACCCGCGCGGTGACATCCTGTAACTACTTCGCGGCGTACGCCTCCCCAATCGGCGACTGCCATCATCTGATACCCCCTTCGCTTGTATATCAGATGGGGAAACGTCGCCACTGCGGACGTCACCTCGAGATCCAAGAATGTCATCTGCTCTTTGCCTCAAGCCGGATTCGCTTTCCTGGGTTCGCTTCATCTCGGGATATCCCGCTACCTCTTCCTCTCTGTCCACAGCAGCTAGACTTACGCTTTCGCTGTCTGGGGAAGCAACCCCAGGAGCGGACGCCGGTCGGTCTGCCTCCTCCTCAGACGCCGCAACGTCTCGGGAGGCTGCCCTCCCGATCGCCTTATAATCTAGAGCCAGCACTTCCCTCTTCCCCTTGGTCGACTCCGTCAGCTTCCCCAGCCACCCTTGCCTCGGCGACCTCAGTACGACGCCGACGGACTGTCCATTCAGCCTCTCCTCAACCGCGGCCCAAACCCGCTCCTCGCCCTCGCGCGCCACGCGGGCCAAACCCTGAACCCTCTCGTGCAGCGCCGCCCTCTCCTTGCGCACCTCCCCCAGCTCGAACTGGAACCGCCGCAGCTTAACCTGGACGCTTTTCAGCGCCTGATTCTTGAGCTTCCGCTCTTCCACAACCTGCTTCTCCAACCCCTCCCGTTCGTGCTTCATCCGCACGAGCCGCGACTCCCACTCCCGCCGTTCCGCGCTCAGCTCCTGGCTCATCCGCTTCTGCCGTTCGACTGCCGCCTCTAGTTGCTCCTCCAGACTGCCTCCTGACGCCACGTGCCCTTCCGGCACGTCTGGCTGCTCTTGCAGGCCGCGACGTGGCACCCCCTCGTCGTCCGCTTCCACAGAGGGCGCTTCCGTGGACTTCAGACTCTCGACTTTCCTCCGCAGCAACTCGACTTCCGTTTCGTGGGCCTCCGCCAGCCCCTCCCACTCCGCCAGCTGTCGCTCTTTCTCCGCGATGTCGTCCTGCATCCGCACCAGCATCGCCGCCTGTTCCCCAATCTCTCCCTCCAGCCTTTCCAAGTAGTCCTCCCTTTCGGACAGTTGCCCCCGGATCGTACCCACCTCGCCCCGCAACGTCCGAATCCTCTCCTCTCCCCCCGCGATCTGCCCCCGCAGCTCCTCAAACTTGCTGTCTCCCTCGTCCAGTAGCTTCTCCTTCTCCGCCACCCGTGCTTTCAGATCCGCGACGCTCCGCGCCAGCTCACCCTCCCTCGCCGCGGCCTCTTCTCGCAGCTTCCCGGCGTCGGACTCCACCCGCACTTTCACCACGTCTAGTTCTTCCCGCAGCGCCTCGATCACCGCATCCCGCGCGTCCGTCTCGCCCTGGAACGTCAGCGCTTGCTCGCGCAGTTCCGCAATGCGCTTCTTACTCTCCTCCAGCGCGGCCTGGAGCGCCTTGCACTGGCTGAACAACGCCGGCACCTCCTCTTCCAATTCCTTCCGCTCGAGAACCCCGCCTTGCTCCAGTCGCTGCACCAACTCCGCCCGGTGTTCCGACTCGGCTTCCGCTCGCAGTCTCTCCAGATCGGTAACGCTCGTGGTGAGCGGCAGCCTGGGCGAGGAGATCCGCTCTCCGGTGCCCGAAGGGGAGTGCCCGGGGGAGCTATTCCGGTCTCCGTTGGAGGAGAAACTAGAGCGGGGGGACTGGCCCGGGGAGATGCGCAGCTGCTCGAGGGTTCTTTCGTTGTCGGAGAGGCGGGTGAGGAGGCGGTCCATGCTCTTCTTCTTGCCGTACAGCTGCTGTTGCAGGTGGTCGATCTGGGTCCGCTGGTAGTCCATCTGACGGCAGGAAACGGTCGAACGTTGTTAGAAGTGGTGACAGCAATAAAGAGTTTTAATGGGACAAAGGCGGCTCCACGTCTCGTCATAGTTCAATCCCTAGGAACATTCGAGATGGACCCAAAGACATGTAATGAAACAGGAGGTCGCGCCAAAACAATTGGAGGAGCATACTTCTCTTATCACTTTTTTCGGACGGAACGGACGGACGGCCGAAAAGCAGAGTTTTCTAGTTGGACAATGTTAAATACGAAACTCTCCTTTATCGACGCCAAAAACGATGGCTCCTGCTACTCAAGGAGGACTATTTCTGTCGCCAGAAACGAACCCATCTCAAGGTCCAACCCGCCTCCGTGCACACAAATGCAAGGCCAGGTGAAAGGAACCACGTATATTGAGTTTTGACCTTCGCGTCTTATTCACACAATTTGGAGGTTGAAGAAAAGGAACACCGGACACATAAGCGCCTGACTGTTGGGATAAACCTACGGACGCAGGACACAGAACCACGATCTTCCGGCCAGCCCCCCGCCGCCCACCTGGCTGAGGATGCGCCGCTTGTCCCCCTCCTCGTCCTCTAGCTGCTGCTCCAAGTTCCGCAGCTCCTGCGTGCGCTCGCCCAGGTCGCGCTCCCGCTCCGCCAGCCTCTCGTGCAGCTCCTTTCCGGCCGCCTCCGCGTGCGCCCGCTCTAGTTCCAGGTGGCCCCGCACCTCCCGCAGTTCCCGCTGCAACCAGTCCTCGGACTGTCCTGCGCCGTTCTCTGCGGGTTCAGCCGTCGTGCTGCCTTCTAGCGACTTCCTGCTGCCAGCCCGGATCTCCGCATCAGCGCGTCCTGCATCCCGTTTGCTCGCAAGCCCCTCTTCGCCTGACCCTCTCTTCGCCTTTCTGCTTCCGTTGCTGTAAGCTGGCTCCTTGCTCAGCCCACCCAAGCTGACGTCCTTCAGCCGCGCCAGCTCTACCTCTCGGTCTGCCACGTGGACCGTCAGCTCGCTGACACGTGCCGTCTCGTCCGCGAGCTCCTGCTGCAGCGTGCACACCTGCTCCTCTAGGGCTGCCACGTGTCTCCGGGTGTTCTCAAGGCGGGACGCCTCAGCGGTCCGCAGCGCCAACAAGCTATTGGCGTCGGCCAGCTGCTTCTCGATCTTCTGGCGACGGGACTGCACAAACAGGGCGCGTGACATCTTTCAGAAACACACCTTGACTGACAAGTTGCTCAAAAAGGTGGCCGTTCCGTGCAGCCAGAAAACGCTTCGAGAAAGCGTCTCGAAGAACGAATCGAAGTCCGTCTTTGTCAGCATTAGTGCCTGCATACTCGGACGCGGAAGAAAACGGATAGTGGGTTCGCGAGATCTAGAAAAAGCAATCAAGCCTGCGGTTGTCCCCCCAGGATACGCAGCAAGTTTCGTGAAGTCGAAACAGAAGATTGAGCCTGGACTACGCCAGCTCAAAGTGAATACAACTCAGGCAAAGTCTGTAATCACGAAACAGCACGATTTGATCACGGACACAAGAAAGCTCTGACCCAAACGAGAACGGCTAGCAAAGACACAGAAATGCGTTCTCACCACTTCCACCTCAAGCGCTTCTTCCTTTTCTCGAAGCCGTTCCTGCAGCGCCGTTTTCTCGTCTCCCTCGACGTCAAACTTCTCCTGGATCGGCGTCGCACACTCCTCCTCGGCCAGACCCGGGCTGCCCTCTCGCCGCCCTAAGAAACTCACCCGCACCCTGGGGGCGGGCGGCTTCACCCTGGCCTCTGCCTTGCCCGCCCCCTCAGGTAAGGCCCTTTTTTCTTCCGCTAGAAGCCCCGACAGCCCCGGATCGCTTACCCGGGCCCACGCTTTGACTCTCGACGGCGAGGCCTCCTTCGATTGCACTACCCTTTCTATCAACCTAAGCTCTTCCTTCCTCCTGCTGACGTCATCCTGCGGCCCGGCCTGAGCCATTGAGATTTCTTTAACACCCTTCGGCGATGCCAGGTCCTCCTCTTTGTGCCGGGACACCGTCACCTGTATCTCCTGAACCTCTCTCCTTAGCTCCTTCAATTCGGCGTCCTTGCTTGCCAACTCTTCCGTCAAGCGCTCTCGAACCGCCGCAGCCTGCGCCCTCTCATTTTTCATCTCCTCCTCTTTCACCCGCACCGCTTTCTCCAGACCCTCTCGCGCTTCCAACAGCTCCGTCTGCAGGTCTTTGATCTCGACGTCCCGTCGAGTGATCCCCTCCCGCAGCTTCTGGATCGCCCCCCCGCTCTCTTCCACCTCCTTCTCCAGGTGCTCCACCGCCCGCGCACGCTCCCGTGCGACCCGCTCTCGTTCCTCCACGTGCCGCTCCGCCTGTTCACACTTCTCCCGCTCCCACCGCTCCTTCTGCTCCATCAATTCCTGCTTCGCTCGCTGTAAATCCGCCCTCACCGTCCGCAGCTCTTCTTGTGCAGCCGCGAGCCGCTCTGCCGCTGCCGCCTCCGCGTCGGAAAGCTTTTGCGCCCACTCCGCTTCCGTTCCGGACAGTTTCTGGGCCAAGTCCGCCTCCGCAGCTGCCAGTTTCTCCGCGAGCTCTCGCACGCGGGCGTCAGCCTCCGATCGCAGCCTTTCATGGAGCTCCACCTTCTCTTTCTCCAACTCTACCAGGCGCTTCGCGAACTCTTCTTCCCGCGTCCTTGCAGCAGACACCTCAGCAGTCAGGTCATCTGTCCTCCGCTTCTCTTTCTGCAGCTCCGCTTCTAGGCTTTCGCTTCTCTCCCTCTCCTCCTTCCCGCTCTCCTCGCTTCGGTGCAATTCCGACTGAAGCGCTGTCTTTTCTTTCCGCGCCTCATTGCCCTCGCTCTTCTGCGCCCGAAGCTGCTGCTGCAGTGCCTCGAGGTCCGCCTCTTTCGATCGAAGCTCTTCCTTCAAGCCCGTAAGATCCTCTTCCCTCTCCTTGAGTGCCTCCTCTACCTGCATGGCAAAAGGACAGATCAATTCGCGTGGTCGAAGACTCCAATCTCAGCACCTCGCACGTTGGCATTCACCCAAACTTGAATCGAATCACACCGCTGTTTTGCAGAAGGAGACTCCCTTCTCTTTCTATGAGAAGCAGCGGCCATGAATCCTTCTCGAGTACGATGGCAGAAAGAAACACCCTTCGCAGTTTCCACTTTCGCTCCTTATGTAGGACAACTTGAAAAAAAATTCATGGACTATGGCGTCTGACTGACACCCTTCTGCGGAGTAGAAAGAAAAAGGTCAAAATTCAGAACGGAGTGAAACGAGACCTCTTGTGGACGGTCACACGCACTGAATTCAAACTAGTCAGGTTCTTTGACGGACCCTTTTCCCTCACTCTTGCCTTGACACGGAGAGAAGGCTCACTCCGAGATGGATTCGATTCTCCTTCGACACTCACAACCAAAGATCCCACTCCATCTTTACTTCACCGCTCAATGATTGCGGGTTAAAAATGGAAAAAGGAAAGGCACGCTCCGCCGTACCTGCGACATCTTCTCCTCCTGCTCCCGCGCCGCCACCTCTGCGTCTTTTGCGTGCGCCTCGCTCTCCCGCCCCCGCGCTTCCGCTGCCAGGATGTCCTCCATCTGCTGCGCCACTTTCTGCCGCAGGGCCTCATGCTCCTCCTGGTTGCGCGCAGCTTCTTGCACGCGCTTCCACAGCCCCCGAATCTCCTCGTCCTTCGCTCGGGAGAAGCCCGTGATCTGCGCCAGCTGCGCCTGGGCGGCCTGAAGCGCCTCCTGGAGCTCGGACACCTTGGCCTCAGCCTCGACGGCCCGTCCCTCGAGCGTCTGCAGTAGAGGGGATTTCGAGGTGTAAACAATTCTTAGTCAGAGATTAAAGGGGTTCAAGACGTGAGCTTCTGTGAGCGAAAGCCACAAGGCAGAGTATGGTTATAAGCGGAGTTATGAGGTTTGACCATATTGATATTCGTTCCACGTCCTAGATCCCTCTGCTACGAAAACAGCAAGACCTTCAAGCTGTCCTGGTGAATATCTGAGGCATTGTTGTATTAGCTATAGAACTCAAATCAACACCTGAACCAGAACCCAAGCGTGGCCTGAGGTCGGGCCAAAACACCAAAAAAGCATCGGCCCGAAAGGGTCTACAATGCCCGGTCCCTTTTTCCGATTCAACCAAGTCACCACAGATAGTCAATCTTGGGAACAAGAAAAGATCCCGACGACAGATGGTCTTGGTGGGCCATCACTTGGTAGCATACCCAAGTTAGTAAGAGGGACCAGTACCCTTACCAGCACTTCCTCCCGCAGCCTGCCAATCTCGGCTTCTTTGTGTGCACTGGCTCGCACGGCTGCCTCCCGTTCCTCCTCCGCCTGGGCAAGGAGCTCGGAGCGGTGCTCCAGGTCGACCAACTGGACAGCAGAAGAAAACGAAAGTTACAAACCTTGCATTTGCGAAACTGAGGCCAACATCAAAGAGTAAGGCCGACAGGAAGTGAGGCCCAAAATCAAGAATTGAGGCCAAATCTTACTGAGGGTTGGAAACTTACGGCGCTGAGCACTCCAGTGAGACCCGGTCTACGATGGCCTTCCAGGAAGTTGTAACTCCAACAAAGGCTCGAAAATCTCGGATTGTCTTTTCAAAGCATTGATAGGGCCTGGCAACAACGTTTCTCGCTACCTATTCGCATGACTATAGAATGGTTCCTCGGACTGGCATGACTGACATCCTAGAAAAAACAAGTACGTCATGAGAAGGCAGACCCCTCTTACCTTCTCATGAATCTCATCCACCTTTGCTGCCACGCTCTTGAGCGCCTCACGCGCCTCCTGCTTACGCCCGCCCTGCGGCTTCGGCCCTTGCATCCTCTCCAGCAGTTGCGCCAGTTCCGCCCCTAGTTGCTCCTTCTCCACCTCAAGCGCCTCCTTCATCTTGGCATGCCGTGTCCCCTGCTCCACCACCACTTGTTTCTCCTCTTTCAGCACTTGTAGCTGCGCCGTCAACTTCTTCTGCTCCAGCGCTAGCCCCTTTACCTCTTCTCGCAACTGTTCCTTTTCAGCCTCTACAGCTTCTTTCGCCTTTCCCAGGCTGGTGCTCTGCTCGAGCGCGCTGACATTCTCTCGCCTCAAGGTCTCTATCTCTGTCGTTAGAGCCACCACTGATTCCCTAAGCTCTCCAACCTCTGCTTCCAGCCGTTGTCGCTCAGCCTGGAGCGAGTCTTGCGACTTGACAAGCAACGCGTTTCGCTCCTCCCTGGCAGTCCGCTCTGCCTTTAACTCCCCTACTTCCGCTGACATTTTCTCTGTGGAGTCCTTGAGCTCCCCGTTTTCGATACTGACCCGTTCGAGTTCCCTCGCGCACTCCACCAGACGTGTCTCAACCTCAGCCAGCTTCCCGAGCGCATCATCCTTCTCCTTCAAAGCAGCCACCTTTCCATTCCGCTCGTCAGCCAGCCTCTCCTCCGCCTCTGCCCTGGCTTGCTTCAGACCCGACAACTTCTCAAGCAACTCGTCCTTCTCCTTGAGAAGCGCCCTGTTCTTGGCATCTGCCTTTTCGAGGCCGGCATCCAAGGCCGCTGATGTCAGAGTCAGCGTCGACTCCATAGCGGCCGCCTCCGCACCCTTGGCCCGCAGCTTCTTCATTTCGCTTTCGCGCTCCACCAGGCGTTTCTCCACGTTAACCAGCTTCTCAAAAGCCTCTTGCTTCTCTCGCAAAGCAGCCGCCTTTCCACTCCTCTCCTCCGCCAGCCCCTGTTCCATCTCCTGACTGACTTTCTCAAGACTTGACACCTTCTGGAGCAACTCCTCCCTCTCCTTCACAAGGGCTCTGTTCTTTGCCTCTGCCTTGTCCAGTCTGGCATCCAATGCTGCTGATGTCAACGTCAGCGATGACTCCATGCCGGCGGCTTCCGCACTCTTGGTGTGCAGTTTCTTGTTGTCATGCACCAGCTTCTTGTTCTCCTTCTCTAGTTCCTCAACACGCTTCTGGGCCACCTCGGCACGCTGCGCTTCTGCCTCTTTCTCTGAACTCAGCTTCCTAATCACATTGTTGCTCACTTCCCTCTGTTTCTTCGCCTTTTCTTCCCAGTGTCCCTTGTCCCCCGCAAACTTTCTCTCCAGCTCTTCCCTGACCCTTTCCACCTCTCCAGACACTGCTCCTGAAACATCCTTGCCCTGATCGCTCCCCTCAAGACCTTTCCGTAGCTCTTGCACCAGGTCTGCATTTGCAGACTCCAAAGTCCGAATCTTCGCAACCAGTGCTTCGACTTCCGCGCTTCCCTTCTGGTCCTTCTCGATTCCAGCATCCCTTACTGCTTCAAGCTTTTCCTTGGCAAGCCTCTCCTCCAAGAGCGCCTTTTTCAACGCCTCCCTCTCTTGCTCTGCATCTTCCTGGACCTGCTTTATCTTTGCATCGTACTCACTGATTTTCCCCTGCGCATTGAAGAAAATCTCGTAAGATTCATGCACTCGCTTGGGGGGAAGCTGTAATGCTGATCAGAAAGCAATTAGATGATAGCATGTGCCAACGCCAAAGACTGTCAGAGGTGAGCACAAGCACCAAACCATTTGGAGCCCTCAGTCTGAACCGGTCAGAGCAAGGCTGCCTAAAGGAATTGAGCAGTCACAGCTTTCAAAACATCTCCACATCTAGACAGCATTCACAATTTCACCACAAGAGGCATCAACCACATCCAACATGGCTCAGGACTCAGGAGATAAAAGTACCACCTTTCAGGGAATCACATCCTGCGCCACTTCTCGAATGTATCTACAATAAATTTACGAACCCACCTTCATCTCATCATGCTCCTGCTTTGCTTTCCGCTCCCTCTCCGCAGCATTCTCTGCTCGGCGTTTCTCCTCCTCCCATTTTCCAATTGCTTTCTTCTCAGCCGCCTCCAGTTTTGCAATGGTGGCGTCCTTCTCCTTCCTTTGCTCAACCAACTAAGGATACAGATTCATAGGTCAGCAACGGAATTGTCAACCTTTCATCTGACAGAAGCATGCGCCACGTCTTGATTGGAGTGTCTGGTTGAAGCCACTTACCTACTTCTGATGCAATTGCTGCTTTTTCTAGACTCTCATAAGATACTCGCAGGATGCAACCTGGAAAGAAACCCTTCAACACTGGCCCAACATCCAGGGACCTTCCTAATCTATCATCGAAGGATTGAAACCTAAGTGATCTAGGTGAACCATGCCCATGAATTGGTCCGTAAGAGGGAAACCCCCATGCAGGCAACTCACCTGAGCCTTTGCCAGCCTCTCTTTTGTTAGATGCTCCTCAAGCACCTGACAGCGATCCTGAAAGGTGCTTTCATCGGCTCCTGTCTTCACATGAGCATCTTGTGAAACCTTCTTCGCTTGAGCAGGACTTGCTTTTGGGCTCCCAACCTTGGTTGGAGATTTGCTACCTTTGCTGCCTGACTTATCCTTTGCAGCAGATACCCTGGCCTCTGGAGACATTGTACCCGGCAACTTTCCCTCGTCCATTGTCGAACACTCAACAGAGCTCTGTGAATCAACCTTCAACAGCGATCATCTGTTGAACAGCAGGCAGAATGCTGAGGCTGTAGCACTCAGTCACCAATCAATACCTTTCAAAACGATTTGCGAAGTAGGCCCCTAGCAGAGGCCTGTTCTCTCATTGCCATCTGCTTCAAAGCTTGGCACCGCTCTTACAATTGTGTTTCAAATTCCGATTGATGGCATTACAAAAGCCCTTGACGTCCTGTAGCCTTCCACGTTTGGCTCCATTCATGTGTTCTCCACCGTGACGGGTCACCATCAATGGCATCACGCCGTCTCCCAGGCTCCAGGACCAATCTTTGCCACCTTCTAAGTTCGAAGTTTGCAGGCCGGGGGTTTTCCACCATGTTGATGAAGCAAGCGATCAACATTGCTTCTGGTCGATCCACGCCCTTGCATCGCTTCAGACACTCGCTGACAAAAAGGCTGAGTGTGTGATTCCTATCCGCAGCGCTTATGCGGTATGAGCTGACACCACCCACTCTCTCATCGAACCTGTGTCAATCCTTTTGCTGTACCGTCGAGTCCTTCTCGCAAAGCCGAACACATCAGCTTGGAGTGCAAGCAACGCCATCAGCAAGACACAAAACTTCTTGCTCTGACTTCTCTAAGTTCTAGGTTAGCTAGGGCGCCATTAGGGTTCGATGGCGAAAGCGATGCCCACAGCAATATGGTCCTGGAAGGGCTGCTTGTACATTTTTGGTGGGCTCTTTCTGGCTGTGACCCTCGTTCTTGAGGTATCTAAGTGGGAAGTGCATGTGACTGGTGAGGGCATCGAGCTCGTAAGACGTGCCAGCTCTCGAGCGGCACAGACCCCCTCGATCGGGGCAACGTTGGCGCAGTCGTTGGCTGCTGTCACTGGCAGGCAAAGCGAACCAGTCAAGAAGAGGGCGCCAAGGGTTCGAAGAAAATACTCCCTTCCATGGAGTGCAGAGCCAGAGGCACCTGTGGAAGACTCCGGATTCCATGCTGGAATCAGGTCATCCAGGATTATTGAGGAAGAGCTTGGATCAGGGTTTCAGCCAAAGCTGGGGCTGGAAAATGGCACGCTGACTTGGTCTGCAGAAGCAGAAGACTTTTTGCTCAATGTCGTCCTTGAGCGCCAATTCCCGGCGGACTGTGGTGCGGAGAAGTGGCTCGTGATTGACCCCCACCGGCATGGTGAGTCTGGACAAGAAATGCACCAGAATCTTCTCGCGTGGGTGTGGTGAAGCTTTGGTAGTCTCCTCCATTCAGTTTGTCTGCAGAATAGCCCGTTTAGAGCTGGGCACCATATTTACTCAGGACCTTGTAAGGCCCGTGTTTGGGTGACAACACATCATGTTCGACTTTCAGCTCTGCACAGTGTCGCCTCGAGCTATGGCAAGGGGCCGGATGCACAATAACAACTTGCGACCTTATCATCTTGCTCCGCCCTGCAGGTCTGGGCTCGTCGACGCACACGTACGTTCTCACACTGCTCATGTCGCTCTCCCTCAACCGCACCCTCGTCATCAACGAAGAGCCCCCCGACCCTCGCCAAGATGGCTGCGTCCCCGCCTCCATCACTACCCTCTTTGAGCCCCACACGCACTGCTCCTTTGCAACGAATCCTGAGAAGCGAGCGGCATACCAGATGCCCCAGGCGGCAATGGACTGGCGCCAGATACTGAATCCGGAGGAGGACCTGGAGGAGTTGGATGTGATCCGGCTGACGGATACGGTGCCGCGGCCGAGGGGGTGGTCCTGGGAGCGGTGGGAACGGTGGCAGGCGGAGGGCTGGTGGGAGCGCCTCTGGGAACAGCTCGTCGATTCGGGTAAGTTCTCTTGCCAATCGTTCGAACGTTACAGATCTCGTAATCCAGAGGTAGCATGTAGGAGCAAGATTGTAAGTTGGTTGTGCTGATGAAGAAATGCAACGACCTTCGACTCCCATCTTTTCTGGTGGAGCATGAGACATCTCTAAGGGACGGAGATAATATGACGATTGAATACAGAGCCCGAAGAAGGGAGATGTTACCCACATCCCGGAGTTCGCTGGCTTCAAAGCACTGGTTATGTCAACCAGGATTCTTGTTGAGACAAACCCGAGACGAACACTCTACAAATGATTCTCTTGCCACTGACAACCCAGATAATAAGCAGAGCCTTGGCTCTTCATTCTTTCCCGTAACCACCTGCGCTGAAACTTTGCAGGAAGCGTGAGCGTCGTTGGGGACGGTCCTTTCAGCGAAGTGAGCATGCAGACGCAGCAGATGATGCTGTGGGCGAACGTGCTCAATTGGATGTGGCGCCCCACGAAGCGCGTGCAGCGCATCTCGCGGACCATCCTGTGCAACCACGAGGCGCAGAAGCCGCTCGTGTCGGTGCACATCCGGCGAACCGATAAGGAGGTCGAGGTGAGGCGGCGATTGCGTTGCTCGAAGTTGGCGGGTTGACAGGGGCAGTCGCCTGGCGGGGGTGTTCATTTGACGTGCCGACAACAAACGTCAGGACTGGCAATGGATACTCACCATGGTGGCTTGATAGTTCTTTCAATCCACCCAAATACGGACGTGGCATTATATCAAAGGCTGTCTTTGTGAAGCTAGTGAAAATGAAATGAATCCACTTTTATTGGATTTTGAGCTGCATAAGAAGGATCCAAAATTGAAGAAACGAATTTGGTTACCGATAGATTATCAAGAGACGTGATCTTGAAGGCTCGCTCTTTGTCCACTAGAATGAGGGCAAGAGCTTCGTGAGGGACCTTGGCCATCTCAATTTCAGCTTGTCCTGTACTGGGTCCTGCTTTCGATCGCCCACAAATCCACAGAAAACCGGTTGTTGGAACGGAAGGGCAGGCGTTTCTGAGTTGAGCTATCGAGTAGCCGTTACTGGTAGATTCAACCCTTCCGCTGACAAGCAGCCTTGTCATGGTCTGAAAATCCGGCCTCTTACTGCAGAAGGACGGAATGAGGCGGCGGCGATTGTGAAAAAGTTCTTGGCCTTCGCCGATGATCTTTTCATTTGAATGTAGACTCTCCGCTGTTTGGCCTCTCTGCGTGCTTCTCCAAGGAACCAACTCTCTCTCGCCCTTGCAGGACCCGTACTGGCGAGAGCACCACGAGTATCGGCCGTTGACAGACTACGGAGCGGCTGTCGCCGAGTATGCCGAGGCGACAGGCTCCGACGTCCGGACTGTCTTCGTTTTCTCGGACTCGGCCAAACTGATGAAGGAACTTCCTAACACGGGCCTCGGTATGCTGGGGTTGAACGACAAAAGTGCGGAATTGATTGTCGACGACTTTTTGGATCTTAGTCCGATAGAGGCGAATTGGAGCCACGAACGGCTGGGGTGCGAGCAGAAGAACCAGATTGTGGAGCATTTAGTTGCGGCCATGGAGGTCGCCCTTGAGAACAGCGAGTACATTGTCATGACGATGGGGTCGTCGGTTGGGAGAATAATGGCGGAAGTGATGGCCGGGAGGAGACGAATAGCTTATCCCCAGCCCGCGTCCCCGTTCACGAAATCCTTAGATGTAGACTGGTTCTACGACTGGTGACTGTGTATCTGATTAATGACGGTTACAGTGTTACATTTGTCTTGGATTGAACACGGTAGTCACAATCCAGCTCGTTGCAGGCTCGTGGAGCGAACGTGCTCCCCCAAGCTGTCTCCATGCCTGTGTATCTGCTTCTGCAATCCTTTGGGCGCGGCTGGTGCAGCAGCATGACCAGCTCTTGCAGCGCAGATTAACCATGTGGAGTCAGCCTGTGAGCACATCGCGGCAGCCATGCAAATCCTCGAAACTTTTGACATGGCCGCCATATCTGCATCGCGGACTTTGCCTCTTATGTCGCATGACTATACCATGAAGGCGTACCATGGCACATGTCGGCGGGTGGGCCGCAATGGGCCCGGCGTTTGAATTAGACGCTCGGTGTATATGAAGAAGGCTTTGGTTGGGGTATGAGAAGGGCGTTTTGATGCTAGATCAAGGACGGGCCGTTCTTGGACGCCTTGATTAAGTATGTACGTCATCATACCAACCATGATCATCCATTCTGAACATGGTGTGCTTAATTCATCAGAGCTCCCGCACAGCCCGAGATCCGGGAACAAGAAACGTACTCGGACAAAGAACACTATCACTTTTGGACGTGAAGTAATGAACTCGTTTTGTGCCGTACACTTGATGCGTGCCGCCCCATACAATTCTAGCACTCCATCCGATTTGACTGCAAGTACATCGACTCAAAGATTCGTTCCCCAGGCTTCGTCCACTCCGTCCGCGAGCGGCCCGACCTGACTGACCTGCGTGACGCGGCGCTCCGCTGCCAGCAGTTCCACTATCGCCCTGCCCACGTTCGACGAGAACGTCGCTATCGCATAGTCCGCCATCTTTGACATCACATACAGCCCGGCTACGAAGTGGTCTGTCTGCTCTGTCGCCTCCCGCCCCCGCACCAGGTTGTGGCCCCCGGTCTCCATCACTGACCGGTTCAGCAACCGGTTGTAAAGAATGTCCACGTCGGGACCCAGGTGCAAAGAGCCCGGGTTGGCCACAACCGCATTGAGGAACGCTTGGGAGTCGGACATTAGAAAGGCGGACTTCCACCGGGGTGTTCGGGCGTCCGCAAGCTGCTTGACCCCCTCAAACAGCTCATCTGCTGTCCGATACCGCCCGTTTGCCACGTAGAAGGGATCCTCTTTAGTCTTGTCCGTTTGCCGGACGTGCAAACCCAGCACCGGGCCTCGGACGTCCGGAAACTCGGCTGCTAATCTGTTTGCCAGGTGTTCTATCCGCTTTATTGGACGCATGGTCCATTTCGAAAGGACGCTGTACAGCATGAACTCCTTATGCGCGTAACTCTCTTGACCGTGGATCTGGATGCTGCCACTGGCGCGAAGGCGCTCAAACAGCGCGTCGAACCACTTCACATTGCACGGCGCTCCGCGATAGTCTGCAAACGAGTGGGATGAATGTTTTATGTTGGTGGAAGAAGATCGGAGCCCTTGCAAGATTCTTGACGCTTGATACGGTGTCAGACACTCCAGGTTTTAACATTTTGTTGCTCTTGTTAAGGTGTACTTCGAGCTACTCGATCTCAGGATTTGTACAACACAACATATTGATGAGCCAGTTGCTGCAAAGTAATGATGATCAGCTTTTCACGACGGTACCAATTGCATTCGTACCATCTGCTGGATCTCAAGCGATTGCCTCTGAGCGGCCGAAATGCCAGAAGTTTTACATGTGAAGTGATCAAATGGTTGACCTGTTGACATCAAGAAATGAAGGCAGTATCCGCGTCCAAAGCCAATAGTGCGCTAAGTCCCGCCTTGATGCAAAGTCCGGGGCCACCCAAAACGGCTAAACATGCTTGTGAAGAACACTGAGATGCTCCACTAATTTTACCAGTCAGCTGACGGCTTCATGTTATTCTTAGCATGGCTTGAAGTCAGATAAGCTGACTCGTTCGTAGCTCACGTGGCCAGATGGGCACCGCAACCAGGTCGCCGAGTGCCCCGCTTGCCATCTTTGCCGGGAGGTTTCGCTCCGCAAACGCGCCCCTCCGGGCCCCCGCCGGGTACCGCGGAGCCCCAATGGACGCTTCCTTGTAGAAAGCCACGTGATGGGGGCTATCGTAGAACGAGCAGTTTGTGTAGGGCTGGAAGAAGCAGTGGAGACTTTTTTCGGTGCAGCCGGCGAAAGCGACAAGGTGCGAGTTGGGGAGGGGGACGACTGTGTAGCCAAAGCTGACACCGAACAGAAGAGAGGCCTGGAACTGGTGCACGTCCGACAAGAGGCCTGCAAAGGGAGAGCAGCAACTCATATCAAAGTTGGATTGACTTTCCGTCACCAAAGTTCTGGCATGTACCACCAAGGAGCAGCACGGAACGCCCAAAACGTTTGCCCTTGCGAACATACAAAAGCAAGAAAGGTGTAGGGTTGAGCTGTAGTTGCGAGCACCTACCTCCCATGTGCATCGGCACCGCCAGCCATTTTGCTTTGCTGCACGAAGTCGGAAACTGCACCCTCTCGATCTCCGCAATGATTGTATCCTCCGCCTCCTGGGTCCAACTAATTGAACCATCCTGGAGTGTGGTTAGGTCGATTGGCACTTTCTCTGGCAGGCGCTTGAGCCACGAGTAGTCCAGAGCTGCAGGAGCTTCTGCATACTTAAGGTCATCATTTTCGCTCCCAATCAGACTGGAATCAGCTGAACGGGTGGGTCGATCTGCCGCATTGCCTGAAAGAACTGAGACCCGGTCCAGTAGTCCAGCAATCTCAGCCCGCTTTAGCCTGTCTAGTACTCGGTACCCTTTGATGGAGTCTGAGAAGGTGAGCGCGAGTGTCAAGCCCAGCAGCACCACCGTGACCGCAACAATGACGACTGATTGCTGCCGTGGGCCCAGGCTGTTCATGCTGACAATTGCCAGCGAGCTGCTGAATGCTTGGCATCCCAATTGCGCTCAAATCCCAAGATCTTTAAGGTTATGGATCCTCAGGACAACTTATGACAAAGTCGCGTCAATGTGTTGATGGGCCTCGATATTTTTGGAGGAAAGGCCCTGTTTATCACACTATTCTCTAAGAAAGCTCGGACATCCAGCCCCCATCCAGCCAGATATGTCAGCCTTCTGACGCTGGAGGGTACCCGCCGCCCGGTATGCCAAGTTTGTGTTCGTCATTCATGCGGCTGCCTGAACCATGCGTATGTCTTCTAAGTTCTATCTTCTGAAATCTGACTTCCGAAGAGATTGCAAGCACGTTTAGCTGGGCCGCGCTGGGCTGTGCTGTTCACGCAAGCGTGCTGCCAGTGCCAGCGCTCAGCGCGTGCAATGTTGAAGCCAAATTCAAAATGCATTATGCATCAGGAATGAGTTGAGCAGCATGGGCAGAATTTCGGTATCCCCAGCTACTGCCTGGATTTAAGCGCGCAGGAAACTGGGGAGGATTGGCACCGTCCGATGAGACGCCAAACCGTTCGATGTGCCCCATTGTGCCCTGAAAGCGAACTAGAGGCGACGGCGAGCTCGGGGTTTCTAACTTCCGTCGCACCACTAAATTGCACTTCAAGTTTAAATGATCGGATCGGGTGAGTCGTGATTCCTTGCCACTGGCCAGAGGCTTGCTGATGTCGACTTCTTGCCATTTTCTTCTCCTCAACACCTGCGGTAGTAGGCTTCAGGCTTCAGGCCGCCGCTTCTCTGCTTAATATCAGAATAAAGAAACTGGTTGGAAGGGCAGATTCGACAAAAAGTCGTTGATGGCTTTGATAGTGGCTGCAAGCTGCATGTGTGTGCTTGATTGCCTGAGAACAATGCAGTAGTTGTTTGCTTGGGTGCATGTGCACAGTGGCATGAATAAATTCGGCTCTCGTTGGGCGGCGACGGCCCTGGTGATCGTGGTCGGGGCCGTTCTTCTAGCCTTCTATGGCACAACGAGGAAACCTCAGGAGCTCTTGCTACTCCAGAACGCTGTAAAGCAGCTCCTAACGTGCACGGGGCCAGGATGTGGGGCCAACGATGTCGCTTCCGGTCCAGAGTGGTACAGGGATGTACAGACGGTGCCGTTGGATGCGAAGAAGCTGGAGGCAGGGAGTATTACCTGGACTCAGGCGGCAGCGGACGTCATCGTCGGGGAGATTGTGAGGGTGCAGTTTCCTGAAAACTGCAGCTCCACCAAGTGGCTAGCAATCCAGCAGCTGAGCGATGGTGAGGTTTAGTTCTGCCAAACCCTAAACTCATATGTGTAGGTGTCTGAGAGCAAGTGCCTCCGTTATTTTGGTCGCCCTCAAACGGCAAATTCAGGCCACCAAGGTGGCCTGTGTTTGATTGTGCTCTTGCTCAGATTTTAGCTGGAGTAGGACTGGATCAATGCAGACCAACGAAGTTCGTGAGTACGGTAGCAAGTCGGTGGAGTTCCAACAGACTGGAAGTCTCCCCCTTCCGTGTTCAAGATTGGACCGGTGGTTGTGACAACTGAAGTGCCGCCTGGCCGGGTGGGATTTTGGGCCCTGCGTACGGATTTGTCACCATCGTGTGGCTACCCATTAAGAGGCCCTTTACGAACTCTGATAGCTGCAGTCAGTTTGCAAACAGCAGGGCTCCCCAGCAGTGGTCAAGCCTTTTCAATCAGTAGTTGGTTGTGAGGTCGTTTAGTTCGTGAGAAGTAGTACCGATCATCATTTGATAAGAGGTGATCAATGTCAGCACACTAGAACTTCTTTCAACATCTCCAAATTAGGAATTAAGCAGGTCACCATCATCGATCTCGAGAGATCTTGTCTACAGTTCACGCTCCGTCCGGAGAAACCGATACTCAATAAAAGCTCGTTGTCCCTCCCCCAGACGTCCTGTACGAGTACCAGAACTTCCTGGCGCTCCTCGTCTTTGGCGCCTCGCTCGGCTACACAGTCGTTCCGATCCATGACAGCCCCATGCTGCCTTATGCCACCTGTCGCGACAAGAGCCTGCACTGTTACTTCCAGCCTTTCACGAAGTGTTCCCTATACAATGAACCGGAGCGTCTAGTCCGATTTGGGGACGCATTTTATGAGTACACACACGGGCGCGACTTTCTGCACCGTGATATGGGGAAGGTGGTGAGAGGGGACTGGGGAGACCAGTTGCTGACGCTCATACCGTATGGACCACGTGAGTCGCTCTTGACATCCGCTCAGTTGGGTTGTGTCCGCTGGATAGTATCTTGTGCGCAGCAAGTATTCTGCGGGGTATTGTGAGGGTGCGGGGGTGGAAGCGGGATAGAGTTTCTTTCGAATGTGGGAAACTTCTTCTGGAAAGCTTTGCTGATACAATCTGTGCTGTGCAAGTCAGCTTGCGAGCTGTTTCTAAGTACCAAGTCTCTGGTTGGATGCAAACTGAGGTATCGACATCGCATTATGTCAGGAGGCATTCATTCCGAATGAAGTACCGATGGGGCACAAGCAGTTCCGTCATGTTCGGCTCTTTTGTCATAACTTCGTAGGTCCTCCCTCGTGTGCAGACTACCCCAACGAACAGCCGTACAAACATGAGTGGCTCTCGGCCCTGTGGGAGCGTCTTGCCGCCACAGGCGACGTCACGGTCGTGGGGGGGGGCCAAGCCAGCCCAGAACACATCGAAGCGATGGTGTTCAGCGTTGTCTCGGACTGGATGTTCAAGCCGGTGGGGAGGATTGAGGATCAGGCAGCGGCGATTTTAGCGCAGCAGGGGGGGACGAAGTACCCCGTTCTGGGCCTGGAGATGCGCACCGGGTATGGCGGGGGCCCGGAGAGGTTTGGGGACCTTGGCCAGGTAGACGTGCTGGCGTACGACGGGAAGAAGATGGGGCGACTCATCAAGGATCTGCGGGTGAGGAATGCACAAGGAATGATTACTTTCTTTCTTTTTGTGTTTGTCTAGTCCACTCCGGCAGACTGAAACGTTCGGTACTGTTGCAAGCAGATCAGGGGTTGGCAACGTTCGTGTAAAAGTCTTCCGAGGCTGACTTGAGCATTGCTTTATTTTTGCTGCGTTTGTGCGCTTCCCTTCCTTGCAAGATGCTCTATAAGCTTGGATACTGCCCTTCGCAACTGTCCTTGGCACAGCTGCTGGTTTGTTTCCCTTTGTTTGGGCCGCAATGCTTATGCCATCCTCGGCGATGGCAATTCACTGTAGATGCAGCTTGCTTTTACAACAAGTGGAGACGAAACAAACTCTGAAGAGTTCCTTCTCGTCTTGCTTCAGTGGGCGTTTAAAACCGGTGCCGACAATGCGGGCCACTCCTGGAATTCGTCCTTCGTCATCACCGACTCGGACTTTTTCTTAGAAGAGCTGATTGAGAAATCGGACACGCTCGGCGTGGCCGCGGCCTCTAACATCCTTTACGACCAGCTAGCGGCGGACAAGAGTGACGTCGTCGTTCGAAGGGGGTTGAGAGGCCGGGGGACCCCCCTGGGCGGTTTTGGCAAGCAGAGGCGGCTACGGCAGAAGCTCGGAGGAGGCTTACCGGGCGGAGATGAAAGTCGGAGAGAGTTGTGGTCGTCGAGTAGCCGACCTGGAAACGGTGCAGTTAGTGGGGTGTCTGATGCAGGGGTAGGGCAGAGAGACAAAGTTAATAGAAGCGGACTTTCTACTTTGTACAACAGAGTGTCAGAGGCGTTTAGCGGTACACATTGTGGGAGTCTGAGCTCCAACGACTCTGTTACTTGTAGGAGCTTAGTCCGCTTGTGCCGAGTACTTTCCTCACTCGGCCACCAATTGATTGATAGAGTTCAAGGACCTAAGAAGGGTCTCGGTCTAATAACAGCAATAGAGATGGCGACTCCGTTTGATCATGCGAGGCTGAGAAGCTTTCCTGCGTCTCGCCGAAAGCTGAGCCAAGTCGACGCCGTCGACAGCAAGCCGCCTGTAGAAACTTCAGATTCTCCTCTCCAGAAAGCTGGCGCGAGTAAGGAACTAGAGACGGGGGATTTGTTTGGACGTCCGGAGAGCGGCCAGGACTGGTCCGGGCCCGAGGCTCGCCGGCACGCCGAGGACCGCGCGCTAGCGAACGCGCTCATCCTTTCACGGCTGTCCGACTACGCAATTATCTCCTCACGGTCCAACGTAGGCAGGTTAGCCGCCCAGGTCATCAGCGCCCGTAAGCGGGTTACGCAAACCGGGCCACTGGGGCCGGTTGTGCACTCTACCACGGGGGGTGGATTGGTTAACCCGCTGGGCGCGAGCGCGGGCCCCGGGCTGCCAGGTGGCACTCTGAGATGGAGCAACACGGTCGAGAAGTTGGTGTACGAGGAACTAGATCGGACGCAGTTCCCAGAGGACTGCGAAAATGCTCGGTGGCTGATGACCAGGCCGCACAATCAAGGTGGGTCAGTGCACTTTCTTGATCAAGGGCAGTCAGTTAGTCAAGTCAGTCAGTCAGTCAGTCAATGAGTCAGTCAGTCAGTAGATCTGATTGCCTGGCTCTCGCGAGTCCGTAGAACAATTGTTGTAATTGTTATGTGTAGTTGTAAGTCACTGCCAATGTTGTAAGGCAGTTGATTAATGCTTCTTTCATTGTTCATGAGCGATCCTGAGGGACTTCTTGCTTTGGCATCGATTGGTACTTTTTCCTACTACCGAAATTGAGTCCACCTCCATACAATCAAACAAACAAGCGTTTGTTCTTCGATTCTCACGCCCGCCCTTTGCATGCCCTCCACTCTTTGGCTCTACTCTCCTACTGCTCTGAACTACTTCGTCGTACTGCTCTGAGCTACATTCCTTCTGCCACTTCTTTGTTGTAATTCCCGATCTTTTCTTCTGCAGGCGTTGCCCTCAACTTCCACTCATATCAAATGGCACTCCTCCTGGCGGTCTCCCTCGGGCGCACCCTCGTCGTCGATTCTTCGGAAGCTCCACAGCAGCCGTCCGATAGCGGTGCCTGCGTCCTTGAAACGCTCGAAACGCTCTTCGAGCCCCTCTCCGGTTGCAAGTACGATGCCCCGAGCGTGGGCGACTCCGAGGTCACGCTGACGTGGCAGGGGGCAATGGTGACGTCAGCGGAGGCGGCGCAGAAGCGGGTCGTTCGGCTGGAGACGGTCGTCCCGACGCCGAGCGGGTTTGTCGACCGGGGGGAGTCGTGGGTGGAGCCCACGTGGTGGGAGGCCTTCCTCGAGAATCTCATCGTGGCAGGTGAGCACTATGAAGCAGTCTCGAGGGAGTGTGAGTAAGTTCTCGTTCTCAGCCGGTGTTGAAGCCAGAGCTTGACGAAGTCGGGATCATTGACAGCCATACGTTTGGCACTGTGAGTTAAAAACTCTGCATTCTAGAGTTTGGCCTTACGGTAATTTTGCATCGCTGAAACGCAAGCCCGAGCAAGAATACTAAACCTCCCTCCGTCGTCTAATCTACCCCAATAGCCACCAGACTATGATCTCCGACCACCTTCTCAGACCCTGGCTCCTATTGTCAGAACCCGTGGAAGGAGAACGTGGACTCCATTTTTCATTCTGGACCCCCGTTTTCATTCTGGACCCCCACACCGCTTAGTACCCTCAGCGCGCGAATGAGAAGAGTGGTTTAACTTTCCTGGTCAGCCGGTCTCTTGTCTCTTTCCGGGGGTCTCGGTCTTAGACGTCTGTCAGGCGCCGAGCCCCCGGTTAGGATCCTAGGATCGTCCGATCGGTCGGTCAACCGGGGACCAATTGAGGTTACGTTATCATGGGGAATTACGAATTACACGTGGCAGCCCTAGTCTTTTGAGGAGCGCTCGCGCACAGAGGACCAACTAGTATGGGGGGTCCGACACGAAAACTGGAGCCCACGTTCCCCTTCCATGGGTTCTGTCAACGATGCCCATTATTCAGAGGCCCCGTTTCTACCGTGTTTGTTACTCTGGCTCAGGCAATCTGCGGCTGGAGGGCGGGGGCGACGTCCACGGGGCCCCGTTCTTGGACCTGCACTTCATGCTGTGGTCCATCACGACCCAGTGGATGTGGCGGCCGCAGGCGCGCGTACGCGAGATTACTGACGCAATCAAGTGCGCGTGGCCCGACAGGAGAGAGCCCACCGTGGCTGTGCACGTCAGGAGAACGGACAGGTGAGGCGTCCGCCAACGAGATTTCGTGTTGATTCCGGCTATCCCTGCTTCGCACATCAGCAGAAAGTTTGTGGGCACGGAAGAATCAAATGGCCTCGGTCTGCTCTTGGACGGACACTCGCGCATTGGAGGAGTTGTCGCTCTTACGAATCGTGAAGGAAACGAGGTCGGGGGATGCCTTGGCGCTTGTCAGCAGTCGGTGTATTCCTGCATCCGGACAGAGGAGGTGATGCAGTCTGCCGGTTAAACGGAAACCTCGTCCGTCCTTGACTTTCTCCTCGGACACCGCGAAGTCGTAGGTTTGGCTTTGTTTGGTGATGCACCAAAGCTGACGTCAGCTGGCGCTTTGCAGGGGGTGGGGCGACGGTTTCTTCCGCGAGCATCACCGGTTCCGGGACCTGGGGGATTACGGCAGGGCAGTGGAAAAGCTCGAGGCGGACTGGGGCATCCACTGGCCGAGCGTCTTCCTCTTTACCGACACCGCGAGCGTTCTCCGGCAGGCGGCCGCAAACGCGACCGATCTCGGCTTCACGGACTCGGAACGGCAAGTGATGTACAATCCTCTGGTGGAACTGGACCCCATCACGGTGCACCAAAGCCATCTGAACGTGCCATGCCCGCAGAGGAACCAGATCATGCAACACTATGTAGCAGAATTGACACTTGCGGCAGAGGAGGCGGATTATGCTGTGTTTGCGGGGTCGGCGAGCGGGGCACGCATAGTGTGGGAGATAATGGCCGCGCATAGGCAGTTTGGGCAAACGAAAGCAGACGGCGACCTCGTGCACTCACTGGATACTGGATGGTACTATGAGTGGTAATTTTGTCCATCATGCAACAGGTTTGTCAAACTGAGTTGTGGTTCTCGATGGTATCACAATGATAGAATGCCCTTTTCTTCGGAGAAGAGACGCCACTGTTTAATTGCTGGGCTCCTGCTTACCATCGAGCTAGCTACCATGAACCATGTTTCTTGCAGCCGCCTATACATTCGATCGAGATTGTGCCCATGATCAATCCGCAAGCTCTAGTCTGGGTAAAACTCTCGATTGCAGCCATGCAACAGTATACAAAATTGCTGCACGCGGCAGCGGCACCCGGTTAATTGCATGAGGGCCGCGGCCGCGTTGCTGCGTATGCACATGACCTTTTCAGCTTATCCATATAAGCATGATCCGCATGCACCGCAAAATCATATCATATATGCGTGCAAAGTAGCGCACAGACGTTTATACTAGTCGCTCAACTGAGCATGTGCATGTTCGATCGCAACAACCGCTAGAAGCCCATCGACTTCAATCATTGTTGCGTGACACCTGAAGATGAGCTGTGCGCATGAAATATAATATAATCATTTGCAATGCATCGACCTCCATGGCAATGCCACTTACACCTTGTTCGACAACTGACGACAGTTGAAGGACTTGAGAGTGACGGTCGATCCATGTCAGCATCACACAATGCAGCACAGCTCTCTGCAGAACACAGCAAAGGCCTCAAGTGCTTGCTGCATGCTAGCGGCCATCACTCATCCGGCATGTTGAATCATAAGAACATTGCAGTAGGGCATAAGCGTTGCTAGCTGGTTCCGAACAAGCCTGCGCAGTGGTCTTACGCAAAGCCACTTCTTGTTCACTCTCAAAAAGGCGCCTCTAGCGACTCGTCCCAGACTTCCGCGCTGCCATTCGACGTTTCCTCCCCCTCGTCTTCCATGGAGAGCCGTATGTACTCCTGCCGTGCAAATCTATCCCATTCGGTTAATGTCGGGTCTTCTCGTTCTTGTCGGATCAAGAAGGGGTCCCGGGTTTCGAAAGCTACAAACTTGTTGAGGTTGAAGAGGATGTTGAAGAAGTTTCCGGACAGCTTGCAGTGCTTCAAGTCCCTCAATGTCAACACGCCCTCCACCTGCAAGACAACGACAGTACCACGTCATTTGACTTGAATCCAAAGGCCTCCATCAGAACCATCACAAGTGTCTGTGCCAAGAGTTAGAAACTACAAAAGAAGCAGCCAGCATGAACATGCTCGGCACATCAAATTGGCCCCACGTAAGATGACAAGGCACGAAACTGTATCAGAAGGCCTGAGACGCTTTTTGTGGCCACAGAATACACGACCCCAGCAATCAGAAACTGTGACATCTGAGCCAACAGGGAGATACACCTTGTAATCAACGTTTCCAACGAACCGGCTTTCGCTGCTCTGCACAACGTTCAATTTCCAAGCTGAACTCATGAACGGAGCCCCCGTCCCGCGGGGATCCGCACCTCTGGGTTTATCATGTCGGCCATCTGGCAGACGATGTCCTCAAAGAGCACGGGCTCCTGCGCCATGCACTCCATGCGGTGCAGCTGCTCCTCGTAGAAGTACTGCATCTCGTTGGGCGTGATCCGGCCGTCGCAGTCCAGGTCCACGCACTTGAACCAGTACTCCAGGCTCAGCTCCGTCGTCTTGTCCTCCTCCGACAGGATGAACCACACAAAGTCCTCGTAGCTCATCTTGCCCGGCACGCCGCTCGTGAAGCGCCGGGGGACCTGGGGGACGGAGTTGCAAGAGGAGAGGCTTTGGAGGCCGCACGTGTATGGCTTTGAAGCGTTGTACCAAAGTTAGGCCGGCTTAGGAAACGACAGGTCGAGCGACGTTTGGTACCGCAGGAGAAAGATAGGGAGACTCGGGAAAAGATTCAAACTTGGGGGTGCATGTCTTTGCTTACTTCTACAAAAGACGATGGACTCACTGTGGTCAACGCAAGTGGTCTTGACGCCCTTGGAAAGGCAGGACGGGAATCGAGAAGTAACTGTCCAGCAACTGGGACTATGCAGGTCCGCTTGACACGCAAAAGCAGGAAAAAAAGTTCGCTGATACCAGTCGGAAGCTGTCGTCATGGTCATGGAAACGGAGGGTCCAGTTGGCAAACCGTGCACGGCAGACCGGACCGAAGCTGACATCAGCCTCGGAAAATCGCGTGACAAGGCACAAAGTCAGCGTGACAGTACCTGTGCGAAGATCCGGTCCACTATTCGGTACGTCAGTGCGTGGTTCCCGTATCGTAGCAAGTCCTCTTTATCTATCAGGAAGTCGTGGTCGCTGTCCAGCTCCCAGAATTTGCAGTAAATGACGTAGAAGTGCTCGTACGAGAAATATCTGCATCCGGATGAACGCCAAGGTTAAACACGGCTCAACCGGTATGCGCTGAGCAGGGACTACAGAGCTGGCCTACGAAAGCACCTCTTCAAAGTGGATTCGACGCAGAGGGTCTCGGGCCAGAGCTTGATTGTGCAGTAGCAACAAGAACGTATCTGAAGCACGCTGCAGGCCTACGTAACGATGATGCAGCACCATAACCCAGCTGTTCAAGAACCATGCACCACAAGTGTAGCAGAACGAGAAGAAATGCCAGTCTCGTCTTAGAAGTAACTGCGGGTAGAAACAAGAATGGTGGCACTGAGCATGGTGGCACTGAGCAAGTCCGATGACTGACTTCAAGACCTTGTTGATGTCCTCCTCCACGTCCACGAGCTGCATGGCCGCCAGCAGGTTGCTTCTCTTGAGCTCCCGCAGCGTAATGTTCCCGCTCCCCGAGCGGTTTACGGTGTAGAAGATTCGATAGATGACTGTCTCCGCATAACGCTCCTGGAACTCGGGGGTGTCGTGGAGGAACTCGAGGCCCGGGTGGCTCGCCAGAAGCTCCCGCAGCACTGGCTTGAAGTCGTCCTGACGAAGCCAAAAGACAGGCTCGACATAGACGCAGAATACATCGAGCAATGGCGAGCAGAGGCTTCCGTATTAGATAAAGCACCATTAAAGACAAGCTCAAAATTTGATGGCAGACGTGATGTGCTGAATCGACGGTGTCGACTTTCAAGGATGTCAAACCATGGATTGAGCGGATATAACCGGGGGTAGGCTGTACCTGGGTGAGGTGGTTCTTTCCGGGTTGCTTGAGGACAGCAAAGAGCCGGGTGTTCTGGTCGGCGTCAACCAACGACTCCGACACCCAGAAGTGCAGGAAGTCTTGCTTCGTGACCACGTTGGAGCCCTCTTTCTCGAGCTTTTTGAAGAGCACGCCGTTGAAGAAGGAGGGAAGGCGGCACACGTTCTTGGTGACATCCATGAACGCTGGACAAGGCCCGAGGACGCAACCAGTGAGACCAATCAAAGCGCCAACATAGAAGTTGATAGAGGTGCCTGAGAACGACTAGTAACTGCAGAGGGAAAGCCCTGCCTTCCAGCCACGATGGCGAATCTTCATGGATGCAGATAATTCACCAACAGAGAAAAGGAATACCGACCACATGCAGCAATGGCGGGTCCCCACCTTGGAGAGGAAGGCCCTCAGGATGAGGAATCCAGATGCCGTCTATCTCTGCTTGCAACTCCACTTGCTGCTTCTCTGTCAGGGGGGCACCTTTCGGGAAATAGAACTGCAAGAGCGTGTGCAGGATCAAGGGTCATGATGCGGAACAACATTTACCGAACACACTGGTGACCAACCAATATCTGACTTTTTCTTGTCGTGATCAATTGCCTCAACAGAGCGCTTGGATCGTGGCCTTCACTGCAGCTAAAAGAGGGGTTTGCTCCAGATAGACTACATACATACCCTAATCTTCCGTTACATTGCTGCAACATCGAAGGGATGTGGAGACAGTGGCGGTCAGCCAGTCAGACGATTGCACCTGTGGGATTCGTTCCTGTAGGGGCTCGCTCGCTTTCTTCAGAGGGCTGCCTGCATGTCCAAATGGTGCCCTCCGCATAGGCGACCTAGGCGACAGCGGGGAGCCGGCAGAGCTCTTGGGAGAAAGAGGGGGTGTGGTTGAAGCCGCAAACAGGGCCTGCGCTGATGACGGGGAGAGGGGGGTGGAGCTTCCAGGACTGAAGGAAGAGCTCGAGGATGGGCCAACCAAAGGAAGGCCGGCTTTTGCATCCTCCAGTAGGGACAACACCTGCTCAAATCGAAAGACAAGAGGTAAACCAGCAGCGCCTGAAGCTCTGGCGGTAAACTAGATGCAGAGCTGACCAACGTAGCTGCTTGCAAAAGTTGCTTGTACCTCTATTCTTTTTCAGTGTTGCAAAGATGCCATGCCTTGAAATGATCACTAGGAGATATAGTTTTGCCAAAACCGCTTGTGCACATCTGAACCCCATAGGTGCAGGGCCAGATAAGTAAAGTTGGGAAGGCAGACAGTATCCAAAAGAGAGAACCCTAATCAAGTGCGCTCGATATAAGTGCTCTGGAATTGACATCTACAATAAAACACAGGTGTCATTGCACAGGTCAGACCCGAGATAGTTGAGAAGACATTTGTTGAGAATGAACCCTCCGCGGAACAAAGAAGCACAAGGATTGCTGAAGATGTAGGGGCTCTAATAATCACCAACCCTTCGGATTGAATTACATCACAGATTGGACATATATGGTGCCTCTAACCTCCGGTCTGTGCTAAGACTCAACCTCCACCATAGACAACCCCAAAGATTGTAGAGATATAACCAGAGTCAAAAAGCTCAAAACCTGTCCTGATATTTGTACGGTGCAAGAGCTGGCTACTAGGACCAACACCTACCTCAAACATAGAGCTAAATGTCGCTCTGCAGGAACTGCAAATCATCATAAAAGTCAACCGTGACGAGCTCTGATCTCATGGACTATCTCGGACAACCTCGCCCGTGAGATTTGTTGAAGCATAAGCACCCTGACTGCTTCACACAAAATCGAATATTCATCGAAATAGGGACGACTGAGCAGGTTGACCACTTACCAACTTTTGAGAGTCTGGTAGCGACAGCCACTGAATGAAGAGTTCGTCTATTTTCATTTTGGAAGAGGGAAATCTCTGATGAGAAAGACCCGTGTCCATTGCCACAATTCCAGCCCCGCTTGTGCTCGGCTCCAACACGGAATCCAAGCCAGAAGCCATCATGTCTTTTGAGCTGGGAATGCTAATTTACCACAAATATTGCAAGCTTTCTAGTGTAAGAGGTCAGGGGATGACTTCAGGCTCAGAGTCTCAGATGCATGGCTAATTTGAAGCCAAACTCCGTGTATCACAGCTTTTTTTTCGAAGGACTAAGATCCGGCGACAGATGACGAAGCGGCAAGAATGTTGGGCCTGTCCTTCTGACTTGAAGGAGCAAACTGCAACTTTGTGCGCTTAACTTCTGAACAGGCCCCGTTGCCCTGACCGTGCAACTTCTTATACGAATCAGATCCCAAGGGGACCCAAACAAAGAAGCAACGGGCTGCTATCACATTTGCAGCTGCTTATTGCTCACGAATAAGAGAAGGGATTTCAATAAAAGCCGACAGCCAGCTACACTTCTGCCAACGTCCACTGCATGAAGCTGAGCTGCGCCTCTGGCGGCTGGCCTCTGCTCCCAACTGGTTGTTGCGAAGACCCAAGCCGCGAAGTTCTTGAGAAGCTTGCCAGAGCTGCTCAGGTTCAGCCTCAGGGCTGGTCTGAAGAGGCGGTTACGGAAATCCAGGATACCTAGAGGCTAGTAGTAGCATGTGTTTCAGCCTCAGGTGTTTGAACAGTGGGCCCCGTCTAGAGTGATCACCTCGATCACTCTCGCCATCACTGTCAGGGGGCCCGCTTCACTGCAAAAAGGCCCCCCTGCTGATCGAATTGGTCCGGTTTCCTCTAGAATTATTGACAGCACAGCGCCACCACGGTCCAGAGGCCATGCAGCAGGGGAAGAAAGGTATATATGCAGCAGTAGCACTGGCAGATCAGGGCGCTCATTTGGTTCCAGAATTGCACGACTCTCTCTGTGTGCCCGTTGAAACCATCATATCTTCTAAGTGTGCAGGGTGCAAAGTGCACATACACCATATTCATGAGGTATCTTTGTACAGTCTTTACTTGATTACTTCCCAGCAGCTGCGATTGTGAGCGTGGTTTTTCGCAGGTCAGCCTATGACCGCCCTTAACGGTTTGCAGTGGTGCTGCTAGTTTAGAAAGTCTGTACACAAGTGCAAACCTTTGGTGGCCGGGATGGCAGGTAGCATGGATCGGTGCATGACGAGGGTTGTGTCTGGTGTTATCATGGGCGGGGCTGTTGGCGGCGCACTTGGTGAGTTTCCCGGTTTGGTTCAAAATGCAGACAACAATAGTTGCTTCTTCTGACAGGTGATACTCGGACGGGACTTGTATTTGAAGCACGCTTTTTGGTTCTCAAACCCAACTTGTGATTGTTCGTTATGTTGTCAGGGACGGTGGTCGTTTGTGATCCATCTGTACAACAAAACCAACCAATTATTTGGTTTAACAAGACAGAAATGACAATCTGAGAACACCATTCTTGTTAGCGCTAGCTGATTCGCTGGGTTCATAGTTTGACGGACAATGCTAATGAGGAAAATCAACAAACAAGAAGGTCCGTCGGCTTATGGGAACTTTGTAACAATTGTGGTTTTCGTTGTGTCTTCTATCTGTAATACTGCGAACTTCAGTTGCGCCCCACAGCGCCCTCTATTCGCTCACCGCGGTATGGTTGGACTGATTTTTTTACTTGAGATTTTTTTAGCATGAGCTTCGCAGGAGCTTCTACTAGGAGCGAATAAAGGGTGGCACTTTTTGAGTCATGCTTTTATGCATGATTCTGTGAATGAAGGAAAGCTTTGCTGCCTTCGACGTCAGGGCCTCTCAAACCGTGTATTTCCTCCATACCCAGTGAACAATCTGCTGAGGCATACTCTGAACACTTCTAACACTGCTTCTTACAGGCGCCGTTTATGGTACATATGAAGCTTTTAGATACAAGGTAAGCCTTCAGATTCTATCTTTGTAGACGGATGTGTGACGTCAGCATGTACCGTACCTTCCTTCTTGTCGCTTCAATGTGCCAGTTTTCAAGTGGACACCCGCACACCTGATTGTCCACTGTGCAGGTGCCAGGCCTACTTAAAGTGCGGCACATTGGGCAGACAACACTAGGAAGTGCAGCAGTATTTGGGCTCTTCTTGGGGGTGGGGAGTGGGCTTCATTGTGGCAAGACCTATTAGTATTAGAGTGGGGGTACTAGTCAACTTGGTGGTATAATTAAAATACCACAACACTAGTAGCTCAGAAAAGACATGCTGGCCGATGCAGTAAGAAAATTATGCCTGAAACTCATTCAATCTGATGATGATGATATGTTCTAAAACGTCTTGCTACAGTCCGGTACTTTCGGTGCCATCTACAACTTACAGTGGGAAACCGTTGGATTTTCTCGGATTTACGAAGCCATGTACAGCAGCCAGTTAATCGGCAATAGTGATACAGACGACGGCCTCTCAGTGGTCAACTTTGTGATGCATATGCTTTGGTATGTGCTTCGCTCCACAAAGCTCACCGGTACATCGCTTCAACAAAACACGCAGTATCCATATGGGGGCGAGGGCGACAGCCGCAAAGCTCTTGCAGAAATGCATGCATGTACGCATTGCACAGGCACCCTAAACTATATATAACTACTATATGAGCAAAAATCACGGGCGGCCATGGTCGATTGGCATGCCACCCTGATTAAGTACATTGCTGGCCGATTGGCCCGAGGTACTTCTCATCATGCAGATTACATGCACCTATTTCATGCATGTCCCGTCATGTATCGGAACCCTGTCACGAAAAGTCATCAAGGGTGCTATCGTCGATCGGCATCCATGTCGTTGTGCCAGGATTGACATGTATACGCTTATATTTGGACGTGTATGCTGACGTTATTTGAGGAGGATCAGCATACACTGGATACTGATCACAGATCGAACGTCCGTCTTCGAGATTACTGACAGGCACTCCAGACATAGGGATTTCCCAGCTTGGACTCACCAGTTGACTGGAAAAAGCGAAGAGGCACAGCTTCTTGACAATTCTCTCCATGGTCGTGACTCGGCAAACCGTTTCCCATTTCAGGTGCAAACTCGTTCCAATCGATTGCCAGTCAATCTTCCGTTCAACGATTCACTCGTTAATCCAAACGCATTAGTCAACCTCAGTCCTACCTTAGCCTCTCCATTGTGCATGCTTTTGCCCTGCTACATAACCGTTTCTCCTCCGTCAAACGTTCTTCGACTGGATCGTGGCTGCAGTAACCATCAGGGTTGACTTCTTAACTGGAGGCCTTTTCGGCATACAGCTTCTTGACGTCTTCGACATCGTCGTAGCTTCCGAGAAAGATGGGGGACCGCTCGTGGAGTTTCGTGGGCACCAGCTCCAGCATCCTGCCCTTGCCAGTGAAGGCCTGGCCGCCAGCCTGCTCCATGATGAAAGCCATGGGGAAGCACTCGTACAGAACACGCAGCTTGCCGCTGGGGCTCTTCTTGTCCGCGGGGTACAAGAAGATGCCACCGTACAGTAGGGTCCGGTGAACGTCAGCGACCATGCTGCAAGTTAACAAATGGACGCTTCAGTTGTGAATCGACTTTGAAAGAACAGCAATCGACTTTCAGAAACTTCGACCATGTGGCTTGGCCAAGACGAATCTCGTCCCTCAGTCAAGCCCTTTCTACTGAAGTTGTAAGCCTGCACGCTGTCAACCACCAGCTGACCAACAATCTGCACCCGCTCGCGATTGACAAAGCTGTTCCGGGATCCGACTCACCTTCCAATGTAGCGCAGCGACTTCGTCTTCTTCTGGCATGCCTCAACGTAAGCAGTGGTCGGCGCATCCCAGTTGACAGCGTTCCCTTGGTTGACAGAGTAGATTTTGCCCGCCTTCGGAATCTGCACGTTGGAACTTCTGAGTCACTGAGACAAGAGGAGCTGTGCAAGCAGCAATCAGGAGAAAGATGGATAACATCTCCGGTCAGGATACCCGGTTGCTAATTTCCGTCGCTTCCATACCCCATTTGACCAGCAAATTCAACGAAAAGATATCATCGGAACGGCAGATTATCCAGGTAAGGATTCAACTGAATACCTCATTTCGGACCAACGGATTGACAACAATTAAGCGCTGAGGCACCGAAGCATTCTGAGGTGCGCCACTTGCCTAATACAATAGTGCAACCACACATTTGGACGAGCTGCATTACAGCAGAGCTAACAGAAGGTGCTGCAAACATAACACGCTTACCTTGATGTTCGCACGAGTCAAGATGAACTCCCCGAGAGAAGGATCAAGTGTGAAGCCAGTGACCCCCTCTCCTACGCACAGGATCAAATGGATGTGAGACAGCCTACGGGATCACCTAAGCGCGCATTCTGGCGTTGAGCCACAAGGTGTGAGGGGTCTGGATACAAAACAAGTGCATACTAATTGGTAGGAAGGAGGCTGCCAAATCGAAGTACTCAGAGCAGCTTCAAAAAACGACCAGTATTTGACGGTACACAAGGAGCTGCTCAAGGCACACAAGAAGCAATTGAGCTGGTAGAGGGGGACACTTTCAAGCTCACAGCTGATATTGATTCAAGATTCTTTCCTGTTCAGGATGTGAAGTCGTTCATGGTGCAGAATCGTAGGTTGGAGGTGGCATCAATCTCATCAGCACCATAGGGGCATATAGAGCAGCAGATCAACTATACGTGGCACTCATAAAGCAGCAAATCACATCTGTGAGCTTTTATCAACTGATACATTCCGTACTCTCACAGACTCACAAAAGTCTCAACCTTGGCTTGTTCCGCTTGCAGTTTCCTTCAAGAGCGATTTCTTTCAAACGGCATCAGAATGAAAGGGAAAAAAGTATCCTCAACAGTACAGTTGCAGCCTTCCTTGTTTCTAAGTATGCCATACCTGTCGTGAGCACCAGCTCGCATGAGCTCCCATACATGCAGTAGCCTGCGGACACCATCTTGGTTCCAGGCTGCAACACGTCCTCGATCTTGCCCTCGCGCTCAGGCTCGGTAACCTGGTAGATGCCGAAGATCGTCCCGACCGCCACCGCACAATCAATGTTCGACGAGCCATCTAAAGGGTCGAACACAACACAATACCTGAAGATAATCAACAAACATGCTCCAAATCAGTTCCAATCCCCATCAACCATCACATACCACAGTCTTTCACACTGTCAGGAGGCCTGCATTGAGCAGAGTCCTGCTTTGGAACTTGCACACCTATCCTACGGTGTCCTTGTTGATCAATCTGTTTAGAATGCACCAATATAAACAGTGTTTCCTGAACCAATAAGTATCTTGCCAAGGCCAGCAGAGTGGTGGTTTGAGGCATCGACGAGGAATATTCAGACGACGAGCTCTTGCATACCTGCCCCTCTTCCCCTTCTCAATCAGAATAGCGTCCTCGTTCTCCTCCGAAACCAACACCCGGGTCCTTCCACTGCTCGTGAGCGCCTTGATGAAAACGTCGTTCGACAAGACATCGAGCTTCTTCTGGTCCTCTCCCTGAAAACAAATGGAGGCAGATAAGAGTGGCCCAGACCAAATGGAGCTTGATAGTGATTACAAAGTTTCCCAGAAAAGACGACAGGGTCCTTTGGACAATTCGACCTGTCACATGAACGGAATCTCTGAAACCCTAATGCAGCAACAAGTCAACTTTTTGGAAAGCCGTTTGAGAACGATGAGCATATTCGACACAATGCAGCGAAGCAGATCACCATGTGTGGGTCTTCAAGCAGTAAATCCATTCAAACTGTTCTTAAGGTACATCAAGAACCGAGCAGGACCTGGCGTCCAGCAGTGTCAAGCCACCCTAAGCATGATTTTCAATGTACCAATACAAGCAAAAACTTTCCGAAAGCTTAAAATCCATAGAGTGTGCAACCGTTGCATGCGAGGAGGGACCCCAATGTGACAGGAAATCCCAAAAAGATGACAACATTGTCAAACAACACCGTGTTGATCTAGGTCTACACAAGAGCAACCTGTCCCAGATGTACAGTGAGAATGAAGGACCACCCAAACCCATGGGCGGTATTCACCTGCACATTCTGTTCACCAGCAAGCCCAATGAGTTTTGCAAGCCCTGCTTTGTTGACCGCAGACTGGACAAACTTGCAGCCAAGTGCAATGTGATTCAACAGAATCGTAAGATCTCCAGTCGCCTCGGGGTACTTGTGCTGCTCATTGAGAATAAATCTTGTCAAGGTCATCAAATCTGTATTCTTCAGCTGATCAGAGTGCTCCATGGCTACGGACCCTTTAGAATGCGCTCCCAGTTTCAAATTGGTTCTCTGGCTTCAAGAAGCTTGAAATGTTGAATGTGAACTCTGTACGTGATTCAAATTTTGAAGAGAGGACTCGAGCAAGGAACGTGCCCCCCTGCCACTGGCCCCTGGGTTACAGCAAACCCATGACCTCGCTGGTAAACCAGATAACCTGACTTTTCTGAGCCACATATCGGAGCCAGCGTGTGGCAAAAGACACCTTCATTGATCGACACTTGGCAGTGCGACAATGATTGCGTCGGCATTGGAGTCGGACGGGTTAGGATATTGGACGGCTGGTAACGTCCAAAACCCAAGATTGAACGTTCGCGATTGTCCGAGAAGCTCGAAAAAGTGTCCAACTTGGCAAAAAGCTTCTAGAAGATTTCGGAGTCGCAGCTGCTTTTGCTGCTTGCTCAATAATGCAGTGCTCTAGTGCAAAGTCGCGGCTTGGCGCCACTACTAGCTGAAGTAAAGCTGTAAGCACGCAGAAAAGGAGCAGCTTTCAGCAGTGATAATTCATCCGTTTGCTTCCAACAAAGCAGTTTCCACTTCCAAAGCTCTTTTAGAAACCATCAGCATCACCCACAACATTTTCAGGCAAGATGAATCCAGAGACGTTCACGCACAAGACAAATGAAGCCCTGTCGGCAGCACGCGAGATCGCGGAGCAGATGGGCCATGCACAGATGCTGCCGGCTCATGTGTTCTTGACACTCTTGAGGGATCCCAATGGATTAGCTCGACAAGCAGTAGCCCAGGCCGCTGGAGCGGATGCAGGAGCGGTCGAGGCTGTCGAGCAGTCTCTCAAAAACATCCTTGCTAAGCAGCCCTCTCAAAGCCCCGCTCCAGACGAGGTAAGAAAGAATTCAGTAGTCTATCATTGAAAGTTTAGTCCAGAGGTTGATTCCAATGACATTTCTGTTGAAAGTTAAATATGGTGATCATGAGATCGTGCATGCAATTGTCTTTTCAAAAATAGGCTTTGTCTACATGGTGGTAGGGAGCCTGTCAATAATCTTAGCATTGAGAACCTCGTCAGCTGACACCCGCAATTGCTGGGTCTCTGCTCTGACTGCAATATGTACTACTTTTAAAAATTCCTTATTCCTGTTTTCCGTTTGTGTCCGCAAAGATTTCTAAAGCACTTAGTACCACCATTATTGCAATAGACTTCCTGATAGCCTTATTTGATTCAGCGATGGCAAACCAGCCACGAGTGGAGCGTTGATTGCATTTGAGGCGCATGGCACCTCATGCATGCCTCGTAAAAGTAATTATGACAGCTGCATGTTGTCAAACCACCGTCTTGTCTTACACCACCATGTTGCTTAAACACAACGTCAGAGATCACATTGAGACTAATCAGCATTTTGGATTGACTTTGGCCTGTTTTTGAGATGGTTACGCTGTTCACCAATCTAATGTCTCGTCATGCGCAGATCACTGCCAGCACAGCTCTGGTGAAAGCCTTGAAACGGGCCCAGAAGTTCCAGAAGGATCATGGGGACTTGTACCTGGCTGTTGATTCCTTGCTGCTGGGCATGCTCGAGGACTCACAGGTGAGAATGCATTTCTGATGGCAGTGTAAACTTTGCAAACAGTGGTACAAAAGAAAACCAATGAAGCACTCACTTCATGTCAAGAGTGGTCAAAACAAAGTCAAGGAAGCACTCAACAGAGCGACAGATGAAGGGGTGCATTGTACGATGAAGTTTGGGGCAGATAACAAAAGAATCACTCCTGAGAATTGTAGAAAAGCTACATTCCAGTCTCAGCTTTTGTTAAAACAAAAATCTTGTCAGAGGATTGTTGAACTCTCGCACCTTTCAGCTCATGTTTAGAGCGCATGCTGATTAAGTTTTTGGATCCATATATCTCTAAGAGAGAGTGACAGATTATTACGCTGTAGGTTTGCAGCATCTCGCAGTATTTGTGACAGCAACCAACATTGACAAGCTTTTGCGTTGTTGACACTTCATCTGGATTGCAGGTGGCTGATGCACTCAAGCAGGCAAATGTGAACATTGCCAAAGTGAGGGATGCCCTCTCAGCGCTCAGGGGAAAGGATGGTGGGGGCCAAGGCGCCAAGAAAGTGACCAACCCCATGGGAGACCAGACGTTTGAGGCGCTCAAAAACTACGGGCGGGACCTGGTGGAGGAGGCTCAGCAAGGCCGCCTGGACCCTGTGATTGGGCGCGATGAGGAGATCAGGCGTGTCATCAGGATCCTGTCCAGGAGAACAAAGGTAAGGTGCCGAAGACTGAGTCTCTCTTCGTCATTGCAAATCACCACCAAGAGTACCTCAATTTGTCTTGGAAACTAATGCGCAACCGAACCTAAATTGGAGACATTTGGCCAAGTTTTCTGGATCCCTCCTTGGAGTCGTCCGTTTGCAATCGAAGGTGCTTTTCCTCGGTTTGATTCGTCTACTGCCTTTCCTCGTTCCCTTCGTCAAGCTTCTTTTGGATCATTTAGTTCGAAAGACGACTACCTAAACATCTCAACCAAGATTGTGATCAACTTTCGTTCTTACGGGCGGACCGTTCCTCTTGGCAGACATGTCTGAACCCACACATTTCTCGTGCAGAACAACCCTGTGCTGATCGGTGACCCTGGTGTCGGCAAGACGGCCATCGTAGAAGGCATCGCACAGCGGATCGTGCGGGGGGACGTCCCCAGCAACCTGGCGCAGGTGCGCATCATCGCTCTCGACATGGGGTCGCTTATCGCAGGGGCCAAGTACCGGGGAGAGTTCGAGGAGCGCCTCAAGGCGGTGCTCAAGGAGGTTACCGACTCGGATGGCAAGATGTGAGTTCGGACTCTTCATTGTTGCGCTGCCCTGACGCTGACAAGGTTATGTACAGGATTAGCATTCGCGGTGGATCGTATGCTAAAGTTCGATGTTGCTTCAAGCAAACTTGGATTCGTTAGGGGCGTGCGTATTCGTTCGGTCCGCTCATCTGGCACATTTGTAGTATTAAGTTGTGCCTGAAACTTGCTTTCCTGTTTCCGTGCTGTCTCATGATGCATTGAATCTGGCTGTTTTCGCATGGCCAAAGTCCAAATTTCTTTTTCAGTAAGAGTCATGAGAGTGTGTTTCAAGGATTTTGCGTCTTCCGCTGACTTCCAACCACGAACATGTTTGCCTTTCCGCAGAATCCTATTTATCGATGAGATTCACCTGGTTCTGGGCGCGGGCAAGACGGAGGGTTCTATGGACGCCGCGAATCTGCTGAAGCCCATGCTGGCACGGGGCCAGCTGCGCTGCGTGGGGGCGACCACTCTGGACGAATACCGCAAGTACGTCGAGAAGGACGCAGCCTTCGAGCGCCGCTTCCAACAGGTGCGGTTCACCATCTTCTGGTTGGAAGTCGTTCCGTAGGGGTCTCACTGGGTCTCCCTTCGTAAAGTGCATAAGAAGTGCAATTGCTGCACTGGAACTCAGGATCCTTCAAGTGTGGGGATAGGGATACTACCACGAGGCATTCACCTGAGTGTATATTGCGCGACAGGTTGCTGAAGAGAAGCAATGCGTTCATTTCTGGTCCGCTCTCTTTGCCCGTTAGCTTCACATCGGCTGTGGGCTGACCGTGACTGTCAATGTCCGATGCTCCTGTTTTTTGGGCGCAGTAGCTTCGTTTTCATAGCAAGAGGCAAGCCAGATTCTTCGCTTCTGGCAGAAGCCCGCTCTCAAGCACTTTGGCCCGTCCCCGTGTTGCTCACGCGCTGTTGTGACGTGGCAGGTGCTGGTGAAGGAGCCGAGCGTGGAAGACACGATCAGCATTCTGCGCGGCCTTAAGGAGAAGTACGAGTCGCACCACGGCGTCCGCATCCTCGACAGGGCCCTCGTCGTCGCGGCCCAGCTCAGTGCACGCTACATCACCGGTGAGTAGGCCCTGTTTAGCTTGTGAAGGTCAGAACTTCTTCGTGTTTCTTTTGTGCTTAACGAAGCGCTTTGGAGGCCCTGTGTGCATGATAGGCGAGCCTCGCTTCGAAAGCTCTGATTAGTGCGTCGAGGGCGTACTTCCGGCGTCAGATGGTTGAATGTTCCGCTAACGGCTTGCTGAGGTGGTGCTGACGTCATCCGGTTGCGTGCAGACCGCTTCCTGCCGGATAAGGCCATCGACCTGGTGGACGAGGCGTGCGCCAACGTGCGCGTGCAGCTGGACAGCCAGCCCGAGGAGATTGACAAATTAGAGCGGCGCAAGATGCAGCTGGAGGTGAGCCAAACCTTTTGACGAGTGGTTCACTCAGAAGAGTCTCAATTATGCTTTCAAGCGTCTCTGAAGAAGGCCGACAAAATGTGAAAAGTGGCGGGAGGTGGGAACCGGTTTGCGCGTCGACAGTAAGCTCCTCCGTCAAGCGAGTCTGCTTCAAATTCGTATTCGAATTGCTGACGCTTAATTATTTTGTGAGGCCTGTTGGTGGGACTTTATCGAGAGTAGATGCCTGAGCTGCTTCTTTCCTGCTATGCAGATTGAGATGCACGCGCTGGAGAAGGAGAAGGATGATAAGGCGAGCAGGCAGAGGCTGGAAGAAGTCAAGGCTGAGCTGGCGGTAAGTGTCGACTTCCTCTTCCTGTAATAATAGAGACCCGCTGTGCATTCTCGTCCAAAGAACGACTTACTTTTTGGCCCTGATTTATTCTACCAATGCAACCACCTCTTTAGTGTCCGGCTCCGATGTCCCAACGTTCCGTCTTAGTTTGTATTCGTGTTAGGGTCACAGCTGTTGAAGCTGTCGCACGTTCCTGCATAACTTCCCTTCATACACCTGGGCTCTCAACTCAAGTGATATCTGCTCCTGTTCTGCGCAGGCGATCCAGGACAAGCTGCAGCCGCTGGTGATGCGGTACCGCGCGGAGAAGGCGCGCGTGGATGAGATCCGGCGTCTGCGCCAGAAGCAGGAGGAAGTGCGCCGCCTCGTCCAGGAGGCCGAGAGCCGCTACGACCTGGCGCGCGCCGCGGACCTCAAGTACGGCGCGCTGCAGGAGATCGAGGATACGCTCAAGAAGCTCGAGGTAGGTGGAGCGCGTTTGCATGGTTGCTTACAGTGGGAAGATGTCGGTTAAGGCTGTGTCGACTCCTGCAGCCTGTGTGGAATAGCACCTTTTCCCATTTAATTCATGGGAAATTGATTCATCATTTGAGTTCTCTATTCTAAAAAAACCGTGTTCTTAATATCACAGATATATTAGTGCACAAGTCTGGCCTTGGCGTAAACCCTGGGTTTTGTTTATTTTCATTTGAAAAAAGACTCTGGCATTGTTTTCAAATCCTTTTATGGAGAAGATGGTCTGAGCACCCGTTGTTTGTCCAACGGCGCTTTGTACCGCCGGTCAATATCACTTTCCTGGTAGCACCGCTTTGAGGGCTTTACCATTATCTGAAATACCGTGTCCGGTGCCCCTTACAGTGCCCACGTTTGTAAAGCTCGTCTGTAACCAATTTGTGTATTTTGTTCGTTCACAACTGCTTGCTTGGTTCTTTTTTTGGGCTCCTGCGTGTTAAGACAACAATTCCGCTTACTTTCCGTTCCGTTTCCGTTCCGCAGGGCGAGTTCCAGAAGGAGGGCAGCCGGATGCTGAAGGAGGTGGTGGGGCCGGACGACATCGCGGAGGTGGTCTCGCGCTGGACCGGCATCCCCGTCACGCGGCTCTGCCAGGCCGACAAGGAACGGCTCATGTCGCTCGCGCAGAGGTACGTATCGAGTATCTCAGGCACCCGATACCGACTCTCTCCGTAGTTCCTTCTATTCCAGCCTCTGTGGCCTTGCTGGGCAATTCACGTCCAGCTTTTCAAGGTCCTGGCTTCTCGACGCCCCTTCAGGTTTGACTCCGCAAGTTGATTGAAGCAGCCGCGCTTGCTTTCTCCGTAGGTCATCTTCGGTTGGGCTTTCCTCCGATTCTCTCGAGACAACGTCGTCGAGCGCTTTGGGCTTCGTTCTGCCCGCAGATGAACGCTTGTAATCGGAAGCATCGAGCCTACCGCTGACGTCACCTTCTTTTCTTCTCCGCAGGCTGCACGCGCGCGTGGTGGGCCAGGACGAGGCGGTGGAGGCGGTGGCGCAGGCGGTGCTGCGCAGCCGCGCGGGGCTGAGCCGGGCGCAGCAGCCGACGGGGTCGTTTTTGTTCCTGGGCCCGACGGGCGTGGGCAAGACGGAGCTGGCCAAGGCGCTCGCGGAGGAGTTGTTCGACGACGAGAAGCAGCTCGTGCGCATCGACATGACCGAGTACATGGAGCAACACTCCGTCGCGCGGCTCATCGGGGCGCCGCCAGGTAAGGGCGTTTGCTGTTTGTGTGGATCAGACAGCAGAATGTAAAAGATTGCAGGTAGAACAGCACATTTCAAGAGTGGCAACCGAGAAAAGGACCGTGATTGAAAGATTGGCAAGGCACATCGGTCTGGGATTAATCACTGCAAAGAATTACGTGGCGTTATGATTTTTGCCTTTGTGGTGTCGCTTGTGTGAAGTGCTGCGGACGCCTATCGCCAACGGTTTCTGCTGTATCTATCATGGTCCGAGACTTCGAGACGTCACTTGCTGTCTCTTAGGACTACTCTGGCACAGCCTTCCATTAGTGAGCAGGATTTCTAAAATCCACTTGTCGTTGCTGTCAATCAGCGCCTTTAGGATGCCATCCTGACGCGCGTCCTGCTTCGGTGCTGCAGGGTACGTCGGTTACGAGGAGGGCGGCCAGCTGACGGAGACGGTGCGCCGGCGGCCGTACAGCGTGATCCTGTTCGACGAGGTGGAAAAGGCGCACCAGAGCGTCTGGAACGTGCTGCTGCAGGTGAGCCACCCAGCGTGCGGGCTGCAATCTGCTTGTCCACCCTCAATCCAGTCGAATCACCGAGTTTACTCTCAGTTAGTTGATCTTCTTGGACTTCGGAGAGGCAAAAATAATGTTTTATGCTCGACAAGATTATTGACAGACGCACAAAAAGGTTCAAGTTTTTTGGGGGCTCCCTAGGCGGTGAACGAGTTGTAGAAGGCAGGCGGGCCGCCGAAAATATGGCGAGCGGACGTCCTCGTGTGGCTTTAATTCGACGGGGTGCGAATAGAGGTTATGCTCTTTTGATCCTCTCAATTGTGCCCACGCTGAGCAACGAAAGACTGCTTTTCCTTTCCATCTCACTTTTCTCCGACCTCGCCTGGTGCTCAAGCAGTATCCATTTGTGGACAGGTGCTGGACGACGGACGGCTGACGGACGGGCAGGGCCGCACTGTGGACTTCACCAACACGGTGATCATCATGACCAGCAACCTGGGGGCGGAGTACCTGCTGCAAACGCTGTCCGTGACGCAGGACGTCAGCGCCAATAGCCCGGCCTTCAAGCAGGCCAAGGAGATGGTCATGGCGGAGGTAAGGGGAGCGTGTTCTTTGGCGCTCTTGTTACTAATCATCGGGTATATTTAGATCCGGATTCGCTAACCGAACGGTGCGGTTTACAAAGTGTACTGCTGGACCCAAGGACGACGATGAATCTGCTGAAAAGTTCGGGTGTCCACTCTCTTTGTTCGCCTGATGCATTCGGACACTGATCCTGTGATCCCATCGCAGCAGGTTTAGGTACTACTATGGTGAAGAAAGGTGTCGTTGTTTTGCTTTCAGGCACACAGCAACGTCGATGTGTCTTTGTTTGTTTGCTGCTCCGAAATTCAGCATACACCACCTTCTGGTGCTAAATGTCTTCTTTTCCGCTGCAGGTCCGGCGGAACTTCCGGCCTGAGCTGCTGAACCGGCTGGACGAGATCGTGGTGTTCACCCCGCTGAGCCACGCCCAGCTGCGCAAGGTGGCGCGCCTCCAGATGGCGGACGTCGCGGCCAGGCTCGCGGAGCGCGGCATCGCACTCTCCGTTACGGACGCGGCCCTCGACCTCGTGCTGCAGGTGGGTTTTCTCAGTGCCGCCACAGAGCTCAGGGTCTCATACGTGTATCTTTGATGTCTTTTGGGACTTGATGTTGGAAAGTTGAGGGAGGACGCTTACGGGAGCCTCAGCTATCATCAACCGTTTGTGATTCAGATCTTTGCTTCTAGGGTTGTCTTGCTGCTGACAGAAGTACTGGTGTCTTTCGTTTGTCACCCTGCGGGTGTTGCTTATGTAGGTGTCAGCGTGGGCGTCTGAAAGCGTGGGCGTCTGAGAATGTGGAGCCAGCATCTGTTCGAAGAATTTTGGAGCAGAAGCTCTGGCTAGTCAGTTTCTTTTGTCCGTCGCATCTCCCCAAAAGGCTGAGACTTCTTTTGAGTCGGCTCTTCCATTTGGAACGTCTGAGCTTTCTCTAAACATTCAACCACCAGCAAAAAATTTCCTTTGACGCCCGCTCTTTCATTCTCTGCAGGAGGCGTACGACCCCGCGTTCGGCGCGCGGCCGCTGCGGCGCTACCTGGAGCGCAAGGTGGTGACGGAGCTGTCCAAGATGCTGGTGCAGGGCAAGATCGACGAGAACTCCACCGTCTACATCGACGTGGCACCCGGGGGCAACCAGCTGCACTTCACCGTTAGAAAGGACGGCGGAGTGGGGAGTGCGGCGGAGAAGAACAAGAACAATATGGTGAAGGCGAGCACGGGGGGTTCTGCCAAGGCGGTCAAGAAGATGAGACTGGACGATATGGACGACCTCATGGACGAGGAGTAGATTCGCTAATTGTTCCTTGAGAGTCGGCTCATGTTAAGAGAGTGCAGAAGCCAATAGAGAATGTGCTGACCGAGATCGATCAACAAGGATCCATAAGTTTGTGCTATTCATAGGATACGAGGAGGGTTTTGACGGAAGGTCTCTTCAGGGAGGGCGAATTGGACCGTTCTTTACGAACGTCCAATCAAAGTCCAGCCTGCTTAGTCCTAGATATCCTGGTTTTTCCCGATGGTAGAGATCGTGATAAGCATACTGCAACATACAAGCTTATAGTGTAGTGGAATTAATTGGTCATATTCAAACATACTTAACCTACATAAAATAGACATATAGATGGTCGTTCACAAGAGCTTTATAGGCGCGCTCAGGCTGGAGACTGTCAACTTATTTACGTTCGCCTGGGGAGAAAAGGAGACTGGTTAAGAAGAAAAGTTCTAATTGAATACATATCAAGTCGTTAACACAACGCTTCCCCATGCGAATATAGAACGTTTTTCAAAACACATTGCACGTGTCCATCATGCACGGCCACTCCCTCTACTCTACGTGTGATTCTAAATCAATTCAAATTAGTTTGAGTACATGGCATGTTGCGCCAGATTGAGACAATTTGTTGCATGCAGTGCCCGGAAGGTGGGGTGCCCCATGCCAGACGCCGGGCCAAGCACCCGGCGTCGCGTTCAGTGGACGGGGCGGTACATGCATGTGCGCATGCGAATTCTGTGGCATGGCTGCACAACTTAATTGCATCCATACTAAGCGTATATACGAGGCACGGCCCGCGGTCTCTTGTTGCATACAAATCATTAGTATGCCTCTGACCGCCGGAGCTCACAAATGCAGCGGGGTCCAATCCGCGGCCGACTTAGTACTATAATAGATGTAGGAGTGCGTCTTATAAAACATTGCGAGCCGCAGATTCTGACTAAGTTCAGAGCTCCCGGCGAGCGGGAGACACATTGGAGCGGGAAGAACCACATCATGGAGACCAGATTGATATCGAGGTGATCGCGTCGAGAAACAACCATAAACATTTGAATATTTGACGTGCTGCACATTCTCGCGCTCAGTGCGCAGTAGATTTTAAGAAACGAGCTAGGATCCTGAATGATTGACGGTGAGCTTTTTAGCCAGCTGAGCAATCTCTGACTGTGCGTACATATCCTGTCAGTGTGGCGACTATGACCATCTGCATCCGAGCCAGTCAATGTTAACGGAAAGCACGGCCTTTCATTCCAAGTTTGAGTGGCAGTTGAAGCTCAGGGGACGTTTCTGACGTGTGGAGAAAGTGTGCCAGTGCATGAGGCTGCTCTTAAGATCGACGTAGCTGGGATTCTCGATATAAGTTGCCGCTCAGCTAGCACTTTGAGCCGCAAGCCACAGACCACGAGCGCTGAGATTGTCGGATGTGAAAAGGAGACGAGATTTAAGTGTGGTCCTCAGCTCCGTTACATTCAAAGAGTCAGTATCGCTCCATCCAGCTTGAGATTGTGCTCCGACACTAAAGGATGACGGTTCAACGGTGAAAGGCGGCCGTTGAAGCCGAGAACATTGTAAAATCTCTAAGAAAGGTCTCGGTGTTGAAGAACACCGTTTTTTTGTTTTTTGTTTTTTGTTTTTTGTTTTTTGTTTTTTGTTTTTTGTTTTTTGTTTTTTGTTTTTTGTTTTTTGTTTTGGTTTGTTTTGTTTTTTGTTTTTTTTTTTCCCTTTTGATATTGACACGTCCTCTGCTACAGCTCTCAGTTATGCCTTGCTAGCTCTCCCCCTAGCTTGCTAAGGCTCATCAGAGTATGTGGCGGGCGCGCTGCCCGTACTTGCTCATCGCCGCTCCCATAAACCAGGTGCCCAGGTTGTTCGTCACCTGCCCCCAAGCAGCCCCCACGCCATAACCCTTGCCGGGCGTCGCCTTGAACGAGCCGCTGAAGGTACACGCCAAGGCCCGAGCTGGCCAGGCCCGTGAAGAAGGTCGTCAACTCCCAGCCACTGAAGGGGGGCCTCCGCGGGGAGGGTGTCTCACCGGCGTTAATGCGGAGCCGCGCCTGGAAGACACAATCAGCAAAAGGTGAGACAATCGTATCGAATCTCGCGAGGAGCTAGATTCGCGAGGAGCTGGACAAGGACACCGTACATATTTCAGAACAAAAAGCATTTTCTCAGAGATCGAAAATGCACTCGTGCCAGCTCGATGCTGTGCAGCACAATCTCCTGACGTCCGACGCAGCGAAAGGTCTGAACTCTTCTTACCCTCGAGGCTGCTGCAAGCAGGTGCGGGGTGGTCTCGATGGAGGGGCCTGCCACTGTTGGAAGGAGAAAGAACAAACCTCAGTTACTGCATCCGTACAGTTGGAACGAGAGCGAACAGAATGCAGGCTAAAAGTAAGCTACTTGTCAAAAGCAGTGGAGGACGTGTTTGAGGACCGATGTTTGTTACACAATAGGCCGAAGAGGTCACGAGGTGCAGCTTATGAATGTCCGACAAACTGGCTGCATTCTGCAACAAGAATGAGCGGTTCAGAAGCTCCAGACCAGCCTCGCCGAGTCTAGAGCATGCTGATTTACCTGGAGGCCTCCGCGAGAGACTCTCCACGACCGTCAATGCCAGAAGCAGCTCATCGTGAACTGGATCCAGCTCCGTGTCGGGGAGCTTCCCCACCCGGTCCCGCCTCTGCTTGTTCTGCTCCTCGACTAAGAATGCAATAGCGTTTCCGATGGCATCAACGTTTGAGGAGTCTTCATTTTGGAAGAAACTGCACGGTCCAGATGCACGTGTGAGCTGATACGAAGCGGTACTGAGGGATCTGCTTCAACAAACCAATTGTGCTGAACACAATCTCATGGAGAAACATCAAGAAAGTTCACTGTCGAACGACTTCAGCTTGCACCTTCCAATACCTCAACAATTGGACAGACCTAAATGGTCACGAATCTCCTGACACTTGATTTGCCTTCGAAACGCACAGCAGACCTTGCCATAGGTGTTTGATCTTACTTCTTAATTTGCTGAGCCGTCGGCGGCATGGCCATTTTTCCGCTTCGCGAGCAGGCTTCAGCTGTGAGCCGAAGTGAGGGCCTTCGGGGTAGCTGGTTTTGAGGAACTGAGCTAAGGGAATTGTGAAGGAAGGGAAGTCAACACAAGGAAAGCTGGACAGAAAGCTGGAGGGGTGAGAGAGCAAGGTTGATGAAAGTGAAAATGCTTCCTACTTTTATACTGCTCCTGCCGGAGCTGACTGGAAGCTGAAGACTGCCTAGTAGACCAGACTCCTGAAGTGCGGCAATTCCGACTTTGGTATGCAGAGATCTTCGACTTCGAGTCCGACTTAGAATGCACTTTCAAGCTTGCTTTCTCAACGAATCGAAGGCGAGTGATCGAAGGCCTGCTGGCCAGCTGTGACGAAGCACAAATCCAAGGTCGAAAGATCCTGAACCACACGATGAGCTGGCACTGTGCTCTCAATGGACGGTCACCGTGCATTCTTGCATGAGCTGCAGGTAAAGGCGAGTGGTCGAACGCCTGATCAGCTGTAAAGAAGCACAGAATCCAAGTTCGAAAGATCAAGAACCACACGATAAGCAATGTGCTCACAATGGACGGCCATTGAGCATAGTTGCATGCTGCGAATCAAAGACGAGTGGTGGAAGGCCTGGCCAGCTGTGATGAAGCACAAAATCCGAGGTCGGAAGGTCGAGAACCACACGATAAGCATTGTGCTCTTGACGGATGGCCCCCCAAATCACATCAATTCAAATTCAAAATTGTCCTTGGACTGCTCCCAGTCAGCAAACAATCTTCGCAGTCAGTCCAAAAGATTGCAAGCTGTTGTCTCGCAAGGATCATGATCAGATCACGAGTCTGGGTATGAGTCTGGTGACCATTCAGCGTTCAGTCAGCTGCAGCAGAGAGGAAGACGTATAAAACTACCACACTTGTCAGACTTGCTCATCAACTCAACCATTCATCAGCCGAACAAGCTCGGCTTTCCACCATCTCCAGCATTATTCCGAGGTCTTTCACAATTCCTTACTTCCGCTCACATGGCCGGAGCTCCCAGCGAAGACGAGGTCCAAGGGTAAGTGAGCTAAAGAGTTGCTCCCATTGTACGCTCGATCTCCGTGTAGGCATCTTCACATATTGCTGATCATAACCGTCGTCAGGTGGAATCTGTAGGATCCAAGGGAAGGAGTCCTTATATCTTTATGAATGAAATTTAAGATCGTTGTGAGACCACTTTGATCTTAATACCATTCAGCTTTTGGCGCTTTTTTGGTCTTAAACTCTTTGTCAGACCATTTTAATCTTGAAAGCTGAATTTTTGAGATCAAAACGGCCTCAGCAGAGGATCTTAAACAGGGAAACGATTTATAGTATATGAATCCCTGCTGAGGGTAATGTGCTGTCAGGAACTTCCTCTATAATCGTTTGGCTCAAAACCCCTTCCAACCCTGCAGGTACATCAATAGAAGAGGAGAAGAGGCAATCAACTGCCTGGACAACGCAGCAAACTTCATTGCGGGTTTGATGAAGAACAACGTGAACGGAAGCGTCCGCAGGAGGCTCCAGCGGCTGAGCCTTGGCCTCAGCAATGCAGCAGCAGACGTGGAGCACACCCTGCAGCGCCCGCGGGGTGCGAGTTTTCCTTCTTCCTGAGGCATGAGAATGAGGCTGCTGATCTGAACACTACAATATCACAGAGATGGCTCTTGCTAGGAAAGCCTTCGCATCAGGGATCTGTTTGAATCAAGTCAATCATTGTTAGCCTCAGTAAGAAGCTGATTAAGCTAGCAAGCAATCATGCCTTTCAGGCTTCTTCAGCGTTGCTTCGATGCTGAGTCATGCCATAGAGGCCTGCAGCACTGTTTTGATGCTGAGTCAGAAGAAAGAAGCCAAGTTGGTTTTGGAGCCAGCTCAAGCCTCGGAAACAACTGACCTTTTCTCCTCTGGCCTTGTCGCAGCAACTCGCCGCCTCAACGGCACAGCACGGCCGCCAGCAGCAGTAAGTGAACCAGCACTTGAGCCACAGTCCTTGAACCTGCTTCTTGCCGCATACTGAAGCCGAATCGTGCACTACTTGGGAGGATATTCTGCTTTGCATAGAGACTTCGCAAGGGCTTGGGACCTCAGCGCTGGGTGACTCCCATAAGCTTAGACAATTAATGCTGGACTTTTACTTGCAGACTGCGGCCGTGGTTCGTGCAACACGCCTCACGCGCCGGGAGCTGGGGACTGCGTTCATGGGTCTATCCATTGCGATCGGGGGATTCTTGCTGTTTGTGTTCACATTTGACCGGGCGGATGGCTGGCAAACCTGGGGGCCGGCATTCGCATCACTTCTTTTGGGCTGGGGCTTGTGGCTGGCCCAGGACTGCTTCCTAAAGCTGATTGTCAGGTTTTCTAACTAGAGGAGTCTGTGGGGAAGGTTGGAACGAAGAGGGGAGCAGGATCAGGAGAAGCAGGCAGGAAACATCCTCTCGGCTTCGGCCACCACCAAACTGGTGTCTTCGGACACCACCAATCTTGAGGAAATTTTTCGACAAACGTTCCATTCTCCGGGTCAGCTGTGCATAGGGATTCTCTAAGTTTGCGTCAGCCTTGCTATGTAAATGATGCTATGGAAGAATGTGGCTTCTGGCAGGCTGGTTGAGGTGTGATATGTCATATGCGAAGACTGTTCAAGCTGGAATATGCTGGAAACTTTCAAGCCTTGAAGAGAATAGCTGGGGCGAGCTTATGAAGTTTGGCTTGAGAAAGGCGTGGGAAGAAGAAACAAAAGTGCAAGGAACAAGGTTTGCTTCTTTCCCTGACGCGAGTCTTTGGAGTTGGTGGTGTTTGAATCAACAATCCAAACAAGTCTCGTCTCATTTTGAAGGCTCTTCAAAGCTAAAATATCCCTTGAAGTTGAGTTGAGCTCACTTTTCTGAGAGAATGTCAGAGAGTCCAAAGTGAAGAAAGTCCAGGGTCAAGCTGCTCCATTGTTTTGCAGCTGGCCCTTCGACTTAGTCTGATTCAATCTGGACATTGCTGCAGAGATGGTTCTTAAGGCAGGTAGACTACCCTCACTGAACTCCTAGCTTTGTATATCGCTGATGCGCTCTTCTGGGTAAGACCTTGTATACCCCAAACAGATCACGCACCTGCAGACCGATGCAGCTGCGCGCACTTCCCACTGGCTGCCCGTAGCTCCTGATTTCAATCGAAGGGGCGGTCAAACAAGTAACGAAGTGAGAGGGTCCAGCTTTTCAACCAGCATGACATAGTAGCCTGCAGCAGCTTTGATAACAGGTGACCTTCTCAAGCAGTGCATCTCTTGCAGCAGACTGAGGACTGGCGGATAGGTACTCACATGTCCCAGTGCCACGGTCAAGTATCATGCATTAGTCTTGGCCTCAATCCCGGAGCACCGCCGAGACAGTCGGGTTCATCGGTCACCTGATCTGAGAGTGATACGAGAACAATCAATTGAACAGTAGCAAGACACTCTGCGGCCTTCAAGTAGGTAATGTCGACTTCTCTAGTGTTATGCCCGCATGATGTATGAAAGGCTTGGGCAATCGTTCACGCAGCTACACCTTAGGCTTCTGCCCGAGGCTGATCGCGAGGCCGGCCGAAATGGACTGCCTCGCAATCCACCCGTCCTAATCCAAATATCGACGATCAGAAACGCGCACAGGTGCCTCCACCTGGTGGACTGTCGTGCCACGTCACCAATCAGACGCCGTCGATCAGACCGTCGCAACCATGCCATTGATACCAGGTACCTACTCTGACTCGAATTTTGCAGAAGATAGTTGGACTTTTGTATGTACCAACACATCTAGTAAATCTACCGGTACTAGGAAATGGTACCTAGGTAGGAAATTGTGCGGGGAGAAGACGCAAGACATGAGGCCAGAAAGTTCAGGTGGATCATTCTGCATCGTGACCATGCATCATGCAGGTTCCCTCCTGGAAAACTCTGAGGGCGCTTTGGACAGCTGCATTGCAGCTGCGGTCTGGAGGAACTGCAGCGAGTGGGGGGCGCGCCAATTTCCGCATTTGCGATCGTGCTGGTGAGCGCTTACTTGTCCGAATCAGAGGCGTGGAAGACCGGCTCCTTATGGGCCATCTCTTGGAAGCTGTGTTCTCTTCGTGGTCGAGGCTCGCAGCTTTGTGCAACGATGATGCTCAGTGTGAAGCCGCTTACGCTCAATGCATTTCCAAGGTGTACACGGAGTAGTCTTGCTGAGTTGGCTGCGCGTTGCCACACACATTGCGCTCTTGCGTCTGGGAGGCTACAGAGTGAATGCTGACCCTAAAACTGATTCACACCCCCAAAAAATGCTCACATGGACGTCAGGTTCAGAACCGAGCACTGCTGGCGTTATGCAGCTTGTTCCCAGAACCTCCCCTTCTGATATGCAATCTATGCCCGGCCCTCTAAACGCCTGGGCAAATTCTGTGTGTCCTTCATGTCTTTCCTCAGCATCGAACGCTCTGAATTGGTTAGGCAGGTTGGAGAAGCTCAGGGGCTGGGCTTCTAGTTTTGTCAGCAATGTACTTGGCCATTCCTGCTTAGGTGAGAGCGTTAGGAAAGCGCACATGTTGATCACCTATGCTAGGCCCCCACAGTTTGAGTGCTTCGGAACTTGTGTTTGTACTGCTCAACAGCTCTATTTGAGGACTCCAATTGAAAAAAGGAACCATCGACCCGCTTCACTTATTTCTGACGGTATCAAGAATCTTGGACGGTATTCTCCATTCAAACAATCCTTGCAAAAACGAAGTCTCAGTCGACAAGGGAATAGAAAGAAGTTTCACGATCTAACCTTCCCTGCTTCCGTTTCCCCGCAGGTGCCGCAACCTCTCGTGGGATCCGCATGGGCCGCCACCGCCGACCTGCGCAAGCGCCGCGTCAGCGTGACGTCATCCGTGCTGGCAACATTTCTGCACCCCTCCCTCTTCTCCTGGCCCTAGATGCACGGCTCGGGGGAAAGTTCCGGGCCCCTTCGGCGGCTTTTGACGCAGATGCTGCAGCTCGGTCAGAAGTCACCAAGGACAATCCGACTGGCGGCCGTGCAGGTGGGTGTGACTTTGGGGTGCAGGAATTAAGATGTTTGAACGACATTTTCTCAATGTTTTACACTGTTTTGCGCCGGCATCATCGGGGTGCGGGACCAAGTGCTTGCCCAACAAGTATCCACTCCTTAACAGTATCCCATGCCTTCTATGCGCTTTGGGGTTCAGAATCAAGTTGCGCGCTCCAAAGAGCGACGAGTGTAGAGGATTTTAGTCTGTGGCCTCAGACTATGGCCAACGTGATGGCTTCGAAAACCCCTTCGCAGGCAAGTGTTTCCTCAGGCCTCACCCAGGAGAAGAACGGCAGCTTCTCCAAGAAGCGCAAGGGGAACGAGAAGAGCGGTTCTGGCCCGTCAGCTCCAGCGAAGAGGGAGCTCCAGAACAAGAAGAAGAAGCTCATCGAGGGGCCTTCTGGTCGCGCACTGACCAGGGAGCAGATTTTTGAGCTTAAGAAGGCTGGGAAGTGCTTTAACACTAGGACCGTTAAGTGTTCCCTTTCGGGAACACTGTTCCCTTTCGGGAACACTTAGCGGACGGGCGTTCTCACCGTCGATATATTTGATGAGGCGGCCGAACTTCTGCCAAGTGTCACTCCCGTAGCACTTCTGGGGACTTTGTGAATAAATTTCAACAAGAAATTCGTGACCCACGTCAATTTTGGGTTAAGAAACAAAGGTTATCAAACAGTTGCGTTAACCAAGCCGATAAACAAGGATTACAAGCAAGACGGTATTCTAGAAATTGGGTTAGGCACTCTAACCATAAAAGGCTACCCCAGGGGACATAAAAAGGTAATTCCACCCATAAAACCTAAGAAAAATGAGGGCCTAGGTCTTTTGATGCCTTTTCATAACCAAAAAGCTCCCAGTTTCTGGCGCTGTGACGACTAGAAGTAGGCTATGTAGCCATACCAAATGAACGGATTGAAGGCGGCCCTTGGCTTTGTTTGATGGTTGTATGTATGCCTTGCACCCATTAGATGCCCGGTGGTTCAAACAAAGTCCTTGTGTACTAGCTTGAACCACAAAGCTTGGTTTTTAGTCAATCTGCAGATAAAAATGGTTTCCGATAACACATGGCTTGGTCCCAATCATGACTTTTTACCATGACTATCATGTAAGTGTCTAAATTTTATCTTAAGGACCTAGTTGAAGCCCCTACATAACGATTTTGCAATTTTTTAATGCGTAGATAGTATATTACGCATCATTTGCTAAGTGTTCCCTTTCGGGAACACTGGGCTTCTGAGCCCAAAATCTGCTGGACAACCCATATGGTTTCGATGACGTGGGCGACCCAAATTACTAAGTTCAAGAGATTCCAGGCAACTAGTATTTAGCAAACACCTACATGAAGATACCACGGAAAGCTTTTGGGGAAAAACCGGCATTTTCGTATCTTTTTTGCGTAATTCCCAATTTATTAAATGTTCCCTGTAGGGAACAGTTAGCTAACGGTCCTAGTGTTAAGTGCGAGCAGCCTGGTCATCGAGCTACGGATCCTGAGTGTCCTAAGAACAAGGGCAAGGCTAAGGATCCGGAAAACTAGAAACCCCGAGCTGTAGTGAGCCAGTAGCGGGGCCGAGTAGAGCGGTAGAACCTAAGGAAGTAGGATGCGAACTTCTATCTGA
>DF236977.1:299499-348622 GCA_000708835.1 Klebsormidium nitens | reverse complement strand
ACAATGTATATACAGTGTTCCGAGTCACGGCCTATCTCTAGGTCTACACCCTAGCCTAGTAGGCTCAGTGGACCGTCATCTAGTAAGTCCGAAAAATTCACTCTAAACCGTACATCGACGACTATCATCGAACCTACACAGTATCGATGGTTATCGCCAAGTCATTCGGGTGTAACGTTGTAATCCGCGCGCAGTTAACCGTGTGACCGTAACTATAATTACCGTCGAATTACCGTCGACGTCGTGATCCTAAAACCCTAGAATCACCCGGAAATTCGGTCCCTAAATGCCCGTATCTCAACAACCTCTCGACTATCGATGCGGACACCTCCGTTTGAAAACGGCCAAATCAACCCACCGCTCCCCCGTACATCAAAGAGACGTACCCGTTGTAGAGCGCCTTCTCTCGACGTTCCATGCATGGTTGGCAACGAGCAGAACGTCTTGAGGACCTCGTCGCTTCTTCTAAAGATGATTATGCCTCCTGAAATTCCTGCAAATTAACGCACCATCCCAAGCGCTGCCAACTAGTGCGCCTTGATCAGGGCGCTCGTGTAGTGCGCCAAAGCCCCCACGGCTAGCGATGTTGTGTTCGGAGGCACGCAGACGGTGGATGCGACGACCGCCCGTTTTCGGACAAGCAGAATGGCCGAATGGGCCATTCGGCAATTGAAAGGGGTAGATTCAATCTAGAAAATGCTTGAAGTCTCAATTCTGCTAAAGGCGGTGTGCGCGGAAGGGGTTCAATACGTGACGACCAATTACACTTTATACCGGACCCTCGATGCACCCCTATAGATCCCTCTAAGAGGCTTAGTGGCGGTGCAATAAAACGTGGTATATGTCAGAAACCGGTGATTTAGTTCAGTCGAATTATTGTTTGATTAGGGTTTGACTGATTTAGGGTTTGAAATAGTGAGCGTCGGCGTCTTTGTACGGCGGTTAGGCACTTTGGAGTTTAGGCGGTTGAGAGGACCGTCAGTGTATGCCGTGAGGATATCAATGGCTAAAGATTGAGTGTGACGGTGATCGATCTAAGCTAGTGAGGCTAGTAGTGTGTGACTTAGACTTGTAAGCCTAGTAGGCTAGTGAGCCTAATGGAACGGAAGAGATGTTGGATTTAGGTAGTACTACTATTGTGTGAGTACGCCCTAAGATCCTAGATGATTTCGTAGCCGTTTCATTAAGTTTGATAGAGTGGTAATTACCCCCTGGCAATTACCCCTTGGCAACTACCCCACTGGCAATAACCCCCTGGCATTTACCCCCACCGGCAGTTACCCCCACTAGTGGTAGTTACTCCCTAGGCCAGTGTGGACCGTTAGATAAGCATCTTTGTGGAATCTTGGAGGCTAGGCCGTTGATGTTTGAGTTGACTCACATAGAGCTAGAGTTGGACTCGACCAAGTAGACCTAGCCACGGATTTATGATTTGGACCATGGACTTGTATTGGTCACTCATTCCTAGTAGTTGTGCTTGACTTGAAACGCGCTCTAAGGCGCTTGCTTTCAACAAGAGATCCGTGAGACAATGTGGAGAGAAACACTATTCTGACACATCATTCCAAAAGAAGGTTGTGGGAAAGGAAGCCGCTCGTCAGGCGCTTCGTGTGTTCCTTTTAAAATGCATAGCTGCCATCAATGAGAGCTGAGTATGGGTGCCGGGCAGCACGGTATCAGACGCAATGACGAGTAACAACTTCACTACGAGTCCCTCACCATGAGTTTCAACAAGGCACATGAGGGTATGAGCGGATCTAGACAAGCCGCACGCACCAGAGACAAAGGTTGGATAGATAAAGAAGCAATGTGCCTTTGTGTAGTTGAAGATGGACTTCATGGAATACCAGGCGCTTAGAGAGAGGCGTCCACAAGAAGGTCATCGTCAAGTTTGACGCACTACCACTCGTTTACATGGGCGCCTGTATAACCGAATGGTAGGGCGTCAAACTCGACAGAATGTGTGGACCGAATTTTCCGGACATCATTCTTTTGAGGCTCGTCTCGTTACGAGCCTTAACTGGCGCACCCGCTCAAGAATCACGTTCTACGCCACATAGGCAACCTTTTTGCGCGAAGCCGTCCAATCTGTTTCACTTGGATGCCATGGATTCGAAGGCCCACTCGGCCGGCAAGTGACGTCTTTGTGACGTAATCCTCGTCTATACATTTTGTTAAGTTTTACACGCTGCCAATTGGTCCCCTCACTACGACCTATTAGTAATTGGCGCCCTACCTTGGGACTCGTTTTATGCCACACAAGCATCCTCTTCGCGCAGTGCCGTCAAAATTGTCTCAGACTACGATTCGAACCAGGTCACTCAGCCTCCCCGGCCGGCCAATGGCGTCGTCGTGACATCAATCGGGTCTAAACATTTGTTGAGTTGGACACGCAACCACTTGGGTAACATTGGCGCTAATGTGACTTTAGTGGTAGCGCGTCAAATTACTGAGTCATTGTCTCCATGATTGTCAATTCGGCGAAGGCCGCAAATAGACCGTATCTAGCGACCTCAATGAATTCAATATGACGAGGGCGACAGGATAATGAGAGGATATTGTGGAGCCTGAGTCCCTCAATGGTGGACAACTTAGAAAGTGGTCTGCAAAGAGGCTCGTTTCGATAACAATGCACACATGCACATATACTTAGATTAGCCGCTGCATTTGCCATAGAGTAACTTCATTCTCGAATATGGACTTTGGCCCACTCCTACCCAACATCTCGAGGGTATGAAAAAGGCATAAGCTTGTTGCTATCAAGCTGTTGGGCTTGCCATGCACGTCCAAGTGAGGGGCTATCTTTTAACGTTCACACACAACTCTATGATTCTATCCGCGAGTCGTAATTGATCGGGAAACGATGGCCTGAAGTTCATTTTATCAAGATCTTAGGAAGGGTTCTTCGGGTAGCTTCATAAGTTACTGCGAATCACTTGGAAAAGATCCGAAGATTTATAGTGGATCTCCATTACGATTGAAGTAATTCCACTTTTGAAATCGTTGCAACTCGGGGAACAAGTTTTTCGGTTCCATATAGGTCATAACAAAGGTTACTAAATATTGTGGTCCACAGCTCCTCATGCGCTTCAAACCCCACAATTTTGGAAAAATCTGATTTCCGGGATCGTATACGGATCTGAAGTGGGTCGAAACTCAGTCTATCTATCGCGCGGAGTCCAATTACGACTTCGCGTGCGAAAGGCTAAGTTCGACTCCAGTTGAGTTGTGGCTACTACACTCGACACGTACCAGTGGTGGCACTGTCAGTCGGCAATTTTCTCCTCACCTATGCTAAAGTCAGTCCATTCGGAAAGGTTTCCATCCGCGCCTGGGGCCGCACTAATCCGGTAACAACATTTTTGGCAACGTGTCCAAATTCTTTGCAATCATACCAGTTGAGCCATCGGCTGCGGCTCTCATTTTCGCGTGGATCTTCACTTTGCTCCACTTTCCGCTCAGCACGGAGTCCAGCCCACCATTGATCCTGCCTTGAACAGCTTCAATCCTTGCTCAAGGGCTTGGTCCCAAAATCACAACACCAAGCTTAAAAAGAATCGGGCTCAAAGGCTCTCTCGTTTCAATCATTGGGGCAATTTGTTCGAGCTTGGCAATCACGTGGCAAGCACGCTCCTTGAAGCTGATCAGCTGATAATTCATAACGGGTATTTACCAAGTGCCTATACAAGCTTCCTTTATCGGCCATACCTTGCGGCTTTATTCCAGTTGCCTACCCAATGGCCATAAATTGATAAACACTCGGAACGCCATGCGACATAAGCTCTTTGGATGATACCTCCTCTTTAGCACAGTGGGCCCACAGATTATCATTGCAGATAATTGGAATATGATCAAGTTTGTGTGATATGCGATCGGCATTTGTAGTTTTTGCCAGAGTCATTTTCTATCTTTAAATCTACGAGTCAACCTAGTAGGATTGTCAATTCGAATGAACGTTCATGAAGTAGGTCTTAAACATTTACCACTATCCGCAATCTATACGATAAGGCGCTTTCATTGAACCTACTTAATTTGGACGGTGATTGCTTGCAGTTGTTTGCATGCAATGGGCATGATCATGTAATCCGCATGCATTTCACGTTCCACGAACTGCAATTACCACTTAGCATTGAATTCTTATCATTGGAAGGAAATTCGACGCCTCTTGAGTTTTGAACCCTCAAGCTAACGGCGTACAGACTTGCACTTCCTAATTTGCGTATCTCAACAGGCAATCATGAGAAGATCAAATAAGACTACTATCAACAGGCCGTACGTAATTGTAGGCATAAATTTGCGCCCGCTTGCTTTTCTTCAAAGCCATCCGAATTTTGTGGGATCCATGAAGTTTCTCCATGCAAGGGCGTAAGCCAACCTCCGGCCATTGGAAGGAAGTTGCAAATCACTTTGATCACTTTGATCAATTTCAATGCGCAAATCTTTGAGCCGACCACAACGGGATTGAGGTAGGTGACCATAATAATCGGGTAGACATGCTAGAATTGTGAAGTCTTAGTATTGAGGTCCTTAGCATTGCGCACATGTAGCGGCAAGCTCTTGTTGGCCTTTCGTAACTATGTATATTGTGTATGAAAATTTCACAGTTCGTCCAACGTGGCAAACCCGGCCCTAGGGTTACCCCTGACTAATGATCCATAATCAATCTTGTGATGGGGCGAATGTGCTAGCATATCAATCATTCAGATACTCATGTTTACCCTTGATGTCGATGATGTGTTGGTGGTGAATGATACTCACGTTTACCCTTGATGTCGATGATGTGTCGGTGGCTATATCAACATCTTAAAGTACATGCTACAAAATTCAGCTTTCAATCAATTCCTCTGGTTTCCGGCCGAAAGCTCACGGACCCAAACGTCACAACTTTCTCGTCCACCTATCCTAGCATTTTGCTCTCTGTTTCGAGCAATACCCAGCACAACTATTGCAAAAGCACCCCAACGCATTGCTACTTGTCCTCCCCTTTCTGCATCCACTTGATGTAGCAGAGCCGCGCTTCTAGCGCTGCCACATCTTGGTGAGGAACGCACGCTCTGAGCCTAGCATCGAGCTTGATCTTGCGAAGGCTCTCACATCCAGCCAAAAAGGGCTTGAGACATTGACTCGTCAAAAACCGGCATTGAACCATCTTGATTGTCTGCAGAAAGGAAGACACTAGATTGAAGCGACATGGATAAAAGAGAACGAAATGATTTAATAGAGTGCTTTGGCTAGCTTGGGGGCATGCACTCCATGCACCTCTCACCGTCCATGCACGCCCCTTCTACTCACACAGACAAGTGCAAGTCGTTCTAGAAGGATGACTTCGGACCCTCTAGCGAGCATTACGCCGATCATGCGCTCCTGGCACGGGCTCACCTGCAAGGTGTGACACTGGGCGAGGGGCGCAAGCGTGGCGTCAGAGGCGGGACAGCCGCTCATGTGTATCTGCCGCAGGGTGGGGCAGTGCGCCACCAGGGCCGCCAGCGCGTCTGGCTGTAGGGCCACGTGCTTGCAGTCCAGCTCCGCCAGCCGCGGGCAGCCGCTCGCCAGTTGGGCCAGGCCTGCGGTCGTGACGCCGGCCCAGCCGCGCATCTCCAGGTTGTCCAGCAGCGGACACCCCGCCAGCGCAGCCTGCACACAGCCAGAGCCACGCGGGGGTGGGGGTCACCTGCCGAGCCACAGCGGAAGGCCGCCGCAAGAGGGCTGCAGAGTCAGCGAGGGGGCGGGCAGCAGGCACAGGCCACATGGACGCTCCTGCTCCACAGCAGAGGCGGTGCCGCTGTGTGCCCCGAGTGCACAGCTGCAGTGGTCTCATACGACCACACAATGGCCGGCTGTGCGATGATGCACTCACCAGCGTGGCGTCGGAGAGCCGGAGGCAGTAGGAGAAGTTGGCCTTGCGCAGGCGCGGGCAGTGCGGCAGCAGGGCGGCCAGGGCAGCGTCCTCCAGCGCAGAGCACCTGCAGCGCAAGCGGGGAGGGAAGGTCGGAGACGGAAAGGGGTCGGAGGTCACAGCCGGGGCAGAGCTGAGGCAGCCGTCGTGAAAGAATGCGAGTGTGCAGGAGAGCAAGCAGGGAAGGTGAGGCAGTGCGTGCAGCGCAGAGGCAGGGGCGGGGCACACCGTACCTGTACAGGTCCAGTTCCTCCAGCACAGAACCGCCACGCCGCGCATACTCGGCCGCTAGGATGAGCAAGCCCGCATTCGTCAGCGCGCTGAACCCCAGCCGCAGCACCTGCGCCAAGGCAAGAGAGTGAGAGCAGAGTTTCAGTGCACGTCCTTGCAAAGAGCCAACCAGCATCAGCAAAAAAGAAAAGGCTTGCTGCAACCGCTGACCGAAACAAGGTGCAAAAATCGCAAACGATGTGCAGCAAGATAAGAGAGAAAACAGAGACCAGGGAAAGAAAGAGAAGAGAAGGATGGAAAATAAGAGCGAGCAGCGCTGCCGCCCAACAGGGCCAGGGGGCAGGCGGACAGGCAGACCCCGCGGAAAGGAAACGTGGTCTCGGATTGAGCTCCGGCCCCCCTACGGTTAAGAACCCTTTTCGCGCACGGCCAATGACGTATCATGAGTCTGATGATATCGGCACAATGATTTCGTAGTCCAACCAACTGCTGGAACCAGTACCTCTCTCGAACTTGCGGGCGTCAATGTAGACCTGCGGACCACGCCAAATGTGCGCTAAATAGCGACGGCCGGACTCAAGAACGTCAACCAGTGTGTGCAAGAGGAGCGGGGCGACTCAGGGCCAGGCGTACCTGCAGGTTGGCGGCCGCTGCGAGGGCGGGCGCGGCGGTGTCGTCAAGGGCGGTGTCAGTGAGGTCGAGGTGGCGCAGGCCGGGGCAGCGCTGCGCGAGGGCCAGCAGCGCAGCCGGGGTGACGGCGGGGCAGCCCTCCAGGCGCAGCACCTGGAGGTGGGGGCAGAAGTCGGCCAGCGCGAGCAAGCTGGCGCCCGACACGTCGCGGCAGCACGTCAGGTCGAGGGCCGTGAGCAGGCGGCAGCCGAGGGCCAGCGCAGCCACGCCCCGGTCAGTCACGCCGGGGCAGCGCCACAGCGTAACAGTCTGAGGAAGGAGGGCGAGACAGGGGGGTTAGGCTGCTGGAGAATGGGATATGTTGCGTTTGTAATGGTTTCTCCTATGGAAGCAAGTGTTGACTTCTTGAATTGTTCAATTTTACTTCCAGGCTGTCCATATCCTGACTAAGTACTTCCTCCTTCTCCTTGTCGCTGTAGGTTGTCACAACCCCACCCTCAGTGCCTTTGTTCCTTACTGTCATGTTCTGAAAGCAACAGCCTTCTTACTTGACACCCTGTTCGACTTGCTGACTCTGTAGCCTGATTCATGAGCTAACTGGGCCAGTGCATCATATATATCCATGGAATACCCACTATGACATACTCCCTGCCATACTTGTCGCTATCCTTACTCCTGTACAGCATCAGGCACTCTTTGAAGTGCAGGTTGATCTGAGTCTTGCCCTTACCTACCACCTCGAGTATATCAACAGTCTCCGAACACAAGTCCAAGTCTCTCTTGTCACCCTTGATGTTATCTATGCTATCTTTCTTGAGACCAACTCTGAATCTCATCTTATTCGCATTCTCCCTGGTAATCAGATCGTCTGCCATCTCAAGTTCTTGCTCTCTATGCGCACAGTATATCAGGTTTCTAAAAGAGACAGAGAGCCTAGATTGAACTCTCAGGATGTACGTTGCTATTAAACTCTAGCTATTCCTAATATGAGCGCCATCATTCAAATGACCTTGGCCAGCTTACTGGCTGAATTTCTGAACTAGCATCTACCGCTGAAGAGCAGGGGACACCCAAGTGAGGCAGGCAGGTAGACACACTGCAGATGGCACGAGGAAGGTGGGCCAGCTTACCGTCAGGTGCTTGCACCCTGCACCTGGAAGGGGCAACAACAGAGGAACGGTGAGAGGCCAGTCTGAGCAGGCAGGGGTTCAAGGGGCCCAGGCCACAGGCGGATGCGGCTCATCCAACAAGCTTGCAAGATGCTCCCTCACCAGACGCAGTACAAGACTCAACGAGGGGCTCAGCTGCAGCCTAGGCAGGGCAAGCGAGGAGTGCCTTTGAGGCGGGGTCAGACTACGGCGGCTGGCTGAGGGTGGAGGTAGGTTACCTAGCAGGAGGAGGCCCTCCTCGCTGACGGGGCAGGCCGACACGTTCAGCACCTGCAGAAGCCAGGCAGGGGGCTCACAACGGGGTCCGAATGGCGCTGTAAAGGAGTTGCAAGGTGCACAGAGCGAACACAGCCCCAACCTCCTATTATATGTCTGAAGGCACAGAGCTATCTGCCCATGTTGCTACAAACTGCTCGGGGCTTACGTACGGGCTGTCGCTGAGCCTCCCCCAACATGTCAGCAACAGCATCAATACCAGCTTCGACGCAAACAGCCAGAAGGGCCTCACCCTGGGCCAACTGCAGGCAATCAATTTCAGACAGCAATACCCCTCTTGCCCCCATCCCTCTCCAAGCTGCCCCCCAGGACAGGCAGTATAGGGGGCATGCCTGTCTTGTTGGAGGGTGGGTATGCGTGCGGGCTGACCTGGAGGTGTTGCAGGTGGTGGTACGCGTGCAGCGCGCGGGGCAGCAGCTGCGCGTCATGCGCCACCACCAGCTCACGCAGCCCCAGGCATCGCCCCACAAAGCATGTCACGCCCCGCTCGCTGATCTGCACACACAAGGGAGAACTCAGGGGCCAGAATGCACAGGTGAGGGCACAGGCCCAATGAGCAGCCATGCTGTGCTCTGATACGGCCCTACCACCTGCCAGAAGGGAAGGGGGGGGGAGGTGGGGGGCCTCACCCCCTTGCAGCCCGAGAGGTCCAGCTTGTGCAGCGCGGGGCTGCCCTGCGCCAGGCGGCACAGGCCCGCGTCCGAGATGCAGGAGCAGCACGCGAGCACCAGCTCCGCCAGCGCGGGCAGGCGCCCCACAGCGGCCAGGCCCGTATCCCCTACCGCGCAGTACGCCAGGTCCAGGCGCTGCAGGCCGACCAGGTGGCGTGCCACCCCCCCCAGCGCCACATCAGTCAGGCCGCTGCACCAGCGCAGCGAGAGCTCCCGCAGGGCCCCCAGTGCAGGCACCAGCGCCCCCAGGCCTGTGTCAGTCACAGCGCGACAGCCTGCCAGCCGCAGCGTCTGCAGCATGCGGCATGCTGCCAGGGGCGCAATGGCCTCGTCAGTGATGGGGCGGGCGTCGTGGTGGCAGTTGCTGAGGTCGAGCAAGGTGAGGCTGCGGCAGTTGCTGATAGCTCGCAGGGCAGAAACAGCCAGCCCCTTATTGTTGGCCACACTCAAACTGACCAGGCTGCCCTGGTACGCCGCAGCTATGGCCTTCACGGCATCCTCCGGCACTGCCCGCGCGGCAGACAGGTCAAGGGCAGTGAGGGTGGGGAAGCGGGCCGGCAGGGCGGGCAGGACGCCGGGGCGCAGCACGTGCAGGCTGCGCACCACCAGGGTGCTGGCCACGCGCAGCCATGCGCGGCAAGTCAGGCCAGCAGTGTGGCGGTCCTCGGAGTCACCAAGGTGCGTGAAGACGAGCGCCAGCAGGTCATCGCTCAGAATGGAACTTCCTTCTGCGCGGGGATGGGCCCCCTCCATGCGAGACAGTGGCCAGAGCAATCAATGACGAACTTCGCCTAGAAAGAGAGATGGTACACCCCCTCAACATGGTGTCAAAGCGGATCCCCATCCCCTGCTTGGACTCGTTGGAGTTGTCAGTGTGGCGTCCCTGCACCCCTTCCATTGTGCCAGTTTCGGCCTTCACCAGATGTTTCAAAGATAAGAGAAGGCGTCTCGCGAGCTACCTACCTAGGGCAGCCCCAGTGATCGTGGCGAAAATAAATCCTGAAATACACTAAATAGGACCTCCCGGACACTAATTGGCGAAAATGACACTAATGGCGAAATTCCAAGCGGCTATTATGGCCGGGAGCCTGTCCCGGGTACCTTGTTTCTTGTCTCGACCTTATTCCAACCACTTTTCAGATGTTTTACCTGACCAAGCACACACGCAGGCGGTTCGACTGGTTACAATCAGGGTTGAGAGCGGTCAAAGTTGGTAAAGGCGCCCGAGCAGGAAAAAATGCCTGGTAGCATAGGCTTTTTCGCCAGGCCGGCGAAATTCCCTTGCCAGACACTAAATGGCGACAAGCTGGCGAAAATCAACTTGGCGAAATTAATTAGTTTCGCCACGAACATTGGGCAGCCCCAGCATCCATAGGACGCATGGCCACATCTCTTTGCTTGTGTTCGGCAAACCTGAGAGATACACCGGGTGCCGACATCGGCCCACACTGGCACCGGCTGGAAAACCGGCTTGGATTTATCAGGGCGCCCAGGTGAAGTAGGTGCCCGGCTGATTAAACCGGCTGGTTAGCCGGTGAGATTGTGGTGCAGACGGTAGAGAGCAAAAGCTGTCGGTGACCACGTCCAGCGTGCGCACAACACGCGCATGGGATTGAAACGAACACCGGCCGATCTCTTCGTCTACCTGTACGATCATCATGATTCATGATGATTGATTTCAATTCTCAAAATTGATCATGTTCATTGTTGAGTCTTGACTATTAAAAGGATATGTAGTGCTCGGGGTACGAACAAACCAATAAACAAAACCGATAGTTGACACCCGCTCCGCACCTGTGCACGGTGCCACACCCTAACCTCCAAGGAAACCCTAACCGTCCCCCGGGTCTTTTCCTTAGTCAACATAAAAATTGAGACCTACCATATCGATAATGTGATCCTCTCTGATTTCGTCATGGTGCATAATTGCATAAATTGGCCGCCAGCTGGCAGAGGCCCAGGGTCCACCTGGCCACGTATACCAGGGGCCAAGGAGGCCAGTGGCCAGGGCCCTCTACCGGTATGTCCCAGCTAACTTGGAAAACGTCTACTGTAGGATAGGGCTTGTTGCCCGTGTAGACCATGGCCATTTAGGTAACCTGCAGTGTCCCTTGGTCGCCTGCACGCTGCCACAGCTCGGCTACAGCTCAACCTCTCGTCCTACCTGACAAAACCGTCGGACATTCCCGTGCTGGTGACCTGCCATGGAGTTGTCTTCGGCCCGCATGGCGGCACACTTCCAGAAGGTGAGGATCCTGATGCAGCAGTCGCTGAGCGCTCTTCTTCCTGACCACCCTCATGCGCTTGTTTGTATCAATGTTGCAATTGCAAACAGCATCCCAAAATGAGCCGGACATTTGCATTGCATTCGCACGGTTGGTTGGGAACAAGCAACATCACAGCATTTCAATATTGCACAGCAGGCGCTCTCAGTGGAGGAAGATGCGGAAAAGAGGCTGGCGGCCAATTTGAAGGAGAATGCCGCCCTGGTGCGCACCACTGCAGGGCTGCCTCACAAGACCCGCCACCCCATCATGGTAAGATCAAGGGTGCAGCTCCACTTTTCTCTGGCGTTGGGGCGATTGGTGGTGGTGGTGGTGCTTATTGGTTTTGTGGGGGCGATGATGTCGATGAAGGTGGAGGTGGCGGTGGTGGTGTGGCGGTGTGGTTTAGGGCAGTCATGTGACCCCCCTCTGTGGCACGCTGGAAAAAGTGGAATCAGTACATCATCCGGTGCGCAAGGCCATGATGCCAGGAGGCTATGGCGCCAACCGCAGATGCCCGCTGCGTCCACCTCCATAAGCGCACCCTGCCTGAAAGCACAGAATTCCAAGATACGCGCCGGCTTTGCAGGTGCCGTTTGGGCGGTTGGCCTTCTTTGCTGGCGAGCTGGTGCATAGCAATGAGCTGCTGGTGCACCTGGGGGATCAGCTGTATGCGGAGCGCTCAGCAAGGCAGGCCGGGGAGATCCTGGAGAGGAGGACTGGCGGTGAGGGGGCGGGGACCTGACGAAGCAATAGGGCACACCCGTCGTTGCAATCTCATGCCATCTATTGTATTGGACAAAGCAAACCAAGGTACCAGTGGAGCAAGGGTTGGTTAGAGCATCATCTCAGCTGCCTCCTAAATTTGCGCTCAGGTCATTGAGGCACCTCCTGCTGCAACTGTGGTATGTGCGTGTGCAGTGACACAAAGCAGCCTCGAGGCAGTTCGAGAGAGGGTGGCGGGGCTCCAGGAACGACTGGAGGTGGCACAGCGCCTGGCAGAAGCGGACAGGGTGGGAAGCTGCTGCCTGGGCAGGAAGCCACCTCTATTTTACTGATGCTGTTCCTTGATACAGAGGACGGACATGCAAACAACTATGCTTTGACTTTCATCAGCAGCACTACGGTCTGTAGTACGAACAGGTTTCACGAATACTTCTGCGTCGTATGACGGCCTGTGCTTTTTGGTCCTCACGTTGGCCAGGGCCTGTTCGGACTCCCTACGCAGGCATGGAGTCTTTCCGAGGATGCCTGCTGGCCACTCCCTGTGGTGACCATCCTGGCCATGCTTGCCTGCAGGGGGACTTCCTGGAGATCCGCGAGGAGTACAAGGACGATGGCGCAGCCGTCGAAGCGGCTCCTGGGCGGCAGCAGGCAGGCACTGCCGAGGCAGGGACCGTGCTGGCAGCCAGCGGAGAGCCGGGAGACCTGAGGAGGGGCAGCGCAGACGGGGACGCAGAATTTGAAGAGCTGATGGGGCGGCTGGAGGAGCTAGAGGCAGCGGAGGCAAGAGCGGCGCAGGGGGCCGCGGAAGCAGGAGATGACACGGAGATGGGGCACGACAAGGAGGACACCGGAGACGCAATCGTAAAACGGGGCGGAGAGACAGAGAGCAAGGCCGAGCCTGGGCGCAGTGTGGCCGCCGGAAGCAGGGTGGCCCCTGGAGTGGGGAGCAAGCAGAAGCGGGTCCGCTTTGCAGAGGACAACGAGGAGCAGGGAGTGAAACAGACAGGACCACCATCAGAAGGGCCTTCAGCTGTGAGACGAGATGCCTCGGTAGCAGGCGCTGGCACAGCACTGGGGAAAGGGGCGGAGAGAGCGCGGCCGATACTGGGGCAGGTGGTCGAGAGGGCGACCAGTGGAGCCGTGGGGGAAGACGGCCCAGGGAGGAGCGCTGAGGTCGGCTCTGCGGATGACACAGACAGCGATGCACAAGAAAGGACGAATGAGGGGCCCGGCGCGGCGGCAAGTCGTGATGACAGTGGGGACGGATCCAGCGGAAGCGAAGGGATTGGGGAGGACGAACAGGAGGCGGACCGGCGCTTTTTTGAGGAGCTGGCGGCGGTGGAGGAGGGGGGCAGCAGTGAGGACGAGTGGGCGGAGGACGAGGAGGGGGGGAGAAGCGGGGACGAGGGAGACGACGACGACAATGAGGGGGGCCCGTCCTTCGAAACAGGGCGCCAGGTGAGGGGACAGGCCACGGCTGACGGTTGACAGGTTGGACCACCATGGACGCTTTGTGTTGGCCTTGTAAGTGTGCTGGTTGACCACGTGGAGATGCCTTCAGTATTGGCTACCTTATAAGATTCTGAGAGTTTTCGGTTGTCCTCCGGTCCTCCCTGCCATTTGAAGCTGGTGTCGTCTCGAGACAAGTAGTTCGATAACGAACCCGAACCGCAGTTGGTGTAAGGGAGTCAATCTGTCCCTTCGTAGATGAAGATGCTTGGCGGCCACGTTGTTTGCAACCTTTGTCACGCAAAATTTAGCGTTCACAAATCATCATTATGTCCCGGCCCTGGCCTCATCGCCCCAGCTTACTGATCGCTCGAGAGTTTCTCTATGCTGTGCTCCACAAGCTCTGCCCGCCTTGCTGCTCCGCACTCTGGCAGGTATCCGCTGACATCCAGCAGTGGCTGGCGCGCCGCGCACCGGCGGGCCCTGCCCAGGAAGGTGGCCGCGCCTTGACGTCGGCGTATGCTCGCGACATGGCGCTGGAAGATGCTCGGACGCGGCTCAGGCAGAGAGCGGAGCAGGTGCGCCGGCAGCAAGGCCAGGGGCTGGGACACGACGGCAGTACGAGAGGCGACGAGGGAAGCGAGGAGCGGACGGTGAGCGCTCGCTTGGGCTGCCGCTCAAGGTCAAGAGACCAGTGGCACAGGATGGCGCGGAACGCCTGCCAGCGTTTGTCAACGCATATCATTGCTGGAAGCTGTTATCCTCTCAACGGACCCGAGTCCTCGAAAGGGGCCTCGAGTGACCTGCACCAGGCTTTGTAAAACGTGGAGCTTGCATCGCCGGGCGGGGAGCCTGGCGGGACGTTCCAGTTGCGCAAGCCCGCAGAGCAGGTCCCATGCTGGAGGGTTGGGCAGAGCAGCGGCATACTCTAGTTGCTTAGGTATTTAAGGATGCACTTGTTTGCAGAGACTGGAGTCCCCGCCGGGCCGTGGTGGACGTCCAACTGACGGCGACCGCAGGCGAGGCGCAGGACTGCCAGAGCCTGTGCGCGAGACCCCGCAACGGCCTGCTCACAAGAGCGAGCACCAGTTCGCTTCTCTGCACGAGAAGGAAGCGGCTTTTCAGCGCTTTCTGTCTGAAGACTTTGCTCCAGAGGTCGCGGGACCGCCGGGAGGGTTGGGGAAGATGGAAGCGAGGCCGGACAGGAACACTGTGCGTGACTGGTCTACTATTGCCGAGGATGCTTATATGATGTTTGCTTCCGAGAGTTTGCTCAGCAACGAGTTTTTTCCAGAATCTGTTTCTCGCTTGATCCCTGACGAAGTCGCCTTCAATTCCCTTACGAATGTGCTTGCATTCAAAGGGTGCTTCAAAAAGCTGTTGACGCAGCCGAATTATCTCAAGGCAGCATTAAGCGCAAGGTTTTGCCAACAAGCCCCTAATTGGCTGTTGGATACTGACCGATATCCTGGTAATCTGCAGGCCCCTGTGGGCAGAATCGTCGAGAAACAGGAGCCGCCTGGGACTGTGACGTCGCTGGCAACCTTCGAAGTAGGTTTGACTGACCTTTCCATCCCCTCATGTGTCTGTGGTCATTGCCATGTGTGGCACTTGCGATTTACCTGCAAGGTACATGTCAAGATTTGTGATTTTCTGTGAACCTTCTTCCTGTCAACCGGCACGCAAGTGCAGGTGAAGTTCTGCACTTTGGTTCCTGCGCTTGCCAAAGGTATCAGTAATGCCCATCTTTTGAAGGTCTAGATGCCAGTGTTGAGATTACCACCCCGTTTGGTATTTGGCTGTCTCGTATGAATGCTTCTCACTCCGTGCTTCAAACGTTGACAATCTGCGCCTTTACGGTGTGCCTCTTCCAGGAGCCCGTTGCACCCAGCCAACAAGAGAAACCGCTTTCGTGGTTTAAACGGGAGATGCAACGGAGGGCAGGAGGCGTCTGACATGCTAAGCAGCCAAATTATAAGTCAAGCTCAGCCCACTCAGTGGTTAGGAGCTCGTCATGGTTATCGTGCTAGCTGTTCTATTATCACAGGAAAATCAAAGCTTTCTTGCGATGTCAACAGTTGGTCGACTTGGACCCGGCCAAACGTATCCGGTATTCTGCGATCTACTTTTCTTGGCTACCTCAAGTTCCGCCCGGCTTTGAGAAAACTTTCAAGAAAGTTGCTGCACATTTCTCGCAAGAAAGTTCCTTGATTTCATTTGCAACCTGGTCGAACTTGCTGTAGTCATTACACAATTTTCCAAATGTAATCGAACATTGTCATGCTGTAATAAGGGTCGTTGTCAGACTGGTTCACTGGTTACCGAGAGAGTGACACACTATATATTTTGCTCGGATCGCTTGTTGTGAGTCATGATAGTCTTTCAGCTTATAAATACTTTTAACAGCATATGACTTCGTTAATCGGCGAGTCCAATTCAATCTTTAAGGGCGTCCAAACGATGCGAACAATTCGCAATGAATGGTCATGCTAAAACATGCATTGCATGGCTACAAACGTACTAATATAAGCACAACTTACGTGGTCACCGTTCTGCGATTTATGGACGCCTAAATGCGATTCGTAGTCTTGTATTGCTTTCATGAGAGCGCCTCATGTACGAGCTTGGACAGGGAAAACCCGCATTTGCTGTACCTATTTGTTACAGTTTACCATCTCATTCTAGTATCTTGCACAACTTCCTCGACTTCACAAGTATCACTTTCTTTCCAACACTTCAACGTGATCGATTGCATTCATACTACCCGGTGAATACTTTTAAGCTGGGATACACATGGCCACAAAAGCAACAGACAAAATTCATGGCTGGACAAGCACACAATTTACCAACCATTTAGATCTCAGGAAATTAGTTGCCTCGGTGCACGATGGAAAAGAGATCATTTGACAACCCCTGAGCTGTCCTGTCTACCTTCCAGTCATGGTGCCCTAGCTTTGCACTGGCTGCGTATCAACCATACATGACCAACGGCTAGTAGGAGGAGGCTTCAGACTGTGATAAGCATACGAGGAGCTCCAAGACTAGGCTTTCATCAGACCCGGACTCCGTTCGCCTGAACTTGTTGTACAGCTGGCGCCTGCTGCTGCTGATAGTCTTTTGGACGTCGGAAGAGCATTATGTGTGGCTGTATACATCCAATTTGTTGAGGTTCAGTAGATTCATGGAACATATTGATGCTGCGTCATCAGAGGGCATCATTCAAGTTTCCAACAATTAACCCACCTTAAGCAGAATGTAACAAGGAAGCAGGCTATTTCCATGAGGGAGAAGCGAAGGCTTCGCCACAGCAGATAAGCAGAGCTTTATCTGCTTGAACCAACAAGTGTTTATCACAAATTGATGAAGTAGAGACGAAAAGCTTACCTCTGGCCGATGGATTGCATAGTGGACCCAACCTCTTGATTGCTGCACACCGAGTGCCCTCCATTCCACCTGGCAGATTCATCCATCCATGAGTCTGCTCGCGCTCGCGACTGATAGGTTGGCGCCACAGCTGGACATTGGGTCTACCAAATTCTTTGGACCGATTCGCAAACTCCTGCCACCGTAGGGATAGCCTATGGACCCGCCCAACCTTGTTCAGTCTTACTCCGCATGCAACGGGAGCCTTTCTGACTGGTGATTGGTGAGCGCTCACCTCTGAAAGGAGCCGGTTCTTGGGAAGGTGCTCTGCGATCTCCTTCGGCAGCACCACATGTCTGCAGAAAGCAGGCAGAACCTTGTTACTTTTGACTCTTTGACAGAGTCGTGCTGGAGTCATGCCTGACGGAGACAGCTCGCATGTTTGGGGCATCAGAGCACAATTGAGGCAAAAGCAAAGTAGGAGGGAGTAGATACTTCCTGTACTGGAGTAATACTAACACTCGAGACTGTCAGGGATGGAAAACCTAACTGTACTCAAAAATTTCATCAAAATACTTCTCAGAGTACTGGATCTGAGCCGGCATGGTGACGGCGCCGTTTGTCAACTCTCTCTCGACAGCTGGCGGTGTTTTGCTGCGCAGTTGCTGATGAACAGGATCCCTCAGACTCTTTCCAGCCCTACTCGAAGTGCTGCTTAAGACTCGAAAGACTGGCCTAGGTGCAGATTAGATGAGCAGACCAAGCAAAGGTACTCAGACCCAGAGCAAGTTTCGCGCAAACGGTGGCACCTTGATCAACTGCTATTGAAAGTGTTGCAGATCAAAGATGACAATGAAAGCCACTTCTCTTAGGGACACGGTACACCTTTCAATTACCGTATGGGAACCCTACCGCATTTCCTGTTGGCACTGTTGGCAGGCTGTTGCTCTCTGCCGTACTCCTTGAAGGTTGATCAAGATTCAATGCCCAGAATGCCGTTCTAGCTGGGCCTTTACCGCCACCTGTGCATGCATGGGGCATCTTGGCGGGGAATTTGAAAACAGTTTCCGTGGCACTCCCCGGAAACAATCCCCGAGCTGTTCGTACACGGCGTTCCCGGACCCTTTGGGGATCCACCGGTCCCTGTGGGTAGTAGAGACCGGCTACTTCACGATCTTGTCAAATCTGACCGTCGATCCCGAAGTATGAATTTAGGGCAGATCTACTTGCCGGGCCTGCCGTCGGATGTGGAGAATAGTGTGCGCGCGCTGAGGCGGAGGTGTCTGTTGACCAAATCAGAATAAAGAATGTGGGTAATCAGTGCGCTGCACATAGGAACATAGGTAGGTGGAAGTAATGCATTGACCCGAGGGGTATCCTGAGTCCTGACTGACACGGGACTCCGCAGACTTTCACTAATTTGTAAATAGGTAGGTAGTGCTTCAATCACCCGAGTCTACATACCTTAGATACGTACTCGGTAACCAACCCACTTGGAAGTTTGAGCGAGTAGAATAGGATGGAGATGCCGGCAGGTGTACGCAGTGACAACGTCTTAAAGCGGCAAAGCGGAGGGCGGGGACTATCAGACTATGGACGTCAACCCGAAGCGAATGGTTACCGGTTGACGCGTCGAAGCTGTCGACGCTAGCTGCTTAGCTGATCGGGAGAGACGTAACGGTGTGCACAATTGGCAGTCAAAGCAACAAATTTCCGCTTGCTGAGTTGATCGGCAAGCTCAAGTCGGGGTCAAGTCCAACCTGGCATATTGCAATTAACCAACTCATCTAAAGCCGAGTTTGACGCCAACAGTTAATATTAACTGTTGAGGTTTTGGGGCTTCTTGCCCACTCAATTCCGGTTAGATGGTATAGTCATGAATGCCATTCTCAGGTATAAGTATGATGCGGAACCCCTGACTTATGAAACAAAAGAAACTTGCATGATTAAACTTCAGCGAACGCTCAGGAGAAGCCGGTCTGACCAGTCTGAATAGGTCGACGTCCAAACAACGGCACTGCATTGTCATGGCCGACTTCCTGCCACGTCACTATGTTTGTATCCAGCGAGGCACTCGTTTGATCAAGAGTGTGGCCCTCATGGGTCGGGCCCGCTCCGAAATTCAGCTCTGAAATGACAGGTGTAAGGAATATGTATGCATCTTTGACTGGTGTAAGGAATGAATAGGAACGCCAGCTAGCTATAGACCGCCGTATGAAGGAAGTGTCGTGTCTGGTCAGCACGCCCATCGGGACCGTTGCTCTCAATCCGTTCACTTGGCTAGACGGAGTTGAGGGCATCGGCTTTCAAACCCAAGGATGGCTGCCGTTACGGTGTGGCAGGCCTGATCTTCGAGCAGCCTGAGGATGGCCCAACTGAGTGTGTCGCTCCCGTCGTCGCCAGTCACAGGGCGGGACGACGACACCTTTCACACGGAGGCTCAGCCCTCCTCGCGCGCTGAGCCACAGGACGATGTGCAGGGCAGTTCAAGCAGGCCTGCCCCAGGGTGGACTGCGGCCCCTCCGGAGGCTTTGGCGGCCAGTACTGGCAGCCCCACGGGGGCGGGCATGGGATTGGGCCTGCTGCGCATGCTGAGCCTGGGCAGGGCGGGCCACAGCAAGGTGAATCCAGTGGAGGAAGAGGCAGCAGCATGCCGCCCTAGGGACGAGGGAGCCAATGGGGAACAGGGCCGGCCGGCTGTTGGTCATACTGGGCACAAGAGCCTCCAGGTGGCACGATGCTTAGCGCCCGTTGAATTGGCTGTCCGATGCCGGATCATGCGCAAGGGGACCATGAGGCCACAGTACTCGTGCTACCTGGATGACGGAACGGACAAGTTCCTGTACACAGCCCGCAGGTATGCGGCCAAGGGGCAACATGCCATTCCGGTTGATTCTAATTGCCAAGTGGGCTCGATCAGCAGAGACATGTATATTACACGAAGGGAGGACATACCTTTGCTTTGTACGCTTTAGAGCGACACCGCAAAGCAGCCCTCGGACACTTTGGGCGTCTTGTTGAAAGAGTTCCTCATCCGCCTTTAAGTTTGCTGCTTGACCACCTCCCTGCAGGTCCCTGACGGCTATTCGCAGTTGGTACACCTTTTTCGAGGACAACTCGACAGGGTCACGCGAGAGCGGCAGCGTGGGCCAGCTGCGCGCCAACCTTGCCGGCAGCGAGTACATGCTGTTTGCCGACACCGTTCCGGGGGACGTGCAGCCGGGCAGCCCGCGCAGCCCCCGCAGCAGGCTCAAGCTCGAGTCGACTGCAAAGTGTATCGTCCGGTTTGGCAAGGTGAGAGGCCGATGCCCATCTTATCACTCTTTCGAAATCCAACAGAGCACGAATCTTCAGCCACTGCCGCCCACTGCAGCCACTGCGTTCGCGTGAGGACAAAGGTGTGAAATGAAGACCGTGAGAAAACGACCTTTTGAGCTGTTATGGGTTCAAACTGATCCTGTCAGAGCTCTTCTGGAACCCGTCACGGTGTTCGAATAGGTGCTCGACTGCTTCCTTACTGTCTGATTGACACATTAGCTCTGGTTGTCACTTCCTGTGTGCGCGGGCAAACGGCCTCTCCTCCTGCCCTCGCCCACTCCGTCCCTTGCGCCCCTGCCAGAGCTTCGCTTCTGTGGGCGAGCCCGGCTCGCGCAGCCTCACCGTCGTCCTGCCGGGCGTCTCCATGCCGGACGGCGCCCCGCCTGCCGTTCCCTCCGAGTCGTCCAGCCCGCAGTACGCGCGCTGCGCCAGGTACGCCCGGCGCTCTTCTGCCCGTCACTGACACCGCCTGGACGTTGAAAGAGCGCGTACACTACGCTCTAAAAGTTGCGAGGAATAGTTCGGGCCTTATTTGCATCCGGGCCCGTCTCGTCGACCGCTCGTACTTTTCTCTCCATCTGACCGTTGTCCTCACCTGTGCTCGTGCAGCTCCCCCCCCTTGCGTGGCCTGGCTGGCGGCCCCCCCTCTGCGGGCCTCCCTGCGCTGCGCCTGGGCGGGCTGCCCGCGGATGCCGACGGCCTGAGCAGCCCGGGGCTGGTCTTGGAGACGAAGGCGCCCGTGTGGAGCCCCACCACAAAGGCGTACAACCTCGACTTCCCCAAGTAGGCCATGTGGCAGGCCTTGCACCCTCATTCTTACGTTTAAGTGAGCCATTTTGTGCACAACTCGCCGGAGTGTGATCGGGCGCTGACGGCTTCGGCCGTTGAATCAAGGATAACTGTATTGTTCCAACCAAATCTGACCCGCCTCTCCTGCCTCTGCAGGGGTCGCGTGAAGGTGGCGAGCAGCAAAAACTTTCTGCTGGTGCCCGCGCGCGCCGCTCTGCCGCAGGGCCCCGGCGCGCCGGTGCTGCTGTGCGGGCGCACCGGCAAGAACAGCTTCGCGCTGGACTACAGCCCGCCGCTGAGCGCGCTGCAGGCGTTCGCCATCGCCATCGCCAACCTGGACAACAAGCTCTGCTACGCCATCTAGAAACAAGCGGCCGCGCAGCTGCGGAGGCCGAAGAGTGTACAATAAGGGCAGGCGCCCAGCGGCTGCGGTAATTGAGGACCCAGTTTTGCAGCATGCCTAGTTAGCACGGACCGTCCTTGGAGCACCGCCTGCTCGGGGCGGGTAGTGCTGTTCAGTAGTGGAACATTGGTCACCAGATCCAGCTATAGGCCTGGACCGCCAGTACGTAGGGCAGCGTAGGATGCAGATGAGAGAATGAGTGTATCATGAGCAAGGTCGTTGCTAGGCATCGAGAGGCCGTTGAGCCCAAGTGACCGAGATCAATGCTTTCGTTTAGCCCTGCTAGCTAGCACCTGAGTTGCGGAGTATGTAGGAGCTGTACAGGCGCGTACAGTGCAATTGAGCTGGCCGCGGGGCCTCGGAAGTGGATTCTGGGTCTACATGTAATGAGCGTATAGGCATTGACGCATGGTAAGCATGCTCAGAGCGAGCTATGCGGTTTCTAAGAATAGCTGCTCGGTCTCCTATAGGTACTACTTTGCTTTATGATTTAATCTGGGATACATGAGACTTGCATTATGCGGGGGTCCAATCATTGAACACCGTGGTCCTTGATTGTATACATGTATTGAACGTCCTGAAAAGACGCGTTCATGATTGGGCAGCTGCACGTACATGGCTTTGACTCTTTTGAAAGGTTTATCTTTCATAGGGCCGTACAAAACACATGTTGAAAAATTACATGATTGCGAATGATCCACACTAGGCTCTAGCTGTTGTATCGTTCGACAGGATCTTGCATGCAAACGGACCAGGCTGCGATCCCTCCGCATTTGCTTAACTCTCAAGCAACGCTGCATGCTGCGGATCAACGCGGATATCTGATCGAGGAGCTTAGAGTAGATCATTGATCGACGTGCACACGCAGAATGGTTCGGCTGCACAGCTGACAGCAGCGTCCGACGACCAGCGCACATGACAATGATATATCAGCGTGCAACTACCCTGATCAATGCTCTGGTCGTACAAGAAACGTAGGAGCAGTTTCATCGCTTACGCACAAACGAGCGTTAGCAGAATTGCAGAATCGTTTTGCCACCCCCTACAAAGATCTAAGGCCGGTGGTATAACCTTGCGTACAATGTAATTCCATACACGTCGCACATGTGCGGTAGGGCCATGACAACGTGCACTCCATATCCAGCACCGCCCGCTGGAGTCCTCAGGCTTGTGGACTAGAACTGCCCATTCATGGACGACGCCAACCAACGGCCAAGAAAACTCAGGTCAACACTTCGAAGAACAGTAACTACCTTGTCTGTAAATAACGACTACGACCAGTTCTTTTGTACAACCGCTTAGGAACATCCAGCTGACTTTAGCACGTCTTCCGAAGAGTCAGAGGGGCACTCGAAACACTGGACCGGATGACAAGTGTCGTTAGTGGCAGAGACGCGCGAGCGGAGCCTGCATCTGGCAGGCCCTAGGGCGTGAGCCACTGGAGCTCGATCTTGACGGCGCCATGGCGTGAGTTGTTGAGCTGGTACACGTCGTTAATGCGCCGGTTCGACACCACGTCGTTCAGCGGAATGTCCACGTCCCCAATCGTACTCTGCGCGTGCAAACGAACGCCGAAAGCAGGTCAATGTCATGGCTCACATCTCGCATATAACAACCAAGGTCCTTGCTTGGAGGCCTGCCCAGGATTGTCTATCTTCAGTCTCCAAGCGCGCACGACCTGCTGTGGAAGGGCTCGCATCGGGGCTACGAAGCGGATGTATCAGTCAGGCCTAGTGTTCCTTGCGGCTAAGCAGATCTTGCATGGCAACTGCAAGAGGAACCGACAATCGTCGCATTCTGCCGACTCTTAGTCACATGGCAGCTCAAGCGGTGCCCACACCAGCGAACAATGGGCTCAACGCTGAGGCAGAGCACAGCAGACCCGGGGAATTCAAACCTAACGTCCGAGCAGCTGGCACGGTCTCAACGTTTCCGGTCTGAGCGCTCTTCCAATCTCAGATGTATAGTGGATGGCCTTGACTGGAGTTGAGGTGTGGCTGAGGAGTCAATGATGAGAGTACAACTTTCACCACATTTCCATCACTTCACGGTACTGACTCGACGTACTGACGACGCCCATCCTGATGCTCCAAGCTGCCGTGCCTGCCAGTTTGGCTGCGCGTTGCATACCTTGTGGTGCGTCAGCTTGCCCAGCATGTCCGAGTCCTTGCTCTTCACCTCCACGTGCAGCTGGTCCCCCGCGGGCGGCTGCTGCAAGATGAACTCGAAGCGCTCCTCCCACTCCGGGCTCTCGCTCTTCTTCACCGGCTGCACGCACACAACACCCACCACGCACCGCCTTCAGCGCTCCAGCCGGCCTTATTCTACGAGAAAAGGTGGCCAACAGACATAGGCACGAGGCACCTGAGATGGATCCTCAGCACGAGAAACGTACAAGGTGCCGTTTGAAGTCATTCATCCCGTGGTGCGGCTTTGCACGTTGTGGCCACGCCCGTTGCCGTGCTGACCTTGGTCTTGAACTCGATGTTGCGGTACTTGAGCTTGACGTACGCGGTGGGCGTGCCGTTCTTGGCCTCCAGCTCCTCGCCCTTGTGCACGATCACCACCAGCACGCCGCCCCCCTTGGGCGTCCCCGCCGGCGCCTTCTCCACGGCGGCCTCGCCCCCCCCCGGCGGCGTCTCGTCCGTGTCCATCTCGTCCTTGAGCTCCTTGTAGTGCGCCACCACGTGCAGCTGGCCGTACCCCTTGTCGCCTTCCGTCGGTCCCGCGGCCGTCTTGGCCAGGTCCAGCCACAGGTCCTGCTCGCCCTTGCCCACCAAGTCCTTCAGCGCAACCACCGCCACGCCCGTCTGCACGCACACCGACGCACGTCCACGCGTCAACGACAGTACCCCGCAACCAGGCCAGCAAACGGCGAGGCAACTTAAGCGAACTCAAAAATCGGTTTGAAACGATCGTCAAGAGGCTTTTCCCGGTTGATTGTCTCCGTCGGGCGGGCGGTGTGCTGACCTTTGTGTTGGACGACGTCCTGTCCCAGTCGTAGACCTGCAGCGTGAGCTTGTCCGTGGTGGGGTCGCGCACCACGAACTGGAACTCCTCGTTCCACGTCGGGTTCTGGTCCTTCTTCAGCGTCTGCACCACGTTCACAAGCAGCCAGGGTGAGAATCGTCATACAAACCCTCGAGCAGGCCCCCGCCCCGGATAGAAAGGACTACGACTGCTGATGTTGCTCGAGGACAACGCGGCAATCAGCACGTGGAAGCCCAGTAGAGGCAACATCACAACCCGCAGAGGCGGACCAGGAGGCTACTCTTTGTCAGAGCACGGTCATAACGACCAGATGTTTCCAGAATCTACAATGCTATCGACTATCCGGAACAGGATGTAGCAACGCGGTACTCTGTAAGAAATAAGAGCAGCGATACAGCGGCAGGCCCAATTCGGGCGCCCTTGCGAGGGTACTTACGGAAACGGCGGAGTCCGTACCTTGCTTTTTTGCGGCTTGTCGTCCCCGGTGAAGGCCATCTCGACGAAGGGGTCGGTGGAGCCAAACACGTCCGTCTTGCGCAGGTTCTTGCCCTCCACCAGCTTCACGTGCAGGATGCCCACCGGCCGCGTGCTGCACGCAGCGCACGACACCACAGCCACCCCGTCAGCCAGGGGAGCCGGGACGCAGGCACCGCCATGCTAAGTTTTCAAAGGCCCGACAGTGACTTGTGCGACAGGCTGTGCACTGAGGAGAAGACAAGCTTCCGCCAAGGCAGCCGCAGCCACAGAAAGCAGCCTCAACTGCACGTCTGTGACATGTTATGGAGGCAAGTCCCGGATTAGGAAGAGGGGTTCGATGGGGCTCACCCGACAACTCCGCCGAGCGGGATCTCCATCTTGTGGGGCCACAGCAGCATGGTGTCCACAATCTTCTTGATGCGGTCCTGCACCCGGGTGCCCCGCAACAGGTGAGCAACAGCGGCGGGACGGAGAGAAAGGAAGGCAAGGGACAGCACTTCGACTCAGGAACTATATCGTCCAGGTATCCGAGTGCTTGAGATAACAAGAGGTTTTTTGCCAAGTGCGAAGGCTTGTCTCAGAATAGGAGCGTTGAGGGAAGCCTCCATGTGGGATTCTGCATCTGAAGAAACCTTGAGGACAAACGACCGGCTGATAAGAGAAACCACACTTGAAACGTTCGTCGAACTCCCGGAGCCTCATACCTGGGCAAAGTGATAAAGTCCGGGGATAGCCATCACGTCCCCTCCCAGCAGCTTCAGCCCGAAGTCGACATGTGGCTGCAAGAACGAGACAAAAGGAGCGCGTCAATCAGTGCACTCCAGATCCGCGTACATGTCAAACAGCAAACGAGCTGCTGCTTAGCCTTCATGATGCAGAATCGTACAGGTTGCGCTTGTTCCGCTGCTTGATGCGGCGGGCGCGCACCTTGGTCATGAGGGAGATGGTGATGTTGCTGAAGCACGGGAACACCGGGATCAGCGGCTTCAGCGTCACGCGCACCTGCGCCCACACCTGCACCTCCGTCGCCTGCACGCACAACCCAACCCCAGCAATCAATGGGGCCCGCAGTCACGCAGCACCTCCGGCGCCAACTCAAGCAAGGGCGCACATGTGAGGCCGTTAAAGAGAAATATAAGAGCAGTCCCCCGCACGCTCGAAATAGCCCCCAGATCTTAACAATAGGGTCGCGAGTCTTCGTGCTGCTTCATTCAACAGAGACACCACCACGTGAGCCAGGGGCAGGTGGCGCGAGGCTATAGGGGTGCTGTAGTGGGCGCCCACCTGCACGGTTGCCTTCATTCCAAACGCCTTGGCAGCAACGATGATGTTGGGGTTGCCAGCGTACTTCACGTTGAGCTGCAGAATCACTTCGTCATCGTTCGTCTCATACACCTTCACCCCTGCACACGAGACCCCGCCAAGCTCAGAGCCCTGGTGCCGCACCGGTAACATGCCACCCCCGCTGCCTACCCCCGCTGGTCTAGACCTTGTCACTCTTGCTAACATACGTACGCTGAAAGGCAGATAAGAATCTGGGGGCAACACTAACCGTCGATAAGCGCGGGGAGCGTCCCGAGTGTGAGCGCCTCAAACTCCACGCTCTCCACTTGGGCTGGCTTGTACTGCTTGATCATGGGCTTCACCATGTCCTGCACCGTCTTGGCCACCGCCTGCACGCAAGACAAGGGGGACACACTGATGCACCGCACCAGCCCCTGCCACTGATGGCCACCAGGGGTCGAGGGCCCAAAGCGATTCACTAAGAAGTACGGGCAGAGTTTGAGCACCGGCACGAAAGCGTCACTAGCCGCGGCCTGAACACTTTTGCAGTGTCTCTTTACCAAATTGCCTCCAAAATTGGCCAGCAAGCACAAATCTTGCCGCAGGGGATCCACATTGACATTGATGCACAAGAAAGCAGTGATGGTGGAATCGTACCTGGTCCAGAAAGGGCCACAGCTCCCGCACAAAGCGGTTCAACCAACCAACCTGCAAGGAGAGGCGGCGTCATTGACGGTTGGCATCTCAACCTTTCTGCACCAACAGTGCTTACGGGGCTGCACCACATTCGATTGCGGAACGAGGTCAGGCCCTGGATGAGAAGGCGAAAGAACTTACAGTGGTTATGGTCCAGCTGAGAAACCCCACTGAATCCTAGAGGCAGCCCCTAAAGCATCAAGCAATGCTGTTGCAGAAAGAGAGGAGAATCTGATCCCCATGTGCCCAGAATTTAAATTGTTGAGACTGTGCAGGCCAGGTTTGACCCCAACTCCGCATTCCACTTCCTTTCCTAGACGAGGCGAGAAGAGCCCTCCAAGCCACTCCATTGCATGCAAGGGTGGCGGTGCGCTCACCCTCTCCCAGTCAGGGGAGCTGACCCACATGGGCACATCCTTGACCATGCGCTCCAGACCCTTGGGGTCCTGGTCAGACACCGACTTCAGCGGAGGGTCCTGCACAGCAAACCGGGCAGAGTTCAGCGGAGTCACGGCTGCATGCATGCATGCAAATTGCGAGAGTGAAGGCCAGAATTTGGCGAAGAATACTTTGCATTCCAATGCTGGTGGGAGAAGTGCTGCCGGTGCGCCCCCATTGGGTGGGGCGGTGCGCGCTCACCTCCACCTTGCTGGGCAGGGTGTACACAAACATGAAGTAGCCAATCAGCAGGCCCACGCCGATGCCCCCCCCGAACCCCATGAAACTCAGAAGGGTCCCAAACAGCCCCATGATGAATCAAGGGACAACCGGCCGAAACGGCTTGTCAAAAAACCTCGTCTTGCAAAACGACGCGGCCCCAGAAGAGATGCACACAGGCTTCAACTTCAAGAGAGCGAGCAGGCCAGATGAGTTTCTCAAGGTCTGGCCACCGCAGCTGCAGAGTCCACCATCAATGCTTGTCCAAGTGCAACGGCGCGGCAATGCACTGCCCAAGGCCCTGATCTCTCAACCATAGGAGCCCTACGCTTCCCTAGCTGCAGCCTGGTGGACAAGTGCCAGCTGGCAGGGACATCTTTTGAACTCTCGAGTGGACTCCTAGAACTCCTCGGTATCCAGGCAACTGAACGGCCGAAAAGAAGTTGACTAGAGGTACTGGAGCTAGGCGTGAACACCGAGCCAGAGACTGGAGCCTGAGCCTGAGGCTCTGCAGACTGCACTGTGGAGAGCTCCTCGACCACGACTCCGAGCTCTGTTCTTTCACGTTTCAACAGGTTGTGAACAGCTCCCGAGGATGGAGGCTGTCTATCGTAGATAGATCTTCCTTCTTGAGCTCAGCGATCAGGGTCCAGCTGGGGAGCTGGTGGGCGGATCTGCTTTGCTTGGTTGTGCGGTGGGCGACTTGTGAATGGTGATCAGGCGGGTGCAGCCTCGCTCAAGCGAGTGCCAAGTTCAAGCGTGACGGCCTCACTGTTTCTCGTTGAATTGCTAGTAGCGGGCTAGTAGCGCACTTGGGGTTGGACCCGCTTGGCCAGCGCCATGGCGCCCCCGCGAGAGGAGATGAGTGCGCTGTTCCCCATCTTTTTGCTGTCCATGATGGCCCTCGTGGTCATCCCCTGGACCGTTGCCCGCCTGCTGGGGGTCAGCGCCCGCCACCGCAAGCGCGCCCCGCACTGCCCCTGCAGCCTCTGCAAGAGAGCGCCCAAGCACCAGACCACACTCGCCAAGCAGGTACACAATTGCCCGCCCTCCGCTTTGCCAACCCGGGCAATTGCTGTGGCCAGCGCAGCACTTTGTAAGCATAATGGAGGGCAATGATCAAGATGGATCATGCTTCTTGCTACCCTCTGATAGCGACTAAAGGTTTGAGGTGTGTCTTGCGCTCTTTTTCTGAAATCAAGGTTATGACTGATACGCCGGATCTGTCTGGTGGATTTCTGGCTTCCGAGAAGCTACCAAACTAAGCCCCGTTTGTCTCAGCTTCAATGTGAGGCTTGGGTTTGTCCTATTATGATACCTGAGCGCTGCCCTTTGCAGGTGTCGACTTTCCTGACAGTGACCAATGTGTTCCTCGTGTTGGCGTGGCTGGCCATGGCGGTGCTGCTGCTGGCCATCAAGAGCTCCCCGGGAGAGGTGGGAATACACCCTTTGATCTCTGCAGAGCACTGCGGCGATCGTTGAGCCCAGACTGCTTGGCTTGGATTATTAATCTCCAACATCTGAGTACATGATCAGCATAGTTATTTGGGGGGCCACCACCATTGCAGTGCCGTCCTGGAACGCTAGTACATAGGTATGCAAAGCTGGGCTGCATCACTCAGCGGCACCTGTTTACTCGAGGTGTTTACTTGCCCCCCCTCAGGTGGCCCCCTTTGAGCCATACTCCATCTTGGGGCTGCAACCGGGCGCTTCCGAGACGGACATCCGCAAGGCGTACCGCGCCAAGTCGCGCGAGTACCACCCCGACAAGAACCCCGACCCTAGTGAGCACACACACACCCAGGCCCCCTGAAAGTCCGCACATTCCATGCTGGGTGGCCACGTCCTGCAGTTCTGATCTTAGCCCTCCTCTTATGCTGGAAGCCTGTCTTGCGCGTGTGCTGAATGCGGTTGTACGACGTGTGCGCAGAGGCGACGGCGTACTTTGTGGACTACGTGACCAAGGCGTACAAGGCGCTGACGGACGAGGCGGCGCGCGCGAACCTGGAGAAGTACGGCAACGTGGACGGGCCGCAGGGCATGGCGGTGGGCATTGCCCTGCCCAAGTTCATGCTGGACGCGCAGGGCGGGTCGGGGGGCGTGCTGCTGGCGTGCCTGGTGGGGGGCGGCATCCTGGCGCCGCTGCTGGCGGCGGTGGTGTACCTGTCGCGCGCGGGGCAGTACAACAGCAACGCGGTGCGCACGGCCACGCTGGCGTACTACTACCAGCTGATCAAGCCCAGCCTGGCGAGCAGCAAGGTGCTGGAGGTGGCGGTGCACGCGCAGGAGTATGTGGAGATGCCCGTGCGCCGCAGCGACGACGAGGCGCTGGCGCGCGTCTTCACGCTGGTGCGCAGCGAGCTGGGGCTGGACCCCAAGAACCTGAAGCAGGAGCAGGCCAAGTTCTGGAAGAAGCAGCACCCCGCGCTCATCAAGGTGCAGCCCCACGGCACGCCCACCTTCCAGCAGCACAAGACAAATGCCACAGAGACTGTTTGGCATTTTCACAGAATGAGATCGACGAAAAACAATGATGCGGGACCTCTGATTGTGTTCCCTCTTGAGCATGCTGGCGTCTATTCATTGCGCACCTTGACATCTCCCCTGCCAGTTTCACTGGTGTCTTTTCCTGCCAAGACTTGCTGCCCTCCCCTACTAATCGATGGTCGCTGTGCTCGTGTGACTACAGGCGGAGCTGTTGCTGCTGGCGCAGCTGACGGGGCAGGCAGCCGCCGTCCCCGCTGCGCTGCAGGCGGACCTGGCGGCGTGCCTGGCCCTCACGCCGCGCCTGCTGGAGGAGCTCATGAAGATGGCGCTCGTGGCGCGGCCCCCGCAGGGGCGCGGCTGGCTGCGGCCGGCGCAGGGCGTGTGCGAGCTGCGGCAGGGGCTGGTGCAGGCTATCCCGCTGAGCGCGCGCAAGGCCGGGGAGAAGATCCCGGCCGCTGCGGAGCTGCTGCAGCTGCCGCACTTCGGCGAGCAGGCGGCCAAGCGCGTGGGCCGCAAGCGCGTGCGCAGCCTGCAGGACCTGATCGACATGGACGATGCGGAGCGCGCTGCGACGCTGACGGCAGCAGGGCTGTCGGAGGAGCAGGCGGCGGACGTGGAGGCGGTGCTGGGGGTGGTGCCGCAGGTGGAGGTGGACGCGGCCGCGGAGACGGAGGGCGAGGAGGGCGTGCAGGAGGGGGACGTGCTCACGCTGCGCGCCTGGGTCACGCTGCAGCGCCGCGACGCGCCGCCGCACACGGTGCCACACACGCCGCTCTTCCCGTACCCGCACGACGAGGGCTGGTGGCTCATCCTGGCGGACGGCAACGAGACGCTGGTGAGCCAGAAAGTGAGCTGGGCCGACGAGGAGGGGGCGGTTGCGGCTGTCAAGAAGCTGGCGGAGGAGGCGGCGGAGCAGCTGGGGCAGCCAGAGAAGGCCGCGGAGGAGGTGGCGCGCGACATGGAGCGCATCCGGGCAGGGGGCCGGCTGGTGACGGCCAAGTTTTTGGCGCCGGTGGAGGGGCTGCACCTGCTGACGTGCCACTGCCTGTCGGACACGTGGCTGGGCGTGGACGCCAAGTGCAGCATCAAGCTGCGGGTGAGCAAGCGGAGCAGGGCGGGCACGCGGGGCGGCGCGGAGGCAGGGCTGGCGGCAACAGAGGAACGGTGGGAGGAGGAGGGCGAGGAGAGGGAGGAGGGAGAGGAGGAAGAAGAGGAGGAAGAGATGGACGACGAGGACTACGAGAGCGAGTACAGCAGCGAGGAGGAAGAGGAGGAGAAAGCAGGAGGGGAAAAAGACGAGGACGAGAAGGACGAGGAGGGGCCGAGGAAACGAAAAGGGGGGAAGAAAGGACAGGAGAGCGGGGAGGCGCCGCTGGAGAACGGCGCTGAGGAAGAAGAAAGGCTCTGATGAAAGTGAAGTGAGCAGGAAGCGGTTGACTTTGCAGCTCCTCATATCTCCAACGTTGATCTGCTATTCCAGTGCGCTTGGACGTAGCGCTGACTTGTGGCTGCGCCAAGAGGCGCGCCCCTTTTGATACTCTTGAAGGGCACTTGTGGTGAAGGGCTTGTCCTGATATTTGAAGGCCGTTTCGAAATAAGTTCCAAGAGTTGTACGAGAGTTGATCATCGAGCAGCGGGACAGAGTCGTGCGCGCGATAACCAGAGCTCTCCCAATGGCACTCAATCGATGTACAATTGGTCTCAACCCTACAATCAGGCTCAAACATCCTGAGTGCATCAATCAATGCTTCCTGTGGTGGGACACATTTGTCGATTGTTGGAGCCCGGTTTACCGCGAGTGATTTTTGGCAATGGAGGAGGTACCGATTATCCTGCTCGCAGATGACTCGGTTGCAACTTTCCCAGCAGCAATGCCACCATATGAGCAGCGTTATGCACCCGGGCATGTCGGCGCACGTCGCATGTCAATTCCGTATATGCGACCTTTTTCACTCATGTTGCGGGCCAATTAGCCTTGGCGTTAGAACTCGATCGGAACCGTCTAGCTGTGCACTGCATGATGGACCATACACTGCGACGGTCAGTACGTCGACCTCATGCATGCAGCTTACTTCCAAAATAGATACAATCTAGGTGTGCAACTGATTCCAATTTCAGCACGGCCCGATCGGATCATAGAAATCTACATGATACTAGAAGATGGGCATGCGCCAAGCTATGCACATCTGTTGCAATGCAAATGTGCTACACTTTATAGTACAGCTAGCTTAAATCACCAATTCAGCCGGACAGCAGATGTCATGGCTGCAACTGTTCAACGGGAGTAGGTCCTTTCTGTAGCTAGGTCAAAGCTTTGACTGCACATGGTTACGGGGGCAAACTGTCAGGTTCCGTTGCACATGCGCAGACCGAGTCAGCAGGCTGATCTAAATGTTAAATCGATGACCTCGACAATCGCAGAGTAATCTAGCAGTGTTCCGCGCGTTTAGCTATGCTCCCTGTGCTAGCGTCCAAAGAAAATATGTACGGCTCCCGACGCAAGATGACGCGCTTGCTGCACAATGGCCGACCTTCTCTGCAGCTGAACGTGTTTAACCTGTTTCTGGATACTTCTGGAATCAAGCTTGATACAGTCAAGCATGACTCTCTCCAGAGGTTGCTCAGATGTTGCTCAGATGCCGTTACGCGGTAACATCTGGCAGACATGTGCTTTTGCTGATAACAGTGCACAATTGCAAGCGAGTCCTACAGTAGCGTTATCTTTGTATACTACAGTAACCGTCCATTTTACAGTGTTTTCTCAGAGCTCGATACATTGGACTGCATGCAAAGCTACTCTGCTGCACAACAATCACGACCTACCACCCCATATCACTCGACACCGCCCGGTCGCCCCATCATTCCTTCCGAAGCGGCCTTTCTCAGAGGAGGCCCCGTTTCTGAGTTTTGTAGCAGCTTCTCTTCCTCCCCGCCGCCCCGCCGTGACTTTGCCCTCTGCTCCCCTGCCCCGCTGAACTCGCCCAGTTCAGTGTCGGGGTCGCCTTCCCCGGCCTCGCCCCCGCTGCTGGGCAGTCCCACGAAGGACGGGTCGCGCACCATGGCTAACTCCTGCGCGTGCAGGGCGCGCGCGCGGTCGGCCGGGTACGTGCGGTACAGCAGCGAGTAGATGGCGGCGCACACCACAAACGGAATAGCCACAACTACGAAGATGCCGTTCCCCAGCGCGCGCGCATTGGCCGCTCTTTCTGCGGGGGTCAGCGGCGGCGAGCCCTTCTGCTCGTCGGTGACGTTGTAACCAAAGAACACTTCCGCGATGATGCCCACGGCAGGGGCCCCCAAGGCCGCCAGGGGAACCTGCACCAACGAGGAGCACGGGCTGCTGACCACATGCAGCAAGTCGACACGCAAAGCGAAAAAACTTCTCGGCAAAGTATGGTTAGTGTCAATTGCCACATCACGGGGGTTGGAGGACGCAGTTGTTGGAAGACGTAGGACTACGAAGTTTTAGGAGCACCCACGGTCTACAGAACAATCGGAAAGCGAGTCAGACTACCGTGAGTCGAACCTCCTCAACAAGTATCCCGAGGCAAACGAACCAGCCACGTCAAGAGCCTCTCAGACCGTTCGGAAATAGAACGAGATTGTTTCGAGACGCACCAGCGATCGATCGAACGCGTAGACCGCAGTCCGCAGCCTGGGCTCCACGATCTCCGCGAAGATGGGGTTGTTGGTGGCGGGCCCGTTCCACGACACCAGGAAGCCGTTGAGGCCCAGCGTGAGGCCGTGCAGCGGCCACCACGCGGGGGAGCGGGGCACCGCGAACAGCAGCGCCGCAGTCAGGGGGATGGCGGACAGAGCGGACACCTGGGAACACGCGATGCGGCCTGCCAGGGCGGAGCAAGGAGAAGCAGGCTGAGACAAACGGTACGCTTTGATTTTTACTTGGACGATAATTGACGCCACTTCGAATCGGGTCAGATTGACCTGAACCTGCGAGAGCGCTTGCGGGAATGATGGCACTCTTCCAAGAAAGCAAGGCGCCGAACATGGCGGAGTCGAGCGCGCCAGCCAGAGGCCAAGTGACGGCAACAGGAAGAAGAGTGCAATACTGCTCCGCCTCTGCCGCAGGTAACAAGAAAACAGCTCTCCGGCGAAACGCGGCACCTGAAGGGCTCCCAGACTGCCGGCAAATCTGGTCGATCAGCCAAGGGGTCGTTCCCTTGGCAGGGCCGCCCCGGAGGGTCTTCAATTGTAACTACATCCGACCTTCTCCACCATACCTCAAGCTCTGACGACACCCGATCCGAGAAATGTAGACAGCTTTCGGTATGCCGGCTAGCCTTCTTCCGAACCATGGACTAGCCTTCTTTTAAAGCCATGGACTTGCTACAATGCTTCAAGTAGGATTGCTTCGGCCGCAGCATGACGCGTCGTTGCACACCTTTGTTGGGGCTCTTCTTCGCTAAGAAGTCGCCCAGGTAGCCCCCGAACAGTCCCCCCAGGCAGGACCCCACCGAGAAGCCCGCGACGAGGCCCGCGGCGGCGTGGTGCGAGTAGCCCAGCAGCTCCAGCCAGAGCGTGTAGAACACCATCGCGGCCCACGGAATGCTGCCCACCACGCCCTGCCACCACACCCAACAAGCAACGGCGTCACACGGCAGCAAGATGGCGGGAAGAACTCAAGAATGCACTTACTGCCCGTTTCACCATTCCTCGTGCGAACAGCCAGTCAGGCTTTCGTATTTTCCTTCATCATGAAGCCAGCAAAGCCGAGACTGTCTGTTTCACTTGAGAATCCGTTGGTCCTCTGGTCGCAGGCTTTGCCCCTCCCTGCTTCGGCCCACCTGCGTGAGGATGACCTGGAAGGACGGCAGCCGGAACACCGTGGCGGCAGATGCCCAGAGCTGCGCCAGGCTGGCGCGTAACGAGGGAGGGCGCGCAAGGACATGGCTGCCATCCCTGCACACAGCCGGCACACGTCAGGGCGCTGCTTGTGAAGGGAGTGTCACGTGCTGCTCGCGCACAGCTGGGCGACTGGAACGAAGAATTCACACCGCCCAGCGTGGCCCCAAACAGGGAAGCTCTGACAAAAGGGGCCCCAGCAGGGACCAAAAGCAATCACCCATTGTTGATAAAACATAGTAAACGAGAATCATGATAGCAGAAAGGCTGGCCGTCTGTCTCAAAGAGTTTCTACAACAGATTGAGTTAGTACTCCAAACCAGTGGAAGCAGGAAAGAGCACGCATTGTGAATCCGTTCCTTATTGCGGGACGATATCTGTGCCCTCGAATCAAACACAAAAACAAACACAAAATCAAACACATCGACCAGCATTCCTCAGGATTGCTAGCTCTGCGATCAAAGTCATGTGAGTGGGCTGCTCCATTTCCCAAAGGCAACAACTGAGAAGGACCCGTGCCAGAGTCGCCTCACTCGAGCTTGATGACGTCCCGAGGATAACAGGGGTCCTCCGCGCAGAAGTACACCAACGCCCCCAGAATGAAACTGATGATTGCCATCAGATAAAAGGCAAAGCGCCAGCCGGCGATCCCCAGGAAGGACGAGCCTGCCAGCAAGGTGCCGCCAACACCGCCCACGATGGACCCTGCACGCAGGAGGGGCTCAGCGACCTTGTCCGTGGGGAACAGAAACAGCTGGTATGTCGTTACTACCTTCATTTTCGCTATCAAGCATGATCGGTTTCAGTCAAGTTGGTGTCAGCCAGTGGCCATCAGATAGAATCCGTTTCAATTTATGCTCAATTGCCCAGTGGCCCAGACAAATCTTAGCAGTCTTTAAAAACGGCTTCGATCTTGGTAAACGCGGTTCTCAACGAATTTGCGGTGGGTCAACACAGGGTTCCACATCTCAATCAGGGTCAGCTTGCGAATGCTCATCCAAAAGCCTTGCCTTTTTTATGAGGAAACAATGCCAACGAAGCCACGGAGCTTTGCGTCGCCCACCTGAATAGTTGGTGAACTGCAGCCAGCCAAAGCCGGAGCCGCGGTGCTCCGCTGCGTGCGCATCGGCCACGAACGACTGGATGGACGGCAGCACCACCGCGAGGCCCACCCCGTTGAGCGCCCGCGCGACTGCCAGCTGCCAGTAGCTGCGGCTCAGCCCCACCGCCACAGTGGCTGCCCCCCACCACACAGCGGACACCGCAATGATGAGCGTGCGGTCGTGGTGCTGCGCCACGTACGCAGCAAGCGGGGAGCACGCCGACTGACAATGCACGCAGGTCTCCGTCAGCAGCCTGGGCGTACAGCGCAGGGATGCTTGGGCAGGGACTTGCCTCTGGCTTACACCTTCTAGCATCCGCAGGATACAAGCAGCAAGTAGTCTGAAACCACCCGTGTCCTTGATCTTTGTAAAATGGAGATATCGTGATCCTTTTGACCTGCTTGCAATGGCTTTGTGCCATGCCCATGCCCATGCCCATGCCCATGCCCCAAGGACCTGCTTTACCACCACTTCATCTTAGAAAGCGGAGGGGAGCTTGGAAGGTAGTTTGATGATTCAAAGGAATTCTTCCACAGCTGCCTTACTGGGTCCCAACTACGGTGGAGCATACATACCTGGATGATCCCTCTCGCAAAGGTCAGGGTCCCGAGTGCTGCGGGGGAGATGCCAAAGGCGCGGCCAACTTCAAAGAAGACTGCATTCAACAGTGCCGGGCGTACCTCGTTTAGTGACAGCAATTTTGAAACCTATAACCAATTGTGCACAGCTTCTGCAAAATCTGGTGCCTGCCCTTTATATTTAAAAATAAATGAAGATGGATACTCTGTCTTGCGTAGAAGGTCAACATGTTGTACCCAAATTCAAACTTGAGCACGGAAGCCTGCGCTATGACTCTCCATATGACCACAGAACGAAATTGAAGTAGGAAGCTAAAAGGTTGACATTACTTTTTCTTGCATTTCACTTGAAATCAAGGCTTGACAGAGGAGCCATACCTGCTGGCAGAAGGACTTCATCTGCTTTTTCCACGATAGAAGCAAGGTTTACAAGGATTAGCGATCGTCGCGTCAAGTCAAAACCCCAAGGTAAGCAGCGCTGCCCCATCTGAAGATTGCTTTCACTATTACTCAAGCGGAATACGCGACCCTGCTCGCAATACTCACAGGTGCACTAGCACTAGCACTAACTTATAAAATTCACAGCGCTAGCGACACTGCCAATGCCAGGCCATGTTAGCCGAGTACCGAAGTCCTACTAGCCCCCTACTGGCAGGACCTCAGCTCAAGCTACTCAAAGAGCACATCTACCGGTATATTGTTACTACAACCATGAAAGCCAAGACCGGTCAGACTGGTTCCCTTCTAAGTTTTGGGAGGAAATGGCGATGAGCAACTTCGGTGCCCCCTTTGCTGACCCAGGGCCACAGCGCCCCCTTTCAGTTGCTGTCACAATTCATGTACAGATTCGGTAAGAAAAGATGGTTGCAAGATCGAGGAGGAAGAAGGATCTGATCCACTGCATGATGACCGGTTGCTGATTCGTGACTCTGAACTTTGAAGGCAGGCCGAATCATACCAGGCTACCGGTACCTGAGTACCTAGGAATAGAAGGGAGATGATAGGTAGGTACCTAGGCCCGGTACGTCTTGCACTGGCATTAGCTGCACAACGCTGTGAAACGTGGCGGGATGCGAAAGCTCTGTGACCGCATTGGAGATCGCATGACCGTCGATTAAGGATCCCAAGCCTACGTAGACTGCTTGCATGCGCAGCAGTCATAACTGCTTCCTGTCGCTTCTTGTCGGCAAATCCAGTCAATGGACTACCGGTCGTCCAGATTCCAGAATCCAGTCACATCCTTGCCACATAGACATTCTACCGACCAGTATTGGGTACTGTCCCAGGCACCACGTACACAATCCACAATGCACAATGTGACAAGCGCAGCTTGGTACCGTTCCTCCAGTTGGGGCGATTCCGTTCTTCGTTCACCTCGATTCTCGGTGGCACAGCTCGTAATTGAGGTCGCGCACTAGGATACAGTACTCCTGCAACCTCGTCCAACATTTTACAGTGCGCACCGTCAACTCATCCACCACACTCGCTCCAGATTGTGTTGCGGTCGAATTGGCTCAGCATTGCACTTGGGACTCTCCAAAATGGCGGCGTCTGACTTTCAGCGTCCAGGGAAGCTGGCAGGGAAAGTTGGGGTGGTCACAGGTGAGCGAGGGAGCAGCTGTACGCAGCGGATCCAACCGACCCTCAATGCTTGCATCTTCTTTCTGACAGCAGCAGTGGCAGGGTAAAGAAGCATGCAAACAAGCTGACACACCACTATACGTGAGCAGCACGGTGTGCATATTCACCTCTGTCCTTACCGAGATTACTGGCTGGGCCACTCGAGTCTCCCTGTTCGTCTGCTGTAAGCATTGCAATGCTGCCACAGGCAAAGGCGGCCAGCTTGTTTAGATCCAGCCCTGTTGTCCCAAATCTTCATTGATGTGGAGGGCTTGTGGACTGTTCAGCATGTTTGCTTCAACCACGTCCTGGTCATTAGCACAGAATGCGGTTAGCTGGTGGCGCTTCGAGCGGAGAACCATGATCCACACTGTGGACGGTGTACTTGCAGAATCTTAACGTTGTCGCTCTATCTAGCAACAAACAACACTCAGCACCGCTTGACTCAGACACACAACTGGCAGCCCCCAGTGAACTTGGATCATGATAGGACCTTTCTGTCGGCGCCAGTGCTCATCATTGGATAGGAGATCAGCTGGTGTGTTTACCGCCAGCAACTGTAGCAGATCTTCCCATATCAGTGAAGTGCGATGAGAAGTGGGTGGAACCAGCCAATGTGTATTGCCAAACACGCATGTTGCCAGCTTTTCCTGAAGTTCTCTATCCCAAAGGTTTACATCGTTCTTGGCTAGCTTCCGAGGCACAGTCCCAACCATCTGAGTTTTCAAGTGTGGGAGGTCAGTTGTTGTGCCAGTCAAGGGCGTGCCATGCCATGGAGTCCAAGGAGACACGCATCATCTGACCCCAGCGGCAGCGGGTTCGGTCTTTGGACACTTCGTCCAACAGCCCCTCCGTTTCCCGCTGGCAAGATCTCCTTAGACAATCCCTCACCGAGATACGGGTTCTGGTATCTGCTTGCCATGCAATCCTGTAGTTTCTGATGGCCAGAATGCACACCACAGAGATTTTGGCTCCACCTCGACCAAGCTGACTTCCTTATCACAGGGCATCTACTCTTGTTCGCGACGTGCTCATGACATCTGCTCGGTTGTGCAGGAGCTGCAAGCGGCATCGGTGAGATGACGTGCCGCAAGTTTGTGGCGGAGGGGGCCAGTGTCGTTATCGCGGATATCGACCTGTCTGCAGCTGAGAAGCTGGCCGACGAGCTCAACGCAGGGGGCAGCCAAGTGGCACTGGCCGTCAGGTCAGTCCAGGCTCAGATGCCCAGTGGGGCGTGTGATCGAAGGGACGGGAAGCAAGTGCAGTCATTGTAGCTGGGCAGAAACCAGCTGGTTTTGCTGCAAACGGAATGTGCTGGGCCCGCTCTTCTTGCACGTTTATGACGGTTGTAGAATCGCCGGGAACTGGCATCCAAAACACATTTAGTCACGTGCACTTGTCCGAGCTCATCGATGACTCTCAATATCAACCTGGACGACAATTGCAGTCTTGTTCTGCAACTTCTCTTTGAGATGAGCACTAACCAAATGTCCAGTCGTTGTTGGGACTTCGAGTGGCTGTCCTTGTGTAAGCCACGCACCCGTACTTGAACACTCAAAAGACCGCAGATCCTATCATCCATAACGGCTTTGACCTTGCAGGCGCAACTCCGCCGATTGATTGAAGAGTTGGAAAGTCAAGGTCAAAGTTTGGCCCCACTCGGCTACCCATCGGAAGGTTGTGTAATTGAACTCCCTTGGAAACGGTATGCCCTTGACATTGTCAGACGGCCAGCGAAGATTTGTAGAATCACTTGAGCAAGCCCGATATCTCTCTCATTCTGTTCCTTCGGCAGGTGTGATGTCTCCAAGATGGACGACATTGAAGCGGCTTTGGCAGCAGCAGAGAAGACCTTTGGGGGCGTGGACATCATGTGCAACAATGCGGGCATGAGGGTGAGTGCTCCGCCACTGGTTGTCCCAGGCTCCCGCAAGATGATTATGTTTGTATAGACGCCTCGTCTTTATGATAAGGTGGAAGCCCGATTGTGACCGAGGCGTCCAAATGGCCTTGAAACAATGCCTTCGGCCAAGATCGCGGCGCTTCAGGAAATCTGCAAGGATTGCAAGATGGCTGCAAGTACGAAACCTACATTTACATATGGTACCGCTTGCGTGTACAATGGAAGCTCTTACAAAGGTTGGTGCCTGCGAAACAAGGTCGACGGCCGAACGCTGGCGGCACTTGTGCAGGGACGTCCCCGCTGCTAAAAGCTGCGTTCAGTTTGAGAGCTTCAAAAGGGGCGGAGCTTCGTGCACCGATCTGGAAAGCCCGTCCAGCCAGGACTCGTTGCAAAGAATAGTATTTCGGGACGACAATGCGCCACCGTTGCCCACGAAGAGTCCTAGCTCAGGCTGAGTCGTTTGCCTCCCTTTCGAGGCTCTTCTATCCACCACCTCTTACCCGGTCTTGCTTCGTCCCGCAGAGTATAAAGTCGGTGGTCGACACGTCGGAGGAGGAGTTTTGGAAGATGCTGGACATCAACCTGGTGTCCGTCTTCCGGGGGATCAAGCTGGCGGTGCCGTACATGAAGAAGCGGGGGGGCGGCGCCATCGTCAACACCAGGTGAGAACGGGAGGAAACCCGTACTGCTTTCATCATACTTCCCGTGGTCGGCCTTTTGCCGCTTCTTGGCCAAGCTTGCAACAGTGGAACGGACTCTCACACTTACGTTGCCCTTCTGAATCGACTGTGACGAAATGTCAAGTTAGACGAAGAATCGTGTAGACAAATGCCCTTTCATGTGGCCACTTAAGCATATGGGGACCCAGCTTTCTGGCAATCGCTGTGTCCAAGTCGAGAACGGATCCCTTTCTGTCCTTCGTAGTCGCTGACAGATTCGTTCTTCTCGTCGCAGCTCCGCGTACGCTCACGTCGGCTCCGCCGGCTTCGCCGCCTACCACGCGGCCAAGGGCGGCGTGTCGTCGCTGACGCGCGGCGCGTCGGTGAGTTTGCTGAAGGACAACATCCGGGTGAACGCGGTGGTGCCCGGGGTGATCCACACGGCGGGCCTGGACGACGCGGTGCACCAGCGGCCCAACCCGGAGGAGGTGCTCGCCAGCATCATCGAGAAGCAGCCGACGGGCCGCCTGGGCCGCCCCGAGGAGGTGGCCAACGTCATCGCCTTCCTGGCCAGCGACGACGCCGCCTTCGTCATGGGCGCCGAGTACACCGTGGACGGGGCGTACCTCACCGCCGCGCGGTGATCATTCGCGGGGGCGACAGCCGCGGCCATGGAATTTTTGGGGCGATTGAGGAAGCGCGCGCGACAAAAATACTTAGAGAGTTTAGGTTGTAAAGCCTGGCAAACCTCGCGATCAGGTGCACAGCTCACGTGGACTGACGAGATAGCGTTGTGGTGCAATAAAATAAAGACAATTATACGTGAAACTAGCCTGCATGCATTGTGATGCAGCTTGGTCACTCACCACTAACAAGCATGCAATCTCGAGACGATCTTTCTGTTGCAAAGCCGGCTGACCAGCGCAGCCGGCCTCGTATGCCTCTCGGAATCAGTGCGCGTGCAATCCAAGCGACCGCAAAGTTTGGCAGATTGCAATGCGCAAACCTATTCCGTAATAGTCGTCAGCTGCCAGATCGTAATGCATACACACACACATAGAATCATAAAGCACTGCATGGTACGCACCATATGACGCTCGGCAGCTTGACCTACACTCATGTAGAGAAAGCCTATAGCTGGCCCATGGCTCGTACTCTCAATCGTCTATGCATGCATGATCGCGAAAACATGAAAAGTCCTGGAGCGAAATTGGCGGCGGGGCATGGGATCGTCACACATGAACGTCAGCACACATCAACAACACACGTTAACACATCAACGTCAGTATGCATCATCCTGCAGGATGATGTACTCCAACCAGTAGTTCAATGTCCTTGTAAGTTCGTACTGTATGGTAAATTGCACATTTTGCACGTTTTGTGAAATTTTCCTGACGTACATCCACTTTCGTGAAGAGCCGGTCTGATTTAGGAGGATCGGCTGTGCCATGCAGCGCGGCCCTGCCAGTCGGCCGCATATCTTGTTCACGCGAATGGCCGGCCACTGATCGAGTCTACCTCCTTCTGAAAGCGTACATTCACAATTCGACTTAAACCGAAACTATATGAACAGATGTATCTGCATCACTTCGTACGACCTAGACTCCAATGTGCACCAATACGAAGGTCTACCATTCGCCTTCCTCTTACCTCTCTCTAATCTTTGCTTGACGATTGTCCCACCAGCTAGTCGGTGAGATTTATTCAGCGACTCTAGGAGAGCTCGTCTTCATGCATCGGCACTCGAGCCCCCAGCAGCACATTGCCTATTTTTAGGCACGCAGTCCAGCAACACGCAGTCCTTTACGCTGATAGCTGACAAAAGCAAGCCCTATCCCTAGTGCGCTACCCTAATGCTCTGCTAACTTCTGCACATGTACACCTACCATTGCTGCGCAGCTACGAACCATGTTTCCAAATCATTTCCTGCTAGGGTGGTGGCCTTGGTGCTGGCCGTCCCTCCCCGTGTTTCTTCCGGCTGTACACGGTCCCCCGCTCGCCCCGCGTGTCACCGGCCGCCCTGCCTGCCCTGCCCGGCCGTCTCCTGCAGCAGCGCCTCCACACGCGCGAGCAGCTCCTTCTGCCGCGGGTCGAACTCCTGCCCGTCGCGTGCTGCCGCCTCCAGGTTGGCCAGCTGCTGCTCCATCTCCCGCAACGACCGCACCAACCCTGCGCACAGCAAAGTTGCCGATAACAGACTGAAGGAGAAGCGAGCCCGCCCTAGAGCCGGTGCATTCTTGAAAGCAACACCAGTGGGGATTGCAGTGCCCCGACGGTTGTCAGCACCAGAGACTAAGCAACGGGCGGGGGCAAGCCAAGACGGGGCAGAAATGTGGAATTTCGACCCCAGCACAGGACGCTGTTCGACAGCACCGAGAGCTGCAAGATGTAGAGGCGCTCAACCGTGTCGCAACTTAGCAGGGATTTCGCCCGCAACCCTTTAATGTGTGCTCCCGTACCTCGCGAGCTCTGGCCGCCCTTCTTGTTGCCGCCGCCCTGCTTGGCCTGCTTGACGAGCCACTTGGTGTAGCTCAGCGTCATGCCGCCCGCGCGGTTCAGCCCCGCCCGCTCCAGGATGCTGCCCACCTTCTTCTGCATGCGCGCGTACAGCGGCAGCGACGGCTGCGCGGGAGAGGGAGGAGCCGCAGGAACGGCCGGCCGAAGGGCCACGGGGGAGGCGGTCAGGCCCGGCCTGCGGGAGAGCGACAGGGGCAGGGGGTGAGAGCGAGTCAGGGAGTATAAGCATGGACGCATCCACAGGGGTGATACGGCCAAAAACGAACCTGAGTTGCAGGGAAGATAGCCATGTAGAGGTCGTTGCACGGGCTGCTGTGATCCGAGACAGAAGAGATCCTGCGTCTGCTTCTGGAGAAGATGCAGAACTAGCGGCCGCCAGGTTGATCGTAAATCTTTTGAATGGAAGCAGAACGCGCTACTCGAGGGTACCATCGCTAGGCGCCAGCTAAGACAGGGATACGCCAGTCCGAAGTCGCCCGTAAGATAGAAAGCCCGAATCAAGATCCTCCTTAAAAACTTCACTAGCACAAAAACGGAGATCTTGGTTTGCTGCCAGGGCCGTCGGCTCGGGGGTCTCACTTGAGGACATAGCGGTAGACGACCCCCAGCAGGCCGGCCGCGCCTAGCGCGTCGGCCAGGTCCGAGACGCTCCAGATGCCGCTCTCCACGCTGCTGTTCACGAACGTCAGCCCCTGCACGAGCACGGGCGGCCGGGCAGCGCGGTCAGCAGCCGGGGAGAAGGCGGAGCTCGAAGCCCAGTCTGAGTCAACCACAGACATGCAGTTCACAAAATGCCGCCGGTCCATGAGGCCAGACGTTCGCGCAGGGCTCTTCCCACTCACCAGCCAGCCCACGCCCGCAAGAACGCCCCCGGCGGCTGCCATTGGCCCCGCGTTGCTGGCCAGTCCCTGTGCGGACGCGCGCCCCAGGTCCACCAGCTCCTGCGTGTCCCGCCACGGTGCGAGCCCTTCCCCTGCTGCTGCCGCGGGCCCGGCCAGGGCCGTCTGCCCCAGCAGCGCGGCCAGTGCGGCCACGTGCGGGAACTCCTCGCCCTCGTTCTTCTGGATCTGCACGACCGGAACCCCTGTTGACGGCGAGTCCAGCCCCACGAGGCGCCGGAGCCCCAGGAGACGGTCCGAGCCGGTCTCGGCTGCAGCGGTTGCCGGCTGCGGCTCCGCGGATGCGCCCAAGCGACGGCCCAGCGGCAGGAGGGCGCTCCACGTGACTGCGGACTGCGCCCCCTGCGGCGCCGCCTTGAGCTTGACCTTGCGGTCGAAGCTGGCCCCGCCGTTCTCCACCTCCTGCGCCTCGTCACCCGCGTCGTTCCGCAGCCGGCCAAAGAACGGGATGAGCGGCCGGCGCCGCCTGGGGGCCTCCTCCTCCTCAGGCTCGGACTCTTCTTCCGCGTCGCTCCCGATCCCAAACGGCAGCGCAAAGCGGAAGGCCCCTGTGGGCGCGAATGCCGGCTCGAGCTCCCGCGTGTTGCTCTTGCCCGCCCTGCGCATGCTCTTGCTGCGGCCCTTGGCGGAGCCGGACCGCTTCTCCGTCTGCCACTGCAGGGACGCAGTCAGGAAGCGGTGGCCCAGCGCCGCCTCTGCTGTGGGCCGCCGGCACCGCAGGCCCTCGCGCGGCTGCAGCAGCAGGCGAGCCAGGTCCCACGCCGCGCCGTCTGGAGAAAGGAGGCGGCGAGGGGTGAAGGTGGCGGTGTTTTCAGAAAGAGATCCTCAAGAACCGGCCCACGGGGCTTTTCAGCCCGGCATTAACGCGCGGCGACTACTGCACTTACGCCAAACACTCGGTGTTCTTCCCCAGGGCGTCTCCCTTCGGAAATAAGACCGAAAAGAGAGACTCAAACTCAGGCTGCGCTTTGAGATGGATCGAGGCTTTCCTGAAGGGACTCATAAGTTCCGAAGCCCAGCAACGAAGTTCTCTGTTGTACTTGCGGTACCAGACGCATCCGAGTAAGTCTACTTTCCATACTTCACCACTCTGACTCTTGAAAAACGGAAACCCTTTGCGGTTGCATCTTAGGGTCTGGTGCAGAGCTCGATGGATATCTGCACATGCTGCGAGCAGCGTGTTGTGCTCACCGTTGGCATCAAGGATCTGGAGCTCTGCCTCGGGGAAGGTGAGGCTGGAAGCGCGCCAGAGGTCCAGGTCGAACCCGGTGTCGGCCAGCTGCTCATTGAACAGGGCCTGCACGCAAAGCAAAGCAGCCAGCTCAGCCGACGGGCAGGCCCCGTGGAAAACCCAGAGCCGCCCTTTGCCGCCACACAGCTGCCGCAGCACAGGAATGACACACCACTGAGCGATCACGAGAAGGCATGACGACCAGGCCGGCATCCGAAGGCGAAGGGGGGACAAAAGCGGCCGAGCTCCAGGGTCTGCCAATCCCAGAGTCAACCTCTGTACGGAAGCAATGCCCCAGCTTGTCCACAGCGGCCGGCCGGGGTGGCTCACCAGGTTCCTGTCGGAGCGGAGGGAGGGCACCGCCAGCTGCACGAGCACGAGCCCCGCTGAGAAGAGGTCGAACTTGTCGGGGGCGTGTGCCAGGAACAGCAGCGGGGCCAGCAGCGACATGAGCGGGCCGGGCGGCGCGTCCGGCATGCTGATGGGCAACACGTACTGCTCGGGGGCGCAGTACACCGGGTCCATGATCGTCTCGTCCGGAACCTGCACGCAGTTACCGGAGAGAAGTCACGTCAGCTACTTACGATAGCTTTTCCAGCTGTGCATTCACAAGGTGCAGAGTAACACCGCTGGATGGAGCCGGAGTGAAAGCACAACTTAGAACTGGGACAAAGTAGACATATGGTTGAACGCTTTGATATCCACCATCTTGTGGAAACGAAAAGGGACAGTGTCGGGGCGGAACTTACGAAGTTGTATCCCGAGCGCAGGTCCACGCAGGCGCCCAGGTCGATGAGCTTGAAGCTGCGCATCTCCTCGTCCAGCACCAGGTTCAGGGGCTTCACGTCGCGGTGCACCACGCCTAAACGCAGTCAACAATCCGAATCAGATTGGAGACGAGAAACGTTATTGAATCCCAAACGCCTCGTGTGACATCCTCATGCCCAAATGCGTGATTCCTGCGATTAAGACTGCAACCAAGCCGCAAAGTGTGCACAATCTGATGACACACTTTTGTCAGCACTTGATGGAACCAATTTCTGTCGCCCTTATCTTTCGAACCAGGCCCACCATACTGATGCTGATCTAAGTTAGAGCATTCTCAAGCACACCACTGCAGCCTCCTCGGAGCCGTGTCTGCCCACTGCATTTCTTGTGAAAGGGATAGTTGGGCCCCACCTGTGGCATGAATGGCTTGCAGGCTGTCCAGCAGGTTGCGCATCACGGCCTGCACCACGGCGCAGTCGCGCTGCAGCAGGTCCTCGGGGCTGTTCCGCACCTGCATCGCACTGTCACCCAACACAGCCCCCGCCAGCAGTGGCAATGCGTCACGCCGCCGCAAGAACCACTCTAGCGAGGACGCCCCTTGATACCGCCACACCAGCCACAGGCCCTGGGGAAGTCAGGAGAAATAGTGGCTCAGGCTGACGCACGCACGCAGTTGCTCAGAACAGACTTTCCCAGGGAACCGAAGTGGAGTCGTACACTGCTGTAGGGACCAGAGAAATCAGCCTGTTTCGGGGATTCGTAGTCAGCCTGTCCCTGGGTGCTGACCTCGCTGAGCTTGGAGCTGAGGCGCCTCTTCTGTGTGCTCTTCTCCACGTTGATGGTCCCTAGGAACTCAGCGCAGCTGCCGGGGGCGGTGCGCTGCAGGCGCTGGTTGAAGTAGAGCTCTGATGCGCGCATTTCTTCTGCGCCCGAGACCTTGGCCTTCACCTTCTTCAGCACCACCGGCACACCTGGGCCGTCACCTCGGATGGTCGGGTCCTTGATGAACCTGAACGGGGCCAAACAAGATCCTCAAATACAGGACCTTGTCTCCAACCATGTGAAGCATGTCAGTCAATGGGGATCTAAGACCCCCTGTGGGACATACCTTCATGCACCAGGGCAACACTATCACTGGTTGTATTAGTGGCCACAAAGCCTGACGATTCAGGTTCTCCCGTGGATATTACAGGTCATCATAGACCAGCCGCCAATGTCCAGGATAGTCAGTGTGACACAGACACTGAGGGGGGTCTAGACACATGGGCTTCGCCCGCTCGGACCAAGAATAGCCACTTTGGTTCAGAAGCTGCTGTCGCTTTCGTACAGCTGGGCAATGCTGAGGAACTATCTACTGGAACCTGTTGAGGCTTACCAAAAGCAGGCTTGCACTTCTGGAACAGGACCGTACTCAATGGGGGTCGGGGCTAATGTGCTCTTATTCCAACTGCAGTACTGGACAGGTCATTCTGGTAAACTGCGGAACAGTCTGAGAGGAGATGGGGCATTATCCAAGCGAGTGACTGCCATTGCACAGCGGGACGCCTGCCGTTGGCATGCTTGTGTGGCTCACCCCTTGTAGACCACGCCAAAGCTGCCCTCCCCCAGCTGCTTGCCCACTCGCACGGCAGTGGGCTCAAATGACCTGCAGCACACGGCAGCGCTGCCGTGAGCCAATACACCAGCCAAAACATGATGCAGACAAACAAGAGGACAGAAGAAGGGGGTAATGCGGCGATGCAGCATTCTTGAGTATGGTGAAAAGGTCAACTAGGCTGGTAGCCCCTTCTAGGAGTACATATTAAGAGATGTATGAAGCTTGGTGCACCGTTTCTGGAGATGATGAGATCTCTGTGGCGGGTGCCTTACTTGAAGAGCCGCTCTGAGGCTGGTGCTGCCACAATGTCCAGCAGTCCCTGCAGGGCCCCCGGCTTGGCGGTCAGGTACCAGGCACTCACGCTGGCAGCCACTGCCCCCCGCGCCAAGTGCTCGCCTTCAATGAATGCCAAGGGGGCCATGGAGGATAAACTGCGCAACATTGCAAGGGGGGAGGGGGACTGAAAAGCAACGCCCTGTGTTTTTTGATCTTCATGATCGGACTGGGCATGAAGATGATAGCAGTGTGCAGGTTCCAGAAAGGGCACCGGCCTCGACTGCAATGCTGTGAATGCGCAGCTATTGTCTTGCAGTTCCACTTAAGTTTTGCACATGTAAAATCAGCAGAGAGCAATTTTGTACAAAGGAGCCTGCACCCACCCAGCAAGCGCCCCCGCAACTGCATTTGTGTCTGCAAGCGCTCTGCATTGCCCCTTGTTAGTGGCAGGCTTCGGGGTCTGTATCGGCGCGGGGGTCAGTCTCAGCCCGCCGGTGGCACCACTTAGGAACAAAGACTGTCTGCTTGCCCAACAGCATTGCTTGCAGGGTCGCGGTGTCAGCTCTGCTTGGGCGTGCACCTTGCTTCTGCTCCTTTGCACGTTGCCTACAGAATACAAGCGCAACTGCGGCAGCTGCGCAGCCGCAGCCATGAGGATTACGCGTGCCTGGGACTGGTTCTGGCAGATAATGTCAGTGCTCCAGGTATGCAGCTGACATGCCCCTTGTTTGAGATGGGGCAGAGCGCAACTTATGGGTTACCAATCCTGCGGGCACTCGCGCAGGGTGCGAGAGCGCTGAAATCAAGAGGAAGACATAAGAAGAGGCTCAGGAGCAGAGAAAACCTGAGAAATGTGAAGCTACAAAAGAAGGGTGGGAGGAACAAGGAACATGCAACAAAGCTGCCAAACCCAATGCCATTGGCATTGGCATTCGCATTTGAAATGTTGAAGGCAAGCGCAGCAGAATGTTCAGGTCTATCAATGTATCATCGCGTCCTACCTATAGCCTCTTGCAGGACGTACGATCTGAAGTGCCCGTTCGAACATCCCAACGTGTAAGTACCTACCGTTTCTGTTACCGGTAGCTGACAACCGCCCTCTTCTCTGCAACTCCAACCAAAGCGCTGCGCACTGAAAGTAGCACTGAGCCTATGACCGGTAGAAGGGACAACAGGGGTACCAAGTTTTATGGATACTTCTCTTAAAGCCCGTGCGTATCAAAGGCATGGGGCGGTGTGCGGGTACAAGGGCATGGCGTAGTCCAAGTTCGAAACTTCTGACATCCGTAAACCCTAGCAACGTCGGCTGCATTTGCACTACGGTAATCTACC
>DF236977.1:219522-299333 GCA_000708835.1 Klebsormidium nitens | reverse complement strand
ACCCTAGCAACGTCGGCTGCATTTGCACTACGGTAATCTACCGCAAAGCTCATGAAGGCCCAACGATGAACATTATTCTTATCTTATATGTTATCTATAAGACAAGAGCTAATTCACATGTGGACCTATCGAAAGCTGTGCTTCTGCGAGAGTCCTCGGACGTCGGGTCTGGCCGGTTGTCGAAGAAGCGTCGTCACTCGGTCACACGTCCTTGCTAGTACCCCTAGCAGTGGCATCAAAAGATGGCACCTCGCACAGAAGGGGCCTAAGTAGTTGTGGACAACTCCAAAGGGTTTGCACTTGAATGATGATCTACGCAAAAGTTGACCTGAGCAGCATCGATCCGACAGCAGAAGCGCTAGCCTCTCGCTTCGGGATATTGGAAAACCATGCGGCTGTAGATAGATCATTGCAACAAGTCAACCTCATCGTAGCATGTCTTAGTTCGATCATAACTGGGATTCGTCATGCCAGAAACATGCTGGCAATCTTCAATTGTGTTAGATTTGTAAAGTTGTGGCCAATTAAGTTGTGTCCTGATAAACAATGTCAGGCGGCTTGTTGATATCATGGATCTTTTCTTGGTTGAAGAACGTGGTATAACTTGTTGCTGGTTTTTGATGCATCATACGCACGCTTTTTGAGCCATGCTGCCAAGTTGAAGTTGTACCAAGTAGAAATTGAGTGATTGAAGTACAATAATAGTTGAAATCCAGATTGATGAAGCCTGTCGTTGCAAGCAAGTTGGCAGCACATTCCGGTACGTTGGTAAGCTGACATGTAGGCTTGTAGAGCTGATAAGTTGGAAAGCTTAATAAGTATTAGTATTTGTTGCGATGCGGTATCAATTTTGTGCATATACTCTGGACACAATCTCTAGACTGTGCCTCCCCTCGGCAGTATCAAAGCTGCTAGTCACACTCAAAGCTACCAATACGTCACAAACAATGCAATCTAACGATCAGCTCTAATCCTCATGTAGGACACCAATCCCGTGAGACACGCTAGACAAACTGGCGTTTACTTCCAAAGTGCCAAGATTGGGTGCAATGCAATAGGCAGGCTTGATAAGTAGTTGTGACAAGGCAAGCTTGGTGTACGCCAATAAGTTGTAAGTTGGTGTAAGGCAAGTTTTGCTTGTAAGTTGGAGGCTTGAGACTTTGTGAGCTTGGACGCAACTCAAAGGGTCACAAGCAGCACCAGCAACAAGGACACTAGTCAGACAGAGACAAGGGTGGCAGAAAATCTCCCACACAGCGCCTGTACTGTACGATGTCCTCCGAACAGCAAACACTCCTGATCTCTATGCTAAACAAAGTAGCCATGGAATACCAACAGAAGCCAACACCACCAAGAGATCTCTCAAATGTGCAACTGTCTGGACGACCGCAAGTGTGCTAGCTCTCTCAATAAGCTCCCACGCAATGTGTACACCATCTCAACAGCCTACGCGTAATCAGCTGGTCTCACAGGAAGCTGGCTGAGTGACAACCTCAACCTATGCAAGCATACACACAAGTCTGGCTGTCTAGGAGCGAACACTGAAACCTGCAGAATCCCCACCGGGGAAAGACCCAACGTGTCCCCTGACACTGGGAATTAAGTAGTAGCACCGATTTGGAAGCAGGGGATGCAGAGCAAACAAGCAAACAAGAACTGGAGATCTAAAACAAAGAGCAATATCATCCAGACTCAAGAAATAACGCAAGGAACTTAGCTCAGCGTCTTGCAGCGGGTAAGCGTGCAATTTAATCCTTATTGGTGCATGTGCTGAGCTGGCACCTTCAATGCGGCTGGTCTGGCCGGTGCTGCAACGCAGACCGCTGGCTATGCCCATGCCGTCAGCGACCAGAGCTCTTTGTGTCAAATTAAAGCATTTTGCTAATGGGTAATGCTCGAGGGGCGAGCTAGGCTTTTTGCACCTAGTGTGACTCTGAAGCCCTTGAGCAGGGCTCTTCAGGGCGTTTTGAAGCTATGAAAGTGATGCACTGTGGCGGGAGCGCTTGGCAGCTGAAAAGAGCGATTTTGGCAGCCATTGTCGCCAGTAGGCGCGCTCCGGAAATTGCGGTCGATTCAATGATGCACGCTGGCATACGGTAGACTCATGAGTGAGCAGAACCCTAATTTTCCACCTTGGACTTGCTTGGACTCGACCCCATCATGCCATTGTTGGCATGAGGTTCAGCCTGCAGCGGCAAGCTTGCAAGCCTGGCCAAGAGCGCAGGTGGGACCGCAGGCGGTGCCAGGACAAAGGGCACTTTGACTCGGATCAAAAGTACGAGAAGGCGACTAGCAAAGAAGCGCCGTTGAGCTGGCTTCAGAAGAGGTTATCCACAAGATCTTTGATGAACATGGTGGTTGCGGCGTCTGCGTACACAATGTGCCCGGCCATTGCGAATGCCGTGACCAGGAATGCCACCACTGGGGTTGCTGCGGTTCGGAAGGCTGCAATAGGTGCTCCGGTGCAGAGCTGGCTTGGGAGCCCGTTGTTGGGTGTGCTTCCCGCCATGGGGCAGAGAAGCCACTGCTGCGAATGCTGGCTAAGAGTGCCGCCGATCAGGGTCTGTGGCCTCCAAAGAAAAATCCATGTTAGGTCCGTCTGTACGGAGGAGGGAGAATGCATGGACAGTCAGAATCGGGGGAAGTCAAGTGCGGCAAGGACAAGGAGGGAGGCAATGCTAATTGCGGCGTTTCCATTCCTAGCACTGCCAGTGCTGCCAGCTCATGGTGAGGGTGACACCAACGTCCTCGTGCTTGGCTGCCCGTGCATCATTGCTGGCGCCGGTGCTTCCAGAGCTGGAACTGTAGGCTGGAATTGTGAGCAAGGATGAGAGGAAGACTAGGTGCTGCTTGAAAGACAATGCCATGTAACTCGGATGTCTACAACTTATCTTTGCAGGGCTTGAGGTGCAAAAGGGTAAAGGGGATCAGAACGGGCTTTTAAACGGAGCATTGAGTCGCTACATCAAGAGAAAAAAGCTGGAGCCGCTGGATTCATACCTGTCACAGATCCTGCTGTCGGATGCACAACTACAAAAGCTGGGTAAGCTGCACCTCTCTTTCACCATCAGAGCTGTGGGCAAGGAGACAATCAGCTGGGCTGTGGGCAAGGAGACAATCAGCTGGGCTCCAATGCAATGAGATTTTTTTCGTTGCAGCAACAATATGCCCGTGCTGGCAGCGACCTAAGTTTTTGGGAAACAAGAATATGCGGATTAGGTCGATCAAGCCACCATTGTATGTATCTCAGACTGTTGGAGGCTGCTGATAGGTCTGCTTATGCATGTGTGTTACATGGTGAGTCTTTCCCCCAAAATCTTGGGGGCTACTCTTCTCATCCCATCGGATGCCAAATTCACCAGATCCTTGCAGGAGACTCTATTGCTGGTGATGCGCCAGACTATCCTGCATTGCGGCAGCGGTTGCGGTCAGGAGCATTTGCATCTTTCAGGACAGACCTGCGAGCGGTGAGGCCCACCTGCGATCCAAATGTCAGAAAAGGCCGCTGCTCGTAGAATCGTCTACAACCCACAACTCCATATACGTAGCACTGCCCAATTCAGACTTTGCTGGAATATGTGGCCCGTCCTTGAACCTGCTTGCAATCGGGAAGCGTAACATGCTCATGATGGCTGTCCGCCAACAACCAGAGTGGTGCGACTTGAAGTCGCCCATTGAATTCTCGCTTAACACATTGTGATTCTCGTCGTATGTCTTTATGAGTCCACTGGAACCCTCCCAAAGCTCGCTGTGTGGCAACTTAGGGTGCGCGTGACTTTCATAGACTTTTCTGTTTACCTCTAGTGCAGCCTTCTGACACCTCGCTCTTTGTAAAACGTTCCTCCCAGATCACACAATATTCTTCTGAAGATGGCTGGGGAGCAAACGTGGGCATCGTTGCAGACAGCAGTCTAATGTCTCTTGAGAACCTAGATGCACGACTCTTGGATGCGAGCAGGACGTCAGCGGAGAAAGTAGACAAAGTTGCACTTGAGCGAAGTGTAGCAGACTTTCGAAGCGATCTCAGCAAGTTGGTTGAGTCAGTGCCTGCAAAAGATCTTGCACAAGCCCAGAAGATTGCTTCGTCATACTTGGGGACCAGCTTCGATGGTCCAGCGGGGGATGCAGTGCAAGCGGTACAAGCGACCGAGGTAAGACCCCGCAAAGAAGAGGGCTTAGAAACAGAGAGTAAACAATCGGGGTTGAAGCGCGGAAAAGGGGGCTCCGTTGCTTTAGAGGATCTGCTTTAACACGACCAAAAACGTGCTGCAAAGCGATCTATGCAGTTCTGCTGTTTGGCTGAGCATGCAGGGTGGTTTTCATCAGGGCAAGTTCTACATACAAGCATGTGGCGCTTTCATAAATGGCACGCTTTTGTCGTATGATGATGGGCTGCACCTGCTGGTGGCCTGGACCTAGATACATGCAGACCCTCGCACTGCGCCAAATTAAAGCATCATGCTATACCTGCCATGGCACCCTGATGCAGTCGCGCCTAATTGTTACATTTGCGGCAGTATACCATTGTATGGGCAGGCGCCATCCAAAATCTCGAGGTGTCATGCATGTGCAGTCCGTTTTACAGCCTGATCGTTTGCAAGCAGGCTTAGATTACGTGCACACCCACGCGGCGGCATGTTGTAGGGTACGTACACGGTGTACATACATGCACTGACTCTTATCGTACATATGCTTATTTCTTTGATATAACACTCGGCCTCAGATAATCCGACCCATGTCACGAGCTAGGTCAATCATGATTGATGACTGGGCCAGAGCGTTGCAAATTGCAAACTATGCACTTGATTCTCAACCCACAATGGCCCCCGGAATGACAATGGTCCATCAATCCGTCTGCTCGTAATTGGAACACATGCAAATTACTCTAGGCTTGATGTGGATGCTTTCCGTGATTCACACATCCACCCGGTGCAGTTAAGTCTTGAAGCGTCAAATCCAGTCTAAAATGTCAGATGTAGATCATGTCGGATCTGTCGTCTTTGCATACCATTATTGAATCATCGCATGCTGATCCCAGTACTTGACCGATGCAAGGTAAGCCTCACGATCCAACGGTACGCCGCTGCCCCCCTCTTCAGCCCCCAGCGCGTTGCGCATGATTGTGATGGGCGACATGGGCAGCTCGAAGTCTTCGTCCTGAGCCTGCGTGTAGAGAGCCGGACATGTTCGATCAACACAACCTTTCTCACATATTAGGTTCAGTGCCCAAAGTTATGCAGTGTATGGAGTAAGCGTCTTACTGCAAGTCATGTGCATTGAGAGATCTCCTTAGACTGAGTCAACCAAGGCGCCACATTGATGATCGATACCGACCTTATAAGTGTGCTTCCCAGGCCCCTATCGGAGCCAATTAAATCCTACTAGGGTTGACAAACTGAGAGTGTGCGGAACAAGTATTGTAATTGCTCGTAAGTTGCCTCGTAAGTTGCCCTTCAGCCAATCGAAGCCTAAGAGCAAAAGCCAAGCATGTCTAAGATCGAAACGGAAACCTGCTGATTGATAATAGTGGGACCCACTGCGGAGCCTTCACTTAGAAGGAGGAGATGACTGTGAAGGTACACGGATGCAAGTCACGCAATTTAGCGTATGGCTACAGTTTTCGTACTGTCCCCGCTTTCATTCAGTCGCATGGGTGGCTGACCTTGATGGAGATGATTCCCCAGGGAGCATCTGGCAGCGGGGGCAGGTCCTTCTCTTTGAGGCCCTTCCTAGCGGCGGTGGCCTTCTGCTCGAGCAGCAGCTGGCTGCGCGAGTAGAGAATAATGTCGAGCATCTGAAGGAACAAAGGGAAAAAAAAAGTCAAGTGCAGTAGGGCAAAGCTGTGGTTGCTGGAAACAGGAAACCGTTCGAGAATCTGTTGCAGATACTGTTCTAAACAAAGCGCCCCAGAAGCAGGTTGCTTGGACCTCTGGGATATGTGGTCCGATAGTACATGAAGGGGTCTGGGCTCACCTTTGTCTCATGCCCTTTCACCTGGTCAGATGGGAACCATCTGGAGAGGACCTGGTCATGGACACAAGGCAGAACAGTAGGTCAAAGGAACGAGGGGCTGATCACCCTGTCACTGCAACTGTGCATTTCCGGAATCGGATGGTGAGTAAAAATCTTTCAAATGGGCACAGAGACCTACCGAGGAATGAAAGTGAGGAAGAAGATGACATAAAAATTTCGCATGGTGCTGCGAATCTGGGTAGACTCACAGGCAACTCAGAGGCTGACCGGGCTTTGTAGCCCGACCTAAGCAGGCCTTCGTTGGTCCTGTCAATGTGGAGGTGCCCGGCATGTGCCCCAACAAAATTTGGAATGAAGAGGTGCTTGCAGAAATCTGGAACGAGAGGTATGTGTTTGAGAAGCCTGAGGGCGCAAAATCAGCAGTTCTGCCGATCAAAGAGACTGTCAGTGCGCTTAACCCAGAGTTCTCTCGGAGGGCCAAATGGCATTTCCTGACCACATGAGTGCTGGTTGTGCAGACTCTCCCCTGCTGTGCCTGCTGGGCTCACCTGCATAGCCATCAACCAGCTTGGCCCCGTCCTCGTATACTTCTTCAACCGTGCGCACAAAGTCCGCTTTGTTGGAACTGCAATGAGCCAGCCAATGGCGTTTAGATCTTCACAGCATCTGCTCAGATAAGTATGCAATGAGGGCGTCAGAATCGCAAGAGAAAGGATGGACGTAGCACATGGAGCATTGAACTAACGCACTCAAGGCATTGTTTCCAGTAGACATCAGCAATAAAGTTGACAGAAGGAAGTCAAGGACTTTTAGCTATGTCTTTGCTGCAGATTGATTTTCAGCCATACCATTGCATGTTCTGCTCGCTTGCGCGGGCTTGCGCGCACTGTGTACCACCACCAAAATTTGACCTAGTCGGTGTCTGGGCCTTACCTCATGCGTGTGCCACTGTAATCTGGATCATCCCATTGCCTCTGGGCAAAGTCGTCCAGAAAGAATGTGTCCCCATGGGGGGCGCTCGTGCTGACGTCTGCACCACCACTTCCATCAGACTTTTCTCCAAGGGCCATGCTGCATATAAACCTGCTCTGCTGGCATGGGACTTTGCAGGCCCACGGATGATGCTGTGTCAATGGACCAGCTCGCGGTGCAGCACTCCGAAAGTTCAGCCCCGATTGAATGTAGCTAGTCAGTAAAGGAAGTGGTGGATTCCAGCGGGTTTTACAGATTACGGTGCCGATGAAGGATCCCCAGCGACGGCAGGCGCTGACTTGACAATCGGGGGTGCTGGACAAGAATGGGCGCACTGCCGTTGCGGAGACCGACATCTCACAAAGAGTCGATGCAATAACGAAGCATGGTTGCTTCCTTTGAAATTGGAGCACTCACAATGGTCGAATGCCAATTGATGCCCTCAATGCCAGTGGGCCAATGGCGATGCAATGCCGTCGATGGGCATTTTCAACCTGGCTTGTGAGAGGGGAACAGGAACAAGTGCTGGAAGGATTTGGGTTAGCCGTAGGTCGAGGTCCTCTGAGAACAGCAGACTCTTGAGCAGGTCTTCGCAGGCCTCAGTCACCGAGATAGTGGACAACTTTTTGATTGGTCCGATTACGATACCTCGAATCGGACGGTTGCGAACTACCGAACTTTCGGCACAAAAATGCATGAGACCCCGCAGTGGTCCTGTGCATTTTCGGAAGAGCTTTCGAAGGGCGCCATGGCGCCCGCTTAGGAAGAATTTTGCGCTTCCCACCCTGGCCCACCCTTGTATACTTCAAAATTCTTTCAACTTACCTGCTCGCCTCAGCCCAGTCGCCTTCGGCTTCCCATACTCCCTGCTCTATCGGACTCGCGTCGTAGCCCTCCATCCAGCTCTTCTTGGGCCTGCACTAGCGTTACGGTCGTTCGTCAGGCCCCCAGCTGCCTTCTGTTTTTTCCTCGCACGGCTAGTTGTTCGCCGCCGACGCGGCCGCGCGCGACATTCGATCTTGAATTAAATTCGCGCGACACCGGCCGATGCCGGCGCCTTTACTGCTAGCCTCACTGCGGGTGATGACAAAAGACAGCTTCGGGGTGACCGCGCCAAGCATTTAGTACCGAATGCTGGTGCAGCCCAAATGGCTGGAACCCTGTTCGACGAATTTTTCAACCGGTTTGTTGTCCCTAGTTCTCAGTCAGCCTCCGGGCGACTTTGGGTTACATAAAGTCGTTCGGGTTACCGAGAAGATGTTCAGACAAAGAACGTCTTTCAATCTTCCAAGTTCCACTTCCAGCAAACTGACAGTAAAGGCTCGATTGAAGGGGCAGAAAGCGGAGCCAGACCCCCAGATTGGCATCACTGATCTGACTCGAAGCTAGCGTTCTAAAACAACAGTTCAAAATGGCCAGAAAGGGCTGTTTAGTGCGCCTGAAGAAGGAGATGACTGCATTTATGAAGGAGCCGCCGCCATACATTCCAGCGGTGCGGGTGCAGTCCTCTTTTTGATTGCTGATTTGACTCATCGAATCTGTACTGCACTTTCTGATGGAGTTTGGTAGGTCGAGCTGATCTCAGCAAGATCAGAGCAACAATGAAATGAAGTTTGATTGTGGCAAGCCATCAGCTTCTGCTTTGTTGTGTGTTTGTGATCAGGGCCTGTGTTCTTACTTCTTTTGTGCTCTCTTGATTCTTCAGATTGCGGTAAATGAGAGCGACATGCTGACATGGCACTTCCTTGTCGAAGGGCCACCGCAAACCCCATACGACGGAGGCTGGTAAGAAGCACATACCTCAATCTCATCTCCTCTCTCAGAGGCCATTGGGGGCTGCTCAAGCAAATCAGAGTCCAGAATCAACATCAGGAGCTGCGCCCCCTTCAAATCCTGATTGCAGTCTAAGGTGGCTTCAGCATCCAAAAACAGTGTCGGAACTTTTCCATGCTTGTCTGCACAGGTACATTGGAAAGTTACGCTTTGAGCCTGACTACCCGTTTGCCCCACCTGCCATCTCGGTGGTGACCCCCACGGGCAGGTTCAAGACCAGCACACGTCTCTGCCTCTCCATGTCTGACTTCCACCCAGGTGATTTGCAGCCCCACTGCCGTCATGCTATTAAGGCACTTGGACTGAAAAGTCTTGCTATCGAAATTCGGGGGCCTTATGCCTACTCACTTTCAAACCTACTCTTCCAAGAAGAGCTGCTTTTGAAAGTCAAAATCCACTGGTACTTGCTCTCTTTGCTTTGCCCCACATCGTCCCCAACACATCCTACGCTTCGTCCATGCGCAAGGTGCCAAACCCCCATGTCTTTGTGCAGAGCTGTGGAACCCAATGTGGTCCGTGAGCACAGTTTGCACCGGGCTGCTGTCTTTTATGTTGGAGGACACTGCGACGACGGGCTCCATTGAGACCTCAGTAAGACTCGCCCTCCAAGCAACAAGAAGCAAAAGTGTAATATCACTGTGAGCACAGCAGGGCAAACACGATGTTGCGATGTTATGGTGCTTTCTCGCACCACAGTCCTTAGTCTGGTCGATGGGATTCCCCACATGTTCACAAATGCTCTGAAGCCTCACCCTTGATTACCTGACCAGCTTGGTTATGCGTGTTTTATTGTGCAGGAGGTCGAAAAGCACCAGATCGCTGCCTCGTCTCTGCAGTACATCCAGGAACGGCCCGTGCTGCGCAACCTTTTCCCGGATCTGTTGACGTTGGCTGCAGAGGCGCAGAAGAGGCAGAAGGCCGGTCAGCACAAGGGTGTGACTGTAGCAACAGGCCCGGGATCAACGGAAGGGAGAGGGGAAGAGCCAGAGGTAGATCAAAGAGGTGACAGTACGGCAGAGCCTGTAGAGGCTCAGCAGCGGGAGGGACTTGGGAGCGCTCAAGTTCAGTCTGATCAGGAGGACGTCCGATCAACGAGCACAACTCGGGCCGAGCAGGCAGAGTCATCAACAAACGGCAGACTACCACAGCCAGGGAGGGCCTCTAGCGGTGAGCGGGAGTCGGTACAGCAAGTGGAACGGGGGCCCGGAGGCGCGGGGCCACCAGTCGAGCTACTGAGTCGGTCGGGCTCTTGCCAGGCTGACGCGTTGCTTCGAAGAGTGAGAAGAGTTAGCAAACTGTCGGTTTTCCGAATTTCTTCCTGGAGCTGCCACTTTGCATATGGAGGAGCTTTTTGTTGACCTAAAAGCCTTTGTATGTCACTACAGGCCTGGCAGCTACTAGGGATGCTTCCATGGACGAGTGTGAAACACACTCCAGTAGCCAAATCCTGAGAACAACAAGACGAAAACGATCAGACTTCCATTGACAGGATATTGAGCACGTTGAACTCGGTTGTCATTTTCTCAAAGTTCGGGCAGTTGCAGTCGTCGAATTCTGGTCCTACTTATCTGCCAGACCTTGCACTCTACTTGGTTTCTATACGACAACCTTTGGAGAAGTTGCCCGACGGATTGTGAGCTGGTCCTCTCTTTGTCTGCTTGCTGCAGGCCCGCGCCCAGGTGGTCTTGGGTGAGCTCGACGCGGCAGAGGTGAGCCTCGAGCAGGCCGCAGAGTGTGTGGGAACAGGCCAAGCCGCTGGGGATGCGGGGCGTACCGAGCTGCCAGAGGTGGATGGCATTGTCGAGGAGCTAGCGCGGCTGAAGCTGGGGGCCCGCCACCGCGCGCGGGGAAACGAGCTGTACCGGAAGCGCAACTTTGCTGGGGCGTTGCGAGCGTATGAGAGCGGGCTCAGAGTGCTTAACGAGTGTGCGACTCTGCACTGCAACAAGGGCATGGCGCTTGCAGCACTCGGAAGGTGGGCCGCTACCACAGCCTGTCGATGTTAAAAGGATTGTGCATCGATATTAAAAGGACTGTGCAGCCGCAGTCTCGCATGCAATGTTACAAGAGACTCTTTTGCTCTTCGAGGCCACTTAGGATCTTAGAAATTGACTGCCTCTATTGGATACAATCTTTTCAATCTTATCTAGCGAATGTACCCGAAGAAGCAGCAACCAACACATTTTGCAACCTTGTGCATTCATGGGTTTCATGTTGGAACCTGAGGTCCTGCGCGTATCGGTTAAAAACTCGTCCGTGAACTCCCTCCCCCTAACTTTCCTATCCGGCTTGCAGGCATGAACCAGCTGTCCAGGCGTGCACCATGGCGCTCGAGCTTGATTCTTCGTGCACAAAAGCTTGCCGCCAAAGAGCAGACAGCTTGGTGCTCATTGGAAAGCCGGAAGCAGCAGCTGCGGATTATGCTGCTTTGCTCCTTGTCAACCCGGAGGACGAGCATCTGCAACAACTTCTGCATAAACTTCGTGTTTCGGCGTGACGCCGAAATCCAGATGTTTTGCGTCAAACTTTTGCTTATTGCAACTTTTCTTTTGCGGTTCGATCCCAAAGAACGCGTTGGATGCTGCACCACTTCGCTCCGTACATGGCGTTGTTGTCCATTTTTTGTACCCGCACTTCTTGTGTTAATACCGGCTTAATGCATATGGGATGTGCATCAACGCACGAACGAAAACCTTGCGTTCTTTTACACTGCAAAAGAACGCATACTATAGTTCCAATTAACAGAACTGGGTTCACGTATGCATCTCTGATTTGTCAATCAAGTAATACATCTGAGCCCACCTTCAAGATCTGATGCACCGGCAAAAGGGGTGATATATTGTAAACTAGTGAGCAAATTTCTGATTCGAAGTAACACCCTGCTCGGGCCCCCTCGTCACTGGTGGAGCTCTTCTTGGCATTGCGAGCTAATTTAAGGCTAACAATCTACAACTCGTTTCCTCTGGTTGAGCTCTCAGATTATGTGCCGCCCCTCTTGCTCTCTTGTTGACACTTGAATTGATTCAAAGCGATCTATAATGCTACTCAATGATGGTAATTCTCTTCAACCTTCGCATGTCACATGCTACGTTCTTATGCTTTTCATACTTAATCGGTTTGATGCTCATGTCGCTTCTACACACGCCTACTACCACGAGCAGCTGGTAGGTAGTTGGTGCATCGGACCAGAGTCACAAGATACCCGTTGACCCCTACCCGACGGCCGCCATTGACGAGCCCTGCTGAAGCCATAGGTGTCTTAGGGGCGGCTCATGCTGCTCAGCTAGGCCCTCAGGCTGCGAGTCTAGCTGTCAGCTCGGGCCTGCCCAAGTCGAATGCCGATCGGCGCTCAGATCGATCAAAATCGATTCGCGGTCTTGAAAGTCGATCGAGTACAAACCTATAACTTGCTACGTGGAGCTCGGGCAAGCCCGCTCAATCATGCGTGGCGTCATTTCCAGTGCTGTTCGAACGATATTAATGATCTCCAATCATGAGCGAACGGTCTTGAAGTTATCACGTGAAGTCTTTAGAGCTTTCAAGAAGCAGTTCTCGAGTTGACATATGACGCGGCCACATGCAATACGCCACATGGCAAAGACGTCCACCGTCCAATGTCGCAAAAGAGAGCGGAAGTTGCCATGCAACTCAGCCAGCTCAGCACCGCCCACTGACGATATTCAGGACCGTTCGCAAACGGAGCACGCGACTGAAAACAGACAGAATGAGTGCATGCACTCATGACGGTAGCAAGGCGGCCAGCTCCGGCTCACATGTGGGGGTGGAGTATCCGATCTTCTGATTCTGTCTTGCAGCTTGCGGCTTGCCCCTAGCTTGGCAGTGAGCCTGTCAGGACTGTCGTCGCTTCGCACCTTTGCGCCACGTTTGGATGCTCGAGAACAAGACTTCCACTCAACAGAATTGTCAAAGAAGTTCTCTCCCACACAACTGGTTCAGGCTTTTGTAGCCCTGCGCAGGCAGGAGGAAGAAGCGGAGGGGCCAGGCTTTTCTCGGCTCGACGAAAGCTCGTTCAACGTCACTACTTTGCTTACCCTTGACATAGAAACATGCTGCAACTCGGACGTCAAGTAAGCAGCCTGCATGAAGCCGCAAGCTGGCTCTGGGCAAACCGCGGCGGCGGTTCATGGAGACCATGGCGTGCCGCAATGCGACCGTGGCTCCCAGGATTTGCAGGAAGATGACGTTAAGGAATCTCTGGAAAGCGAAGCGGAGAAGGCCGCAGGAAGGCGCAAGAGCCCAGACTCCGAGCTGGGCAAAGACCAGGCCCCCAGTTCACCTACTGGGTCCAACACGGAGGAGAGCGGCCCTAGGGGCCCCTCCACTGAGCAAGCAGCGGAGGGGCAGCCTTCAAGACAAGGGCATGTGGAAAGCCTCCAGACGCCAGAAGGTGTTGTCAGGGCACACGCCGCTTACACAGAGCAGCACCTGGCGAACCAGGTGCAGGGCCTGCACTTGGGGGCTCCCAGAAGTGCAGGCCAGGCAAGACCAAGCGCACCACCACCACACCCTGAATCGCTTGGCTTTACACTGCACCAGGCTGCCAGTCAGGGCCCCCTAGCTCCAGCCCCCCAGGACCAGCCCCCACCTCAGACCGCCGCACTCTTCCCCCCTGCAAGGGCCCCTTCCCAGGTCCCTGACGCGGTGGTCAATCACCCAGGGTGGCAGATTGCCTGCCAGCTGCTACAGAGCACGCCCCCTGGGTCTTGGCCGGACCCCGCTCTTCTTGTGCTACTTGCGGCAGCAGAGCCTGGCGGTGCCGCAGCGCACCTCCTCAGGGCACTTCCGCCACAGGGTGGTGCCCGTCGCCCGGGTGCGCCAGGCGCTGGTAGGAAGAGTAGAGCCCACCCAGAATGGTCGAATGAGCGGCTCAGGTGCCCCCAAGGGGCACAGCAGGGGGAGCCGGAACTGCCAAGTGTGGTATTGGTTCCGCAAGCAGGAATTGCCAGATTAGTGGAGGAGAGAGTAGAGGTGGCTCCGTCTGGGGGCTTGCAAACCAGGAGGCTTAGGCCATTCTTCGGGATTGACCTAGAGAAACTGCCTGAGGCGGAGGACAACGTAGACAAGATGAGGATTGCTCCTAGGGGGGAGGCGGAAGACGCTGCTGGGGGGGGGAGGGCCGAAAACGCTGCTGACAGCGATTACACACGCCAGGGTCGTTCTGATGAGAAGGAGGAACGTGCGTTGGGAAAGCCACTTGAAGTGACAGCCTCAGCAGAGGCGCCCTCTGGCAAGGAGGGGGCCGGCGAGCGGGGCAGGGAGAACAGGGAAGGGGTCAGTCCAAGTAGTGAGCAGGAAGCGGATCCAGAAGGGGGTGGGGAGGAGGCAGTGGAGGGAGGGGGCCATGAGGATGGCCAGAGCATTCCTGGGAGTGGCGGTGCGCCAGACCCCACTGAGGGGCCAAGGCAGGCTCAGGAAGATATAGATGAGGTTTTCGAGGGAAGAAGAAAGGAGTCGGGAGGGGAGGCGGACGAGCATGCCCCGAAGGAAGGAGCCACTGCGGAGTCTCCGAGCGCACCGAGAAGCAGAGGAGAGAGTCAGGAGGAGGCTGTAGAAAAAGAAAAGGGGGATAGATGGGAGAACAGTGATGCTGCAGGGCAGCAGGGCGGCGCTGAGCGGGTGGGGGACAAGAAAGGGGACCGCCTGCGGGGAGGCACACGGGCCGAGGGGCCAGTGATGGGAGCAGGGCCGATGGAGTGGAAACATGAGAGACTGGGCAATAAGCACTGGCAGGAGCCAGGGCGGTTTGGGGGGAGGGAGCGGGTGTCCTCGGAGGATCCGCCCAAGCGGAAAGCGAGGGATTTTGGGTTTGCGCATCAGGATGTGAGCTGGCTACCTCTTTAGAGCGTTGCAAACTCCCTGCTCCAGAGCTTTTAGAAGTGTCATGCGCCGCTCTGTGACATAGTTGTTGCTGTGTACACTGCTTGTCCTTGCTTGTGGCCCCCTCAATTGCATCCTGAATTCTTTGAACTAGTCCTTGGAACTGTTGCGTCAAACGTTACCTTTCAGATCAATATCAGGGATGAGCTGGACTGCCATCGTGATGTCCGGGGTTGGGTCAATTGAATTGCTTCTGCTTCTTTATGTGGTCTCAAAACGGGCGCCCCAGACGTGTCTCGTTCCGCACGATTTGGCTCCATTGAGGACCACGTAGCTCATTTATCCCGTGTCTGAATTTTCGTCGACAACGGTTTCAGAGGTCGGACCACAGGGTTAGAGAGGTTGAACTTCATTTTCGTATGCCTGCCGACTTTGGATTAGAAGCGCTCAGATGGTGCGTTGTCTGAGGTTGCGCCTTCAGTTTGTTTACCTAGGTCTTTTGTAAGTGCAGGTATACAAGATCAGGCGGCGGGCCTTGCAAGAGGGAGGTCTGATGGCGAGCGCGCGCTCAGGTGCGTCTGGATCGCGCTCCCGCGATCAGCGCTCTCACCTGCTTGCATCGAGCAGGACCCGGTATGAAATTGAATGGTTTGGCGTTTGCGTTCTGTACACGCCATAGGTTACTGTCAATAGCATCAGGACGAAAACTCGGACGAAGTTCCAACCCTATCGTGATCTGCGGGTCCACATGCTGCCAAGTCTGTCCTAGGCTTCTTCTGAAACGGTCCGATCTGACATTTCGTGACCCGACCTGATTTCCGCACTCTCTTCCGCAGACCTCTCGCTGCTCGACCATTTGATCGGGGCTTCGGAACAGTCCGTCGACAGGGCCCCGCAGGGGCAGGACCCGCAGGACGGCCCGGGGCAGGCGGGGCGGGGGCCGTACCAGTGCAAGCTGTGTGGGGAGGTCTTCGCATACTCGCAGGCGCTGGGGGGCCACATGCGGTCGCACAAGTGAGCCGAAGCCTTTGCGACTCTGATGGAAGTGATAAGTTTGCGCCAACAGAGCTGGGGGACTGGTTCCTCGGAACCTCTAAAGGTGGTGAAAGAGCATGCGGAGTGTTTCGGGGCGTTGACGTGTTGATACCAGTGTCAGCTACCGGCGTTCTTCGGTGTGCAAAATCGGGCTTAAACAATTGTTGGACTTTCCCTTACGGTCTAGGTTGCCAAGCCTGCTTCGGGATCAAGGTTTTGCCCCCATCCGTTCTTGGCAGCAGTCAACTTTTTCTGCTTCAGAGCGCCCGTCGCTTATTCTAGACTCGGTCGGACTGTTGACCTCGACATCGGCTGAGTTGTGCTGTCGACACTCTCTCAGATATAACGGCGCCCTGCCTCCGCAACCCTCCCTCGACCAGTTCCAGCTGCCCCGGCCGCCGCCATCGCAGTTTCACAGCTTCCCTTCGGGAGCCCGGTCAAGCGGGGGCTTCCAGATTCAAGCAGACGCAATGGCAGCCGCATTGCAGGCTCTCGACGCTCCAACTCTGTCCCTAGGATCAGCATTAGGCTACATGAACCCTCCGCATAATCACGACGTCGCATTGGGGCTCGCCCAAGCGGGTGATCCCAGCACAGCGCTCGGTAGACCGGAAAGGGAGCGCCCGCCGGGCCTCGTGAACCAGACGGAGATCAGACCTACTGCACGCAACTTCCAGCATGGCAGCCCCATCACAGGGCCCGGTAACAGCCCGGTACGACCCTCCGGGGCGGATGCTCTGTTGCCGTCCCGCGTCCCCTCTCCCGCGTCCCCCATCATCTACCTGCCCGGCCAGGGGGCGGCCCCGGGGGGGTGGTTCGAGCTCGAGCCCGTAGACATAGAGCACCCGGAGCGGATTCCCCCGGTCAGCATCGGGGGGAGCCCAAAATTAGTCGCCGAGCAGATTCTGGAGGCCCTGGTTGGGTATGCCGAGCGGCCCACGACCGCCGCCGTCCAGCCGGCTCTCCCCGACGCAGGCGCGGCCGCGCTGTTCTCTCTGTACGAGCCCCTGTCGGCAGTGGAGCAGACAGGCATCCTGGACCAACTGCGCGGGCAGCAGGTTGACGAAAGCAGGGCAGGTGGGGGCCTGGCGAACTTGGCAACAACCGGGGCCCAGGGCTGGGCTCCGGGGTACGGCTCTCGGGGTCCTGCCTGAGCAGCAACCGGTCAGCTTGAGACGCAGTCAGAGCGAGGACTGCGAGGTGGCACAAATGGTCGGTAGAATTAGCTTGCAAGGTTTCGGGACGCATTATTTTGAACTTGCACAGTGGAGCTCTGTGTCTAGGAACAGGTGCACGGTATCGGCAGACGCTGCGACTGCAAGGAGCATTTTGCGGCGGCGCAGAAGAGGCTAATGTCTAGGAAGCAGAACAACTGCACGCAATTGCACCGGCCTATCACAGGGATAGGAACGGAATTTTGGCATTCTTAGATTGATCATCAGGCAGTAGCAAAGCTTGAAGTGCTACTTTAGAGAGCATTAGGTGGTAGCAGAGCTTTGAAGTGCTGCTTTAGTGATCATCAGGTAGTAGCAAAGCTTTGAAGCGCTGATTCGGCGAATCACATCGATGCATCGAAAAGTGCATCTCCGCCTGAAATTTGAGATCAGATCACGGAGACTCCAACAGACGGAAGAATCGGACGTACCATATTGGTGTTATAAGGATTCGTTTGCAGATCAGAGCATGATTGTCATTGAATCGCTTACTGTTCTGCAATCGTTGTCGGATTAAATTGCAGTTTTGACCATCCGAGGCCGCGGTGCATCATGTGGATGCAGCTGCGCGACCACCATTATTAAACATGATTGTTGCACTGAGACCACGCTCAATGTGGACCGTCGGCCGATCGCTCATGTCATATACAGCTTCTGTAGGCAAGAAGTCGACCTAGGCATATACCTAACCGGCCGGACCCGGTTTTGCACTGACGGGCGCATGCCGACATGCTTTTAATTAAGGGTGTGCAAACACGTAAATCAATCATATCATGTGCAGCCTCACATCATGGTATAGGAAGTTAGGGCTCCAAAGAAAGTGATTGCTCAATTTTTGTCCCGGCCTGCATTTAGCTTCAGCACATGTCAATGGCCCATGTGGTGCAGTTGATCACGTAGGAAGGTCACGAGCCGCGTCATGCATTTCATACGGTGTGCCAGACGCGCTGCTTTTCTGCATGAGTCAATTACTTGATTGATCGAAGTTGCAATCGGAGGTTGGTTGCAGTGACGCTTGATCGCCTTGATTTGATATACTAGTTGCGATTAATACATCCACTGCATTTAGTATCATGAAGCGATAGCTGCACATCGCTCAGCAAAGAAGATGCGGTGCACCTGAGAGAGAAGCCTGCTTTATCCGCATATATTTCGAATGTTTAATGCGACCTGCTGCATTCAGTACTTCATATCTTGGAAACACGGTACATGTGTGCCTTTTCACAGATTAGCAATGGAGGCGCCGAATGCTGCTTATGGAAGTTCCGCCCTGACAACATGAAAATTTACTTAGACGTGACTAGTAGCATGCAAAGTGCAGAACTGGTGACCATCTCCGAATGTCCTTGGTGAGACGTCCATATTGCTTTGCGTGTAACTCAGTGCGATTCCATCCTCGGGCCTAGTCGAATTTGTCGCACGCTTCCGACTGGAATAGATCTGCAACATGGCTTAGTGCGTAGTACACGTCCTGCACATGCGTGCAAACTGCGGCACATCTCCGCAATCACTGAAGAGGATGGAATGGAACATTTCGAAACCCAACCCACAGAATCGAACCTCCGGGGCTGAGTACGAGCTTGAGCCATGAAGACGACTAATCACCATGCGGCTTCCAGACGTCAGGCTGGCGCTTCCTTGGTCCTTTTTTTGGCGTCTCGCCCCAATTTCCGGACCGCAATTGCTGAACGTCTCCACTCTCGAGCCGGTACCTGGAAAGTGAATGCAAGTGCATTGTGGAGCGACATAGAAAACTGTCGATGCTCTCTTTGACAGAGCTTTCAATACCCTAAGCTGTGTCCGCCAGAACCTCAGAACCGGCGCCGGTACTTAGTAGCCAACCAACAATATCTCAAACCCTGTAAATATCTCCTGACTGAAATCCGACCGACGACACTTTTTAGTATTGATTCGCCAGACACTTGAAGGAGGGTGCAGATGGCGACCTGGAGAACAGCGAGCATACTTACCGCTGGAAAGCCGGCATAATCGCCTTTCTCTTTGATGTCGGACATTACCCCCGTCTTCGCAGCTAGTCGTACCTGCGAACCAACACGCGCTGAAGTCGGTCAAGGACGCTCCTCGTGTTCAGCAACGGAGCAAGCACACAGACAGCGTTGCTTGACAACACCTTCGTGCATTGTCTGCAGATGGACACTCAAGACTTTGGAGGAGGTAGGCGTACAGGGAACTTGCGAACTACGACGCCACGCAGCCCACCTGCGGATGCACTTTGACGTGGTCGGCTATCCCCGCCTTCCCGCCCATCACCACATAGTCGCCGAGCCTGCAATCGGGTTGCGGGCTGTCAGGTGCTTCTTCTCCCGACGTCCAACTGTGGCCTGCCGTTCCCTTGCGCGAAGAACCATAAAAGCATACTCTGGAGGCAAGAGTCGGGCTCCATCCAGGTTGATAAGAAATACTCTCTGTCAACATGGACGCAGCTTTCGCGGGAAGCTACAATCAACGAACAACAACCGTGATTGAGCAGTGCCTGTCGTGCAGCCTGCGGACGCGTTGGACTCACTCGGCCGACCCCCCGATGGCCGCATGCCCACAGAGGATACAGCAGCGCCCGATCTTGACGTTGTGGCCAACCTGCGTGGCTGAAGTGCTGGTCAGAAGGTGGAATCATATGCGAGAGCAGGACAATAACCCTCAAGTAACTCGACTGACGATCAGAAGCCCGCTATCATTCGTGTGCAAAAAAAAATCTCATGCTGTCCCGAAACCGTAACAGCTTGGCTCGGCATTCTAGAACAGCTGCTGCATCCCACCACCGTGCACGATCCTCGAAAGAAGCCAACGGGTGGACATGGAGGAACATAAGATAAGAACCCGGATCTTTTCACTTGTGATGGCTCCTCACCTGCACCAAATTGTCAATCTTCGTGTGGTCCCCAATCTCTGTATCCCGCCAGCTGCAACACGGCAATCAAAAAGCTCCTTTTCCTCAATATTCCTAATTTCTGGAGCGCATCATGGCTCATGACCATACCAGACGAGGTTTGGCTGCTTACAATCCTCTACCTGTGCTTCCATGTTGAGACCGCATCCATACATCACCGCCAATTCGTCATGTGTAACAAGTCTTCAGTAAAAAGAATTATTCTCTTTCAGCTGCATGATGAGACCTCGTAAGAAAAACTCTCTGTGCGAGATGCCCGATGAAAAGTGTGTATGACGGCCAGAACAGCATCGAAATTGGCGCGTCCACATTTGAAGAAATCGAACGCTGGACTTCTCATCAGCTTCGGCATCAGAAAGGGTAGATGGTAGATTTCAGCCGAATTGAAAGAATCAATTTGCAGATGATCGAGCTAAGGGCCATGGCATGGGCTGCGCAGGGGACTTCACCTTCCGCGGTCAACGCAGCTATTGGCCCCGATTTCCACGTTGTTTCCAATGATTACGTTGAGTTCCTGCAATTACTCCAACTTTCATCAGATTTGAAAAGCTCGAGATCACCAGCAGTCCTCAGAGAAATGGCACTGCTGCCTTTCGTTCCAACAAACTAACATCTTGACTTCCTTGATAAACGAACTTGGATGCGATTGTGTATAAGCAAGTTAATTAAAACTACAATCTGGCCTCTGCCTTCGCTATGGATGGGCAAACATGAACATGGCTGGATGATGGAGGCAATACCCGGAGGGGAAAAACGAGCTCCCTACTTTGGTTATACAGTGATAGAAAGACAGCAAGAAAGCCTTGCGGAGCCTTCAGATCCGCAATCATGAAGGACGTATGCCCCACATACCTGAGGCTTCTTTATCATCTCCCCCTTCTCGTTGACAAAGAATCCAAAGCCTGCGGCAGAGCAAAAACATGTTTGCAGAGGCCGTTGCACTAACTATTGTAGAGACAGCCAGATGTTTTTGGACATCCGTCTTGTCCTCTCCTTTCGATGATGAGTTGCACGGACACTGTATAGAGTCAAACTCGAAGAGGACCTGGTGCCCATTGCTCTACACTAATTTGGAAGCGACGACATCAGATTCCTTCATGCTGGATCCTTGTTGGCAGGCTTGAGAGGTTGAGAGCGGTTTCTCACCGTCTTGACCTACGGAGACACCGTTGTGCAGTATGCAATCGCGTCCAATGGTGCAGTGCAGTAATGACACATTGTGCCTACAACAAATTGAGAGAAGCGAACAAACGTGATGATGTCAGCCACCAAGCGCTGATGCGGTGGGCAAAGCGGCCCGTGCGTTGGTCCTCTTTTGCTTGTTGCTGTGCCTCTTCAACTGGGGAGATGCCCAAGGATAGCTATATGTGAAAAGGGGCAGACAAATCTACATGCTGAGACAGAACTTGAAAAAGTACAAGCCAGTCCATGCCATCAAGTGGTGGGCGCGACATCCAAAAGCATGGCCGGTGGATTGCTTGCGGTAGGAAATTGTGAATTTGCGTGTATAATTAACCCTCACAGAAGGGGTGGAGATCAGGACCACAAACTTCTCCTGAGACAAAGATGCGCCCTCACCAGAGAACTGTCCTTTCACCAATTCTCACATCGGGTCCTACAACAGAGCAGGCACCAATCCGCACATCCTTCTCAACCACCGCCCCCCTTTGGACCACAGCACCGTGTTCTATGAAAGCACTGAAATGCACATCTGCTTCTTGATGGACCATGCCTCCGCCATTTGGCCAGCATTTGGTCTCCGGAGGTGAAGGCGCTGCGTGGAAGTGTGAGCTGGTAGCCTGAGAATGGGAGTCTTGTCTCTCACGGGCTTGTTCCGAACCATTTGTCATACTAAGAGCAACGGCGTTTACTGACTGCACATGAATCGCTGTCTGTGGTGTTGACAAAGCAATGCCTGGCGGTGGAGTCTGGATGTGAGACAACAGGCGAGAGAGGAGATATGTCTGCACACTAAGGGTCGGCAGCTCTGAACAGAATGCCACTTTTTTGGCTTCCCGCTTCGCAAACAGATGCAGACCAGCCAGCTTTCTTTGAGCCAGGAGCGCCATCGGGGAGATCACAGATTAATCCAGTCCAAGCCTCATGCAACTTGGAAGTGGTTTGCGAAGTGCTGATATCGAAATCACAAAGCTGTTCAATAATTGCTTCACCGCACAGCTACCGATGTAGCAACGGAGGGAGCTGATGCTAGATCCTCTAAGGTCTAGCTAGCGCCATGCGAATAATACGCACACATGTACCTACTCCTCGATCCTACTCCTAGCCTAGTACTATAGTAGTAGGTAGGTACGAGTCACGACTCACGAGTGTGACCAGACTCGACCGTCGCCGCCGCCGCGCCCGGCCATAGGCTGTCACGGTAGTACTACTACACCTGGCGCGGCCGCGCCGCGCAAGATGGTAATGATGATACCATTACCATGAAGGCAGTGATGCACGTGGAAGTTGGAACCCACATTGTAGCTTTGTATTCTTTGATTGTTAATACTATTAATATACCGGGATAGAAGACCAGCATCTGATTCATAAGCCCCCGTATTTCTACATTATTGACGGGATCCTTGGACTCGTTATAGATTTGAATCGGGACCCTCAAGAGAGGCATATTTTGAAGGTTAGAAGAAGGGATAGCCGCATGTGAGGTCGCAACTAGTATAACGCCCCATTGGAGCCGACCAACGCTTATACCGCTACCCTGATTCTGCGATAATCTGCAATTCAGTCTGTGAACCTCAATGTGAGGTTTCTACCAAACACTTATGCATGTGCGTATGAGCAGAATATTGTCTCAATATATGAGTATTAAGGCCTCGGATGTGCCGAACTCGTGTCCGCAATCTTTTGTGCAAGTCTGATTGGCAGAGAAGGAGATTCCGAAGATCGATTCCTCCACGTCGCCACCAATCGGATAAAAAGAGCAGCGTTGCCACATCGCCGGGTGCGTCGTGTTCTGTTTTCGACGAGGATCGGTAAACTCTACTTTGCAGGCCCTATCTTTGAGGTTCTCGTCGAAAGATGGCTACGTAACGGACCATTTGAAAGTTCATGACTGTCAGAAATGTTGGAGGCACACAAGCTAGGTTGAGGCCACCGTTCTTTGCGACTCCCAACATGTTGGGAATGGTGGTCTTGAGCTCTAGCTAGACTGCCACCTTCAGACCTGCGTCCAGTTCCTCCTTGGACCTTCCCCCTTGCGTTTAACGGCTCTACGTGGTCTTTGTGGTGCTGTTGGCCTCTCTAGATTGTTTTGCAGCTGACGCTGGGTTTAAGTGAAAGATTGCAAATTGTCTTACGCCAGCGGCTTCCAGTCACCTTTTCTTTTCTCCACATTATTCGGGTCCCATGCTGGAAAGGCTGGTTGGTAGGAAGAAGAGTTGCTGAGCTTTCCTCCTGGACTTTAAAATCTCCACACATCATGGCCGCTACTGCCGCTGTTGCCTGCTCTGGGCAGCTCAGCCAGTCTTTGGGACTGGCCAGGAGCAGGTCAGATGCATCCAGTGCGTTCATGGGGACGGCACTGCCAAAGCCTGTGCTCAGCAGGTCATGCTCTCAGGGAGTGCAGCGGACAGGAGTGAAAGCCCAGGGCGAGGTGAACCTGCGGGACCCTCGCAAGGTGCCTAACAGCCACAAGCTGACGGGAAAGGCAGCGAGCAGCGCGGCGTTGCAGCAGTTGAGGATGGCTGGAGTGGCAAATCGTGAGTCGCAAAGGAGTCTTTTGAAGCTAGGCTCAATTTTTATCGTATCAAAACAGTAGGTTTTCTCCCAGGTTAAAAGAACATACTGGAAACTTCCACCGAGATGTTAGTTTACTCTGGTGGATATTATCCAAAACCCTGGTTGGGTATAAAAGCAAATGTTCAGGCGTAGGTTCTGCTTGTGGAATCCTGTAAGCAGTGCTACCCCGCTTAAAGCACAGTAACCATCAAGAGCAGGACGTAATTGTTGCTTCCAAGTCTGCATAGATTCATACATTTTGGTCGATAGGTGCCAGTCAAGTAAGCACTGTTTCGCCATTGCTGGCAAAAAGATGTCAGAGATTCAGGTCCGCATTTAAAGCCTTATGTCTGCTCCGGAGGCAACTCACAGGTACTTTTGGATGTAAATCGAACCACTCTATGGAATTTCATCGGGAGAGTTTCTAACCCTTAATTGGTTAGAGGCGCGAACTTCGACGCTTTTCAACGCTCTTGTGGACCAGTCACCTTTAGTTATACCCTGGCGCCGATGTTTATCACTCCAACTCTACAAAGATTAATCAGCCCGGCACTTTGTTTTGTAGGGTACACAAGTGAGAAGAGCAGCATTCTGGTCATTGGCTTGAGCGTGCACACTGCTCCTGTCGAGATCCGCGAGAAGCTTGCTGTGCCGGAGGCGGAGTGGCCGCGCGCTATCGACGAGCTGTGCAGTAATCCTCATATTGAGGAGGCGGGAGTTTTAAGCACATGCAACCGCATGGAGATCTATGTGGTGGCCCTGTCGTGGCACAGGGGGATCAAGGAGGTGACCACCTGGATGTCGAAGGTGAGCCAAGAAACTTCTGGGACACACCAGAGAAAACAGTTGTATAGGCCCAGTCCCTGTAGTAGCTAGAACCTGTGAGGAATTGCAGGTTTCTGGCTTGCCACAAGTTCTTTGCCAGTGGGTTGGTGGCTGTCTTGAGCGGAGGTCCGCCACTGCTATTGTGCCAGGTGCATCTTCTGGAGGTGGCGGGGCAATGCTGTGGAACGTGATAAACAGTTAGTTAGGGGTTGTCATCTTGTGCAGTTGGACAAGACAAGGGGCTTGCAAAGGTGCTAGCTTGCCCGGTTTTGGTGCTTTCATATGCTGTCTGCATGTTGGACCAGCAGTGTGCCATCAAGGTAGAGGCTGACACCGTTTTCATTTTGCTTTGATCTGCAGAATAGCGGTGTCCCCATTGAGGACCTCACGCCGCACCTGTTCATCCTGCGCAACCGCGACGCCACCAGCCACCTCTTTAGGGTTGCCTCTGGCCTGGACTCCCTTGTTTTGGGAGAAGGCCAGATTCTGGCCCAGGTCAAGAAGGTGTATGAGGCGGGTCAGCCAGTCACCGGCTTTGCGCGCAACCTCAACAGTCTCTTTAAGTATGCAATTACGGCCGGGAAGAAAGTGCGGACGGATATCAGCATCTCGTCTGGGGCGGTGTCGGTCAGTTCGGCGGCGGTGGAGCTGGCGCAGATGAAGCTGCCGCTGGCGCTGGGCGAGGCGGCGGTGTGCATCGTGGGGGCGGGCAAGATGTCCAAGCTGCTGGTCAAGCACCTGCTCTCCAAGGGCTGCCAGAAGATGGTCCTGCTCAATCGTTCACGGGAGCGCGCAGACGAGCTTGCGGCAGATTTTCCTGAGGCGCAGATTGAGTACCAGCCGCTGACGGAGATGATGCGGTGCGCGGGGGAGGCGCAGATTGTGTTCACGAGCACGTCCTCAGTGGACCCGCTGTTCCTGAGAGAGGATGCAGACGCGCTGCCTCCAGTGTCAGAGGCGGCGGGGGGGAAGCGTTTGTTCATTGACATCAGTGTGCCTAGAAATGTGGGGTCGTGTGTGAACGAGTCAGCCATCTCTCGGGTCTTCAACGTCGATGACTTGACGGAGGTTGTGGCTGCCAACAAGGAGGACCGGAGACGGAAAGCTCTAGAGGCGCTGCCAATCATCGACGAGCACTTGGACATGTTTGACTCGTGGCGGGACAGCCTGGAGACAGTGCCGGTGATCAAGGCGTTGCGGCAAAAGGTGGAGGATGTGCGGATGGGCGAGTTGGAAAAGTGCGTCAAGGCGATGGGTGGGGAGGGGATGACCAAGAAGCAAAAGAAGGCGCTGGAGGACATGTCGCGGGGCATCTGCAACAAGCTCCTGCACGGGCCCATGACGTCCCTAAGATGCGACGCAGGGAGCGATCGCACCGTAGAAGAGACCTTGGAGAACATGGCTGCGTTAGAGCGGATGTTTGAATTGCATAGGGGCCCCGTGATCAGGTAGACAGTTCACTTCCAGTCTGGGGTCCGGTCTACCCCAGTGAGCTCGCAGTCAGGAAAGTTTTTGATCTCTCAAACGTGCAGCAGATTTGTTGCAATGAAGTGATGACACAAGGTTCAGAGTTGAGTCGTTCAGTAGTACCTTCAGGGAGTCGTGCTTTCGTGATTGAGCGGCAGACATGTGACTCGAAGAGTTGCATTTAGCTGATCATACACAGCCTCGGAGCACAAACCTCGAGTTGACTAGTAGGCTATCCCTGAACTTCATGTATTCTAACTAGAACTGAGAAATAAGTACCAATCTGACAGCTTTACTTGTTGCATGGAGTGCGTTTGGGTCGAGAGCAATGTTCCAGTTCCATGTTGAATCAAAAGAGTTTCCTATGCATCATTGCAATGCCACAGCATTGGAGGCGCATAAATCGAGCTGTGAGCCTGCCGCGTTGGGGCCGCGCACTGCAAAGTGGCATCCTACACATGGAAAATGAACTATCCAACAGTTGTCAGCACGACCATGATGCAACCATGTGAGTGCGCAACTTCCATGACTGTGCATGCCGCGCACGCCGGCTGGTGCAGATATCAAGCTGTCGAATTACCATCGATAAGGTAGGCACTCGTACACCGTTCCAATCAGTAGTACATTCTTAACGTGCTGAGCTGAAGCATCTTCGTATCTTGCGCGACATAGATGAACATGAACACATGTGTATCCGGGGCAGCCACGAGCTCACGTTGCATGCTGGGTATGCATGTACGCGTACGACCTTAAATTTCAGATTGAATATATTTGAAAGATGGGCATGCGGGCCTCCCGTGCCACTTAAATAGTGTATGCTAGGCGATCACAAACAACGGTGCTATGCACCATGCAAACTTTGCAATCTCCCAAAGTCTGTGGACATTTGTCAAAGTCTTGAGGAGGCACTCTGTGGATTGTCCTTTCAAAGCATCTGAATATAGAGGAGTTGGATCATCCAGCAAGTGGTCTATTATGTGCAGGATCGTGCATTCGGTTGCGGAACATTGATGTACAAAGGCGCGTTCACTTCTCCGGAAGTTGAGATTCACAAACAGCGTGTAGTTCCAAATAACAGCCTTTGCATCCTGGCCTGTGACCCGTATCAATGTACAGGCAATCAGCTTAAGATCGAGCAGAAGTCCTATCAACTCCTTGGCGCCCCTTCCACTTGACTCTGGCGGGACAGTGTGTCTTGATCCGTTGTTAAGGGTGCAATTCCTATCAACTCTCCGTCCCATCCCTCTGACTCTGTTTCCAGTGCCTCCAGCCAGCCCCGCACCCTGCACTCCACTGCTGACCGCTCGTCCAGCACCGGGACCGACAGCGCCGTTTCAACCGCTCCTACAGAACTGACGCATCCCGTACAAGCCAAAGAGGGCACAGAAGACTCACTGTGCATGTCCAACTCGCTCGCGGTAGCCTCTTCACTGCCCCCATCGGCTGACGTGTAAGCACCAACCGAAGACTCTGAAGTAAGGTCCACCGTCGCCTTCTCGAAGGAGCAGCTCACCACGGGCTGTCCCTCTGACCTCCCCAGACCTGTCGCAATCTGCCCCACGGCAGTGCCAGGCGACGGGGGCGCGCGTGTCGTCACACTGGCGCTGGCCTGGAGGTCGTTGGGCAAATCCAGGGGATTGAGCTTGGTTCCGTCAGTCTCCCCTGCTTCGCGCTTACCGGACATTGGGTCCTGCTCAGGCCCGTCCTCCGCGAAAACATCCCCCATCACTTCTGGTATCACTTCTTCCTCGTCCTCCGATTCTGCATCCAGCTCCACCCTCGCGTTTACCCCACCTTTTTCACTCCCCCAAGCGGTATCCATCCATCCCGACTCTACGCCCCGCACCCCATCCTCTTCCAAGGGCCCTTCGCCGGTCTCCGCCCCGTCGCCCGATCCGCTCTCTGTATTGTCCCGCTCTTCGGACTTGTCGCCGACTTCAGCGCCTTTATCTTCCTCCGTCCCGTCAACCTCTTTGAGTCCCAGCGGAGGACTTTCCGCTTCTGTATCCCTATCTCCCGCCTCCTCCAGCACATCGGTCTCGGCGTCGCTTGTTTCGCCCTCGTCTTCCGGCCATTCCGCGTTTCCCAGAGCATCTTGCGCAGATCTCTCTACCTCTCCGCCTCCTTTTGCCAGCCTCATCTTCTCCAGCCCCTCTGCCACTTTCTCCACCGCCGCTCGCTCGTTCTCTTTTCCCTCTTCCTCCTCCCGCCAGTCTAGTTCCTCCTCCCGCAGCCTGTCCTCCAGCACGCCCCTCTTCAGCTGTAGCTCCTCGCACTCCTCGCGCGCGCGCTTCCTCTCACTGCGCACCTCCTTCAGCCGCCCCTGCAGCCGCGCCACCACTTCCCGTTCCGTTTCCGCGCTCCGCTCCGCCTTTTCCGCTGCTTCCCGCGCGGACTCAAGCTCGGCTTCCAGCTTCTCAACTCGCTCCGTGCAGACTTGCAGGTCGTGCTGGAAGGCGGCCTCCCGCTGCTCCGCGAGACTGCTCTGCTGCTCCGCCTCCGCTGCGCGGATCTGCCACTGGCGCAGCGCCGGCATGTCCAGGTCCAGTTGCATGGCCAAGTCCTCGCACCTGCACCCAAGGCCATAAAGGAACCGTCAGATCTGATTAAGAAAGGCGATGGAACGAGAGCCCCGACCTTGGGAGGAAACATTCAACGGACGGCCTTCGAGCGGTCCAATAGAACCGAACACAGCGTAGTAAAAGCTCGACGATAGAGCGTTCACACCACCCCATCAATCCAGAAAGTTGAAAACCTCAAAAATAGGTGCAGCAGCGGACGAAACTTACCAGGAATATGAAACCTGCGTCCTCCGAAATGGTTTTCAAGAGGAGGTATGAACAAGTTTTGCCCTGACAAACTGGTTTTACCGTGTAACCCAAAGACCTAACTGGCACGGAACTTCGCTGACTCAATAGCTCAATGAGCAACATGTTATATGCTGATTGAGGGAGGTTTTAACGAAGGGGCCGACTCTTAAAGGAACAAAATGAGTACCAAAGAAAGCTGTGAATTTCAACAAGGCGCCTGGACCGACGAATTCTGGTTCAGGCATCGGACAGGACGACCCATTGGCAAAGCGGACTCTGGGCTGCTTATATGCAGCCTTGGAGCACAAAGCAATTAGCCAGTGCTTCGCCAATCTTTAGAAGCTGTAGAGTGTGTCGAAGACGTACACGTAGACGGAGGGCATCACGTCTTGGCCCGGGCCCCGGATTCCCCTCAGGACCAGCTTCGACCGGAGATTGCTGGTCAGCGTCGGATTATGATTCGAGCCTTACTCTTCTTTGAGCTTCTTGATGCTTGTCTCGAGTATTCGCTTCTCCTCCTCGCACGCCGCGCTCTTCTTCCTCAGCGTATCGCGTTCCACCCTGCGCGCGAAGACCGGGCTGTCAGCAGTAGATCGACGTAGCTCATGCAGAGGTGCCGTTAGCAACGCGCTCGCGGCCCTTGCCACGACGGATCGATGTTCTGCAAAAGATCCAGCATGAACCTATCCATACAGGCCTTCTACTTCACTGACGAATCAGTCTGCCGCTTGCGTGAATTGTCTCTTCGTCTTGTCCTTGCTTTTTGATTGTGAGCAACCGAGGATTCCGCCCACCGCTGAAAGCGTATTTTCTCGCGCTCAGGTTCGTTTCTTCCAACAAAGCCGCTTTCGTTCCAAAGAGGAGCTGGCTGAACCATTGCTCATCCTCGACAAACATCACATGGCTCTGACATCCAAAGCGTGCTCCCTTACTTGAGTTCCGCCCGCTCCTGCCGCAGCCCCCGCAGCCCGCGCTCCGCCTCCTCCAGCGCCTCTTCTGCTTGCGTCAGCTGCAGCGCCAGCCCCTCCCGCACTTTCTGAATCTCCTCCCGCAGCCGCTCCTCCTCCTCCTCCTTCCTCGCAGTCTCCGCTTGCGCCTCGCGAATGTTGCCAGCCAGCTCCCGCTGCCTTTGCGCTGTCTGGCCCCACTCCCCAACCAATTCGTCCCGCTTCCTCTCCGCCGCCTTCAAGCTGTCAGCCAGAGCCTCGTTCTCCGCGCGCTTCGCCTCCAGCGTGCGCGCGTGCTCGCGCACCTCCTGCTCGACGAGGGCCACCTCGCACAGCAGGTCCTCCCGCCGCTGCGCGGCCGCGTCTCCTTCCCGCAGTAAGCATTCCTTCTGCCCCTCAAGCTCGTGCAATCGTGCGGCCAGCCCGGCGTTCTGATCCACAACCGTTATCGCGGCGTTCCTCTCCGAAAGTTGGTTGACGCTGAGGCTTTCCCGACGGGCGCCAATCGCCTGGGGCCGTGCAACTGTCGACCGTTCCTCAAACGGTGCCCGAACTGTCGCACCAAGAGTGCGGGTCACTGTGTCTCTGCCCCGCCTCCAACTCAGTGTTTGCAACTCGTCTCCGCTGTCCGATGAGCCGTCGCTCAGATTGCACGCGCGCGCAAAGTCCGCCTCCAGCCTCCAGCTGTTCAGGTCCCGCTGGCCCAGAGGTGGCCGGGGCAGGCTGGGGGAGCCAGATGGCGCATTCCGGGAGTGACACGTGGCGGCAGCCCCTTTGACGATCGGCCTGTGTTCCGGCGGCTGGCTCCACGAGAGTCTCCGCGCTTGGGAGTGGGTTTCGGCGCGGTTCTCGTTGGAATAGGAGATGCGCCGGAATGGGGCGGGGCTGGTGGCGGCGGGGCAGGGGGAGGAGGCATTGGCGCTGGACCGGCGGGGGGTGCCGCCCTTGGACTGCTGGTTTTGCAGGTTCCTCCACTGCGAAAGAGTTGAGCGCAATTTCACGACGCTGCCCGCTCTGATGCGAAACGAGGCCATCATTCTGCGAAGCAGAAGTTCTGTCCGCCAAAGTCTTGAGATTGCAAATGGTGGTGGCAAAGTGACATGCTGCCAACTAGATGAAAGTTGCAAAGTATGTAAGACTGCAACTGGAGAGACCCTAGCAATTGCTCACCCTTCGCCCAGGAACTCTAGAAATTGCTTCATGATGGATGAGTGCGGCTCCACAACTTCAGTCCGCGGCCCCGCAAAATCCCCTCTTCCGACCAAGAGACAGCTTTGCTCCCGGTTCCAGCGCGGCCGCTCACCTTGTCGTAGAGGTCCTTTGGTTCGCGCTGCGCGTCCCGGAAGATGCGGTAGCCCGCCAGGATCTCGCGGCACTTGTGCAGCGGCAGCGACCGCTGGCCCGGCTCGCTGTGCTTGGCCACCGCCGCCTGCAGCGCGGCCGTCTCCTCCGCCGTCCACGGCTTAGTCGACCGCCGCTGCTCTCCTGCGCGAAAACCGGACAGAGGGATGAACAAGTCGTTCCGGCAAAAGGAGCCAGCTGCGAGCAGTGGGTATGTAATTTGGATGTGGGAGCTGGTGCCCTCTTGTTTGCAGGGTTGCTCGGGCTTTGCAACATCATCAACACAAATAAGACGGCGGTCGTGCGACTTCTTCGAGCCGGCCGCTTCAATCATGCGAAAGGCATGCCTAAGTTAAGACCAAAACGCATCAGGTTCCGCTGTGAGCTGCCTGGTATAAGTAAGGCCGTCCAGCTGCACGCCAGTCCAGCTAATACGGGGAGTGAGTTCGAAAGCGGAAAGAACGCTGAAAAGTAAGTTCAACTTTCAAAGACTATTGATGTTGCTTCGGCCTTGAGTTTACAAATGCTTGCAGCCGAAGCTTTCTTGACCCAAGAAGGCGGCAAGATACGAGGCGCTGGCTCCGACATCCAGCACTCCAGTCGGCGCCCCACCTTTCTTGATCTGTCTGACTGCTCCCGGGCCCTTGCTGCTTGCTTGCGCGTCCATGCTGACCACTGCTGACGCGATGTAGGCCGTCCGGCTCAAGCTGGGAGCAGCCCAGTCCGCGACCACGTGGTGCGCCTCGCCGTCGCTACCAAAGAAGAGAGCGAACATGCGCTGCCTGCAGAGAGGGGCCAACATAGTCAGTGAGGATCCTGTCACGGTGTTGTTGCAGCGAACTCCTCTCCAACCTCCACTCAGGGGTTGCATTTGGAAGCAGAGCTGTTCAGCTGTTATAAAATCCACAGATTCACGGATTTGTCGAATGAGCTATAGAATGAAGAACAGCAACGTCTGAAACGCTTCCGCCTCTGCCAGCTTTGTACGTTGTGAGAGTTGCTGAAGAGAACCAAGGACGCCAGGATTAATGAGCAATTGCGGTAGACTATGAGGCAGGCTGGCGACCTGAGTACGAGGTCGGTGGAGGCGAAGGTGCTGATGAAGCGCGTGAAGTGGACGCCGCACTGGAGATCATACCAGGGCACCAGGAACTCGAGCTGGTCGCCCTTGTGCTTGTTGGCCTCCCAGTAGATGCTGGCCAGGTTGGGGAGCACCGACAGGCCGCCCCCTGAACACACACGGAGCATACTCAAAGGGGGATTGTAAAAGAGAACGGAGCAGGCAGCGCGGCACAGGCAGGCTGCCTGTTGTGGGAGTGCAGTACCAGCTTCAGCTCAAACCGAAGGCGAAAAACCAATACCAATAGGGCAAAAGCAACATTGAAGCCTCATCGTGGAGTGGAGTTGATGCGCAACGTGCCTCGGGCAAGGATGTGATATTCGTCGAAGCACCCGACTGTTGTGCTCTCGAAAAGCTTAGCCGCTGCACAACCATTTCTCGAAAAGAATATTGCTGCACATATCAGCGTCAGTAGTCAGACGTGTCACGCAAGTAGGAGCTGCCGTGGAAGTAACGCAGAGGAATCTGTGTGAATGGCTCACTTGCAACAGGGAACCAGTGGTCAATCTGGCCGTAGAGTGGAGAGCCCGGCTCTGCCAAACGGTACAGCACGTTGCCATACTTGTCTACACGGATCAAGCTGTCGTCAAAGCCCCTGCAAGCGGATTGACAAATATGATCGTATCTTTGCATCCAGGATGTTGCGAGGTTTGAAAAGACGACAGGCGGGTTGACCTGTCCTGTTCTGGTTTCACCAACTGACATGCTGTTGCCCAGGCCACTTTCAGGAGAGGGATGTACTATCATCGTGAGCCTTCATTACTTCAATCATAAACTGCTCCAAGTGAAGTGCATCTCTTATGGCGTTTCCAACACAAAAGCCTTCAAAAAGGTGAGGTTGGCACCTTAAGGAGTCCAGCTGATTCCACAGGGCTTGTCGAAAGCGCTCGGTGCTGGTGCTTGCTCTGTCACTCTCTGGAATGACAGGGAACTGCGCTTCCAGCGCAATGACATCAACCTCCTGTATTGCATAGAGCATGTGAGAGGTGCAAGGGGCCATAGCTTTTAGTGGAGCCACAAAGATAGAACGCGAAGTAACCCAACCTAAGGAGGGAGCTCCACAATTAGAATTTCTCGAGTTCTGCTCAAGCTCATCAAAGACAATAGTATCAGTGACCTAGTCGCATTATGGCAGAGGTAGAGCGCTCACTCCAATTGGGCTTACCTCATTGACTGTGACAATGTCAGAAACAAAGGCTGTCGGGGGCCCGCAAGGATACCGAATGTAGCGGCTCCGCAGCGCCCCTTTGCAGATGCGCTCAAACTTGCGAGGGTATCCACTTTCTGGATCAACAGCACCATCCACCGCCGTGCATGATGTCATTGCTGGTCGCGCAGCTTTGACTGCACAGGCAGATCGAAATAGACACAGGAAGGAAGATCAATGAACTGCAGAATGCCTTTGCAGGAAGATTCTGGTGACACAGGTTTTTTCCAAGCCGTCTTGAGCCTCAGCTTTTCCTGTCTGAGAATTTTTTTCAGAAAGCCTCATTGTTCATGGGGCAATGCATGCTTGCGCTTGCTTCCAGATGTGGGAGTAGTGATTTCCTGCTGGTGAATTGCATGAATTTTGCCCCCAGTGGTGCTTTTTGTGGGCCTTATCAGAAGCATGGACACTGAGGGACAGATCTCCATCTACAATAACAGTCTTCAAGCTTTCCGGATCTTAAAGCTGAAAACTGGGTTTTGACTGTCTTGATTGGAACAGCCCCAAGGGTTTCTTGTCGCCTATCATGAGGAAGGACGGGTGTCATGGACAAGACATGTCAGTGACTGGCAAAACATTTTACAGACAGGTAAGGGCTCACCAAGCTCCAAATGCGTAAGTAGCAAATGGCAGACCCTGCTTCCGATCCTGTGGAGAATTAAATCCTCTTGTCCTGAGTTGGGCTGCTCAGATTACGTGCAGGCTTCTCACAGACTGTGCTGTCGCCTAGATTGAGAACGGCTCAAAGCTATTAGTGCTTAGCAGCATTCAAAAATCAGTAGCAAAGATGGACCTGTCGTACATGGTATGCTGCAGGAAGGCAGCAACGTTCAAATCAAATGTTTAATTTTGGAGAGAGCAAGCACAGCCTGATTGTGGCAGAAGGACGAATTCTTAGTTGGCCGGACATTTCCCAAGCAGAATGCCATGACGGGCCAGTGACTAGGACTCAAGTTCCTAGTCACGTCTTTGCTTTTCACATTGTCTAATTTTCACAGCTGAACCCTGGTGCCAGCAGACTGCAGTGGAGGTATCTCACTCTGTCTGCATGAGGTATCTCTCTGTCTGCATGAGGATGTCAAGACGCTTCTTTGCAGACCTTGGCTTCTCAGACTTTGAAGGTCCATCATGACCGTTTTGTGCCGCCCTCAAGCTTCGGGTCCTCTACGAGCACCGGCAGAAAGTGCCCGGTGATGCTGCTGATTGGTAAACCAATTGAACGAAAGCCTTCTGCCGGCGGCGATTGTTCCAACCTGCCCGGCCAAAGACATCCTCTTCGGCCGACCCAAGCAAGCAAACGCTGCAGAGGAAGCGGACGCTGCAGAGGATTGCCTTTAACTTTAAGTTTTATCCAGCGGCCGTGATCGATACCTACTGCAAGAACGCGCGCGCAGGTCGGTTTCTGGCGGCCAGGCGGCCATATAGGTAAACCAAGCTTTGTAGGCAAATTCTGGCAATCTGCTTGATGACACTTCGTGATACAGCAGCCGCATTCGGTGCCAGCACTGGCAGCCTGCCAAGAACCTGAAGTACAGCTAGATTGTAGAGTGACTGACGTGCGCAGCATTCAAAGCTCGTAACAGTTGGGGGAACAGGCAGGCTTTGAAAGCAAAAGAAACCTTTCATACGGGACAGCCTGCAGCTCATCAAAGCTACAGCAGTAAAATGCTGTACTTACTAGTTGCAAGTAGCAAGTAGCAATTACAGTACATAGCAGCTCGGCTCAACCAATTGAAGTCAAGACATCGAATGCTCAGGTTGAGCTCACTTGCAGCTTAGGATCCAGAGGAAGTGACCTGCTACAACCTCTGCAAGAGGAAGCTGATGGGCCCCACAGATAGTGATCGATTTGAGTCGTTGGACCAAGACAGTTTGCGAAGGTGCGTGGACTACGCCTGAACGGGCCATTTGCTTGACAGACAGCACAATGGAGCAAGCATCGTTTAGGAGTGGCGGCTCAGAGGCAGATGAGCTGGACATCCGGGGCGACCACTGGGGGGCCGGCCTGGGTTCTCAGAAGGGGTCCCGCAAAGCTGCCCCTGTCCGGCCCGTATCTGCCCGCTCCTATGAGAATGCAGCTGCTGCTGAGAGGGGTAGCCCAGCCAGAGGCAGCAAGCTGGGCGGGGGCTTTGGGCAAATGGCACCGAACAAGGGCGTTGACTTCCTGACAGGCAGCGGTGCGCTCTTATGACCATTCTCTTATACGCCCGCCCCTTGATTCTGGTAATCCTGGGTAAAGGATCTTTGCTGTGTCAAAGTGACGTCATATGGGCCCCCAAGAGCGGGGCTCGTATCTGGCAGCTATATGATAATCAAAGACTTTGTCGACATAAGGCAACTGGATGTCAACTTCAGCTCAATACTTCTGGCTTGTGCTTGAGCAAATGGTCAGATCTGGAACAAATGACCCTGAGCTCAACAGTGTCGTCATTGCCACAGGCTTCCGGGAAGCTTGTGTTGCTTTACAAGGGAGCAAGCTGGCCCTGACTGACCGCTATTTGTGCAGTGACCCAGTACAACAATCACCTGTTTGATGACTCAGAGGGGGACGACAGCCCCGCCAGGACGCCAAGCAGCGGTTACGTCCTGAGGCCTCCGGTAAGCGGGCAAATACAGGTGCACATCTGCAAGAAGCAACCTGACCCGAAGATCAGGAAGGCTACTTGCAACAGTTCCGTGAGTTACAGTGCTAGCATCCCATTGAACCCATCCACTGGACGCTTACTGATGGTCATCCTAGCTGCAGATAAAACTGATTGCATCAACAGCAAGTTTTGTGGGGTCTCACTGCCGTCAAATGTTCAAATGCAGACTGCATCATTGCAGCAGTCCGTTGCTGCCCTCAAACGGAAAGAGAGGAGTCTGAGTGGTGGTAAGTTTACAGCTATCTTGCCAGTGCCAAAATGTAGACCCTCGGTGGAAGGTTTCCCTTGAGTAGATAAGTCCTTCTCATATGGAACTGAGTCGTGCAAAATTTACCTGTGCGGTCCGAACTTTATAGTGCAAACTCCTGCTTTCTACTCTTGTGAGGGTCAATCCTCAAATGTGGGCCTCCACGGTACCGGAAGGTCTCTTGATGACAGAGGTTGTTCCACGTACAGGGCTGGCTGTAGCCAACGACAGCCTTTCCCGCACCATGCGGCCAGGTAGTGCGGCAGGATCTCGGCCGCTCTCCCCTCGATCACCAATCGGGGAACCTGCACTGAGCAGCTTTGCAGAGAGACGGGATTCGCCCCCACCAAGGTGAGTACTCTTGCAGGCCCCGCTTCACCAGATGATGACGGGTGCTGGAATACTTGTGTACTCTGTTCAATGGTGCACCTAAAGATGCAGAGATTTTCTAACTCCGCAGATGGACCAGTAAGTAAGCAACACTTCCTGCTTATAACCGACTATAGCAGTGCTTTCGAGATGCGTCCCCTTCTGTTCAACAAAGACTTCTTACTTGGACCCAACTGCAGGAAACACTGAAAAGACTTCACTCTTGCCAACTCTTACTTCGTAATATACTGATACGTGCGTAATGATGGAGGGTGAATTTTGGGTCTAGAATAAGGTTGTGAGTCACCTTCAGCGGGCTCCTTGCAGTGTTCCCAGCGAGGAAGGCGACGAGCCTTACGTGCCCAACCTGCGGCAGCTAGACCCCGGCCCCCGCGCGTCTCCCAAAAAGCAGCGCTCAGATTCCCTGAGCCCCGCTGCGCAAGAGGTTGAGAAAGAGCTCAACGACTACGGGATCGAGTCGGTAAGCTGTTGCACATCAGCAAGATCGTCAATGAATTGAAACGGCTTTGGCAAGCGCTTGACGAGGGTCCTAGGTCAAAAACCTTCACAAGGCTGGTTGTTACTGTCCATCTCGAGGCCTGGATCAGGAGGATCTTGGCCAAACAATGACTCCATCTCCGAACTCAAGCAATTTACAAACTAGCACGGGAACTTCTTACCCTGCTTTGGGTGCAGGTGTACGAGCCGATCAGCCCAACGGTTGGGATCGCCTCAACTCCCTCGGGAGCAGTGGACCTGAGCGACGTGCGGGCCTTCCTCATGCAGGTGAGGACCGTTTCCATTTGTGGTTACCAAGTCTGAGAGCCGCTTTGAAACAGAGCAGAAAGACTTCGTGGGTATTTTCAGGCCAAGCAGGATGTGCTACTTGAGTTTTCAGATGACGATGAGCAGATCAAATGCACAGGACAGGGGGAATCCGGTTTTACGCGAAAGAAGCCCACTAGATATTCTCCACAGCTTTTAATAAACGGTCAGCACTCGACTCTAGCGTGTATGGAGACGTCGGAAGCAATAATCAAATCCAAAAATATTCATCCCTACTATCATGGACTGCAGCCTGGGCCACGTGACAAACCCGTACAGTGCCATATTCGGAGGGAGAAAGGGAAGAAAAGTGGACATCCAGTCTTTGTGTTGTGTCTCACGGAGGGCGATCGGTTTCTCCTTTGCGCAAAGAATGAGCCGAAAGCAAAAACAAGGTGAGCGCGTCAGGCCGGTCATTGCAAAAGTCTGCGAAGAACGAGTCCGCATCGTTGTGTGTTTTCTGATTCTCTGAAAACGCTTTTTGTATAGGAGCATCTGTTGGCAATCAAAAGCCCAGACTCTAGCTGAGACGGACGCTGTTGGCGAAAAGGTTTCTGAAAGAGATCGAGTTCCTTCCTTGCAGCAACTACGTCATCTCTCTTGACCGGGATGACTTCAACCAAAGCAGCGCAAACTACTTCGGAAAGGTGAGAACGGAGCAATGCCCCGACGTTGGGACAGGTGCTACCGCGAAGCAGGCGTTCTCCTCTTAGCGGGCTCGTCCGGTCAGCTCCTGGCGCTTTCAACTTGCCCACGAAGAATTTTGGCAAGGTGCTTATTTCGGACCGTTGAATGGACGACGTGGGCTGCTCTTTCGCCTAGGGCTGCTGTCCTGCCGCGGGGTTCTCATGCCGCCCTCCCTATCTGCAGCTTCGGGCCAACTTCATGGGGACGGAGTTTTGGTTCTACGACAAAGGCGCGGACTGCTACTCTCAGAACCCCTCGAGCATCAGGTGGGCTTGAAAACTTCGGAGCAGAGCGGAGAGAAATCGTTGTGGCACCCGCGGAGACCGTCTGACTCACGGTCTTTTAGGGCGCTTTGCCACACTAAAGCATGCCGTTAAGCTCCTTCCAAATTGTGACTGTTGCAGCGTTCCGAGCAGCCAAGCGGAGCGCGAGATGTTGGGGTGCGTGACGTATCAGTACAACGTGATGGGGACACGCGGGCCGCGCAAGATGACGGGGGTCATCCCGAAGCTGGACGCCAACGAACACAGGTGTACCTTCGACGCCAACGGAAAGCGAAAAGACCAGGTAAACGTTGACCGGACCCTCTCCATCTGCCCCTGCTCGAATGTAATTCGAAGGCAGCGTGAAAAGCGAACAGCTTAACGTACTTTGTCGACCGCTTCGGTCCACTTTCAAGCTCCCCCAAGATGATACGGCAAGTCTCAAACGAGTGCGCATAAAGGCGGTATCGCTCATAGCATGATGTTTTGCAGGCAATTCTGGAGAAGTTCCGCAAAAAGGAAGAGTCGGAGAAGATGGTCATCATGCGGAACAAGCCGCCCAAGTGGAACGAGCAGGTGAGCAGGCCTAGTCGTACAAGCGAGATGTGCGCACCGCAGGTCGCGCCTCCGCACTGGATTGCGCGCCCACCGCAGTCTTCCTTAGCTTTGTTGCCAGATCAGTGCTTCTTGCGTTCTTGCACAACTTTCTTCTTGTCGTGTTCGTTCTTCAGCGACTATTTTTTGAATCAGAGTCGCCCACTCCTTTCAAGCTACCCCCTCCGGTGTCTTCTGGTCCTTAAGAACGATGAATCATCAACATACTTCACGAGGCGGACCCTATATCGAGCAGCAGAGCCGCATCATAACTCCGATCCTTAATGTCCTTTGCCAGTTGGGCGCATATTGTCTCAACTTCAACGGGCGAGTCACCCATGCGTCCGTCAAGAATTTCCAGCTCGTCACTGATTCGGACAAGGAGACCATCATCCTGCAGTTTGGGAAGGTAAGCTGGACGCACGCCCAAGTTCCAGTGTGTTTCAAAATGAAGTAAGAAATAAAAACGGCAAATTGTTACCTCTCTGCTTTTTGTCCGAAGTGGGGCCTGTTAGGAAACATACCGCGAGTTTCAGACTATTCAGCGGTGTTACGGTTTCGACGATCTAGGCTGCGTAGATGCCGCTCTTTTGCCAGGGAAATCTGGCAATAGTCAGCGTCCAAGGCTAAGCACTGCAAGCAAATGAAAATCAAGGTCGGCTCGTCGACACGAGCCATGACGGGTTATACCAAAACCACCAACAGCCCACGTCCCGTTGATCTTGCAGGCGGGCAACGACTTTTTCACAATGGATTATCAGTACCCGATGTCAGCATTGCAGGTAAGCCCACACGAAGTCTGTTGGTAGTCTTCCTGCTCGCGCTCTCGACTGCTGCCGAGAAGGACCCTCCGGTTCCATGAAGATCCAGATAAGAGGCGCTTTGAGAGTGTCAATGGATCGCTTTCGCACATGCATGGGTCCACTTCCTGTCAGAATCATAGGGGAAAGATGTCGATATAAAAACTGTATGGAACGAGATTCCCCATCCAAGTGCCCCGCTTCTTTGTGGACAGTGTCTTCCTTTCTCTTGCAGGCTTTTGCAATCTCTTTGACCAGTCTGGACAATAAGCTGGCTTGCGAGTAACAACAATCAGCGGCTTTATCATGGTCGTCACACGCGCCATTAGATTTCCGCCATGAATACCTAGCGCCTTTGACTACTAGTTTGGAGAGTTGCTGCCACAAGGAAGTAGAGATTCTAGACGGTCTGATAATTCGTGCTAGGAGCCTGCACGTTGTCAGAGTCGTAGGTGCAGGTGCGCGCGCGGTATGTCCTTCTAGCGAGATTGGATGCTTTCTCGACAAAGACTTTGCATGAATGGAAATTCGTCCGCTTGGTTTTCAGATGCCACTGCTGCCCATTGTTGTGCAAAGGCGATCATTAATTACTTTGAGCATAAGACCGGATATGTCGGAACCGTCCAAGGTGTTGGCTTCGGTCCTTAAGGATGGACCCCGGATGGACTATGCACGGGCAACTTGAGTATTTTGCGAGAGAAGCAAGGCGCTCGGGCACTGGCCTAGCGACTCGGCCAGGAGTTCCTTGCGTATGATAACACTGGCAAATACGTACCTATGTTCGTCCCTTAGTGGCTGCTGGATCACACAATTGAATATAGGAAGGGAATCATGCGGTACTGACTCAATGACTCTTATGATGGTCCCCCTTTCTGCTACTCAAACTCTATTGGCACCTCGACTTAGTTCATCGACTAGTCGACAACAATGAGTCGAGTAAGTAGTCAGCTGGAGCTTGGAGAGAACCACCAAGCTGTTCCGTACATAAGTTGTTGCAGGGGCTGAAAGGAATCAAGATTGGGCTTGACGAGGGTTCAAAAGTTGCGACCGCAAAAACCCCCTGGGAGCTCGAAGCTCAAGTGAGTCACAGGAGCAAGGACGAGGTATCCGTTATTGAGCATCATAATACACTTGGACACTTGAATCCTTCGTACAATGTTGGAACTTCATGCAGCGTCTGGCTCGACGTTGCGATTGTACTTGAAAGGTACGTACGCTATCGGGGACGTCATAACAGTTTTTCTGTGGACGGCCGAACTCGATCAGAACCCCAGCGCTTCCAGTGACTTTGCTCTAGATGTCTTTCATCAGCCGGGCGACTTTTCGGTCTTGCAGCTTGCTACTATAGAGGCCCATGCTCGTTGCGAGAGGAGGACTCTAAGTGCAGGTGATCATGGACCTGCATTACAATATTTGACCACTCAGGCGGGCCGCCATGCAGGGAACCAGGAAAGGGACAAAGTTGCTGGGATATGAACATCCGTCAAGTCGAATGGAATGCGGTAATTGAATTGAATATCCATCAGCCGGGAAACCAATTTCCAATGCAATAAGGCATTCTTTCCTTATGAAGGAAGTCTCATCTCTATAGCATTTTGTATATCTACATCGATAGAGCGAAAGCAGGGATGCTTATCTATCCTGCAGGAGGCTTATCTCCACAGCGTCCCGTAGATCCAAGGTCATGTGAGATCGCGAAGCTGTTACTGAGCACCTGCGTGTATTGTTTCAGAATCACAACGTTATTGAAAGATGCTGGAGTCGGATTGCCATCTTTCAACGAAAATGCAAGTACGGATTGAGGTTTGCTCCCAGATGAGATACTACAGTTTCATTCGAGGAGACGAATTGGAGTTTTGAACAACCTGTCCTACGGTTTCAAGGGAGATGAATTCAGCACCTTTAGCTACCAGTAAGCACATTAAGCATTTTGAAGACACAGAGACTTTTACTATTGCCTTTTGAACCTTCGCACTTACCGACATGGGAGGATCTAATATTCCATCATTCCATAGCCACTTGTTGCCACAGCGCTGGCTCCTATCTCAGAGTATGAACGTGTCAGCTGAGTCCTGCAGAGCTTTACGGGATACCTATGCATTCCCTCGGACAACCTAATTCAGGAAAGCAGCAATTAAGCAAAGTCTAAGTGGCCCGTTGATCCATCGATCCTTCATCGCTTGAATCTGGGGCTTCAGATCATTTGGGATCTTTCAAGGATTTTCGTGAAGGCCAGGTGACATAACCCTCGAGTCTCATATTGTCAAAGGCATGACCCTAAGGACCTCTCGGATTTAATCTCATAGGGTGCTCTGGCTGACATGGCCAGTACGAGCTCCTCAAAAGCTTGAAAGCTCGAAAAGGCTCTCAAACCACTTTCTACTTCGAAAGACCAGCAAGCCTGACGGTGATGCTGTGAATCGGCGTCTGAAGGCACCTCCCAACTTAGTCCATCTTGCTTCCTCAATCCGGAGCGCCTCACTTTTGATCAACTTCGTCTCTACTCGTCTGCTGCAATCCCTGTCCAGCAACTTCACCGCGAGCTTCCTTCATGCAGGCCGCAAACGGCTGTGGCGGCAGCAACAATGGAGCAAGATCCCCGGCTCGCTGGCATCGAGCCTGGTTTTGCGAAGCTGATGGCCCATTCCTGCTCCATGCTATCCTTCATTCGCTCTAGTAAGAGCTCTTCTGTATCGAAGCACTTTGTGTTGGGAGAATTGACGGTTTCACCAGACCCTGCAATCCCTACTCACCTGTCCCTTCCCTCTGGGGCCAGACTTCCCGCTCTTCTTTACCACAGCGGTTCCAAGAGCGAAGACGAAGCAGCGTCGGACACCCGTCGAGCGGTTCTGCGTCTCTTCAAGCCAGCTAAAGGATCCTGTCCCTGGATTCACAAGGGTAACTCGGATGACCAGAAGGATGTTGGAAGTCCACAAGCGGGAGAAGCTGCTGAGGGGCCTTCAAACCCTCCTAACGAAGGAAGGCCGGCGCGAAAGGTTTTCGCCACGTGCCAGGAACTCCAAGAAGCTCTCCACGACATGGCACCAATCTGGGACCTGGTACTTTCGACTGGGTCAGCTGGGTTTCCCTTCGGTGGCTCTGCGGAGGTGACTGAATCGGAATCAAAGCTTGCGTCCTCAGCTCTTACGGCTCATGTGAAACCGAAATCCCATGCTGATTTTGACTCAGGAGAGAAGCTTCGCGAAACGGATAAGGTTAAAGGTATCTTGAGACTAAGCAATTGATTATTTTGTTGCCTCCTGAAATGGCACAACGTTCTGTATTCCGTATCATCTTTGGTCTGTAACATGTAAAATTTTCGATAAGCTTATAAGTATTGTCGATTGTAAGCGCTCAGGAGACTGAGAGCTTTTGTGTGTATTGCTTCGTATCTCGCAGAGATAGGAGAGAAATCACCGTTGCTTTCCTCGACATTTCTTGAAGCAAGATCTAAGATCTTTGGATATTGTATCTGGAAGACAAATTTCAAGGAAGAAGAGCAAGGCTGATTGATACGTGGCGGTCTCAGGACCTGGGATTAAGCTTTCGTCATGAAAGCATCAACTGAGAGAGATGAATCTGGGAGGATGCAGTTGCTAGCACGTGTAAAGAGGCTGATAATGGATCGTTCAACTGCCCTTCTCTAACTGCTTGCAAACTGAAGTGTTTTGTTGCTGCCCAGGCCTTTGTGCACATTGTGACGTCGTCTCCACCCAAAGCGGAAGCTCTTCTCGTGGCCGAACCGCACCTTCGTCGAGCAGTCTGGGGCTCGATCAACTCCGCCCCCCGCTCCTACACAGACCTCTGCTACTCCACGGGCGTGGCCTTCGACTTTCAACCCGCCTCCTCCGCGCTCTCTTCCTCCTCAGCACTTCACAAAGACGCCTTGAAGGCGTCTCGAGGAGGAGGAGCGCAGAGCAACGGCGGCTCGCCGTTGGAAGCAGCATCGAGCGCGCGTGATGTCTTGCCCGCTGGTGCCTTCTACGCACGGTATCGCCTGGTGACGGAGGCCGTGCTGGAGAAGGGGGCTTTGGACGAGTATGCGGCAGAGCCAAGGAGCTGTGTGGGCTTTCCCGAGACGTTTCCCAGGGCGGCTGGTGACACTCGCCCGCCAGACTACCTTGGCGAGGAACTGCAGGAGAGAGTGCTGGGCGGGGGCCACACGTACCTCCTGCAGGTTAGCCGCAGAAAGTCGGCTCAAGTGCCGCATCCCAACTGCTAAATGATTTCTACTTCGAGAATTGCCTCGCATCTCGTCAACAAGGAAAGCTTTGAAGGGGCTATTTTGCTTTGATGCAAACTTAACAGAAATCAGAACTGTATACACTCGAACAAACTTCTGTCCGTTTGCATCCTTTTGCGGATTACATGAAACCCCAGATCTAGATTGATCTCTTCCGGATACTGGACCTGTGTGTCAAAAACTTCTGTGTCTATGACGTTCTCAGAGTGCCCGCTCCAGGAAGACTGTTTGGCAGGCTTTCAAGCGAAAAGCTTGCTAGACGTTCTTCCCCTGATCAGAAGATACAGTGCATTATTCTAGGATATCTGGTTCATCTTTCGTAACCTTTGCTCTGCTTGGCCCTCAGCCCCGGCTCTGTAAGGATCTTTTTAGCGTTCTCTAATCCAAAGATCTTCTTGAAATTCATCACAAGAAACTCCTCTCCCGAAAGTTCTGCTCGTTCAGCCTGACAGCGAACTGCTTCTTAATTCTTCCCATGTTTGCTGCGTAGATCCAACTGGCTCCTACTCCTCCCTCGTCTGCCGAGAGAGACCGCCTCCTGGACGCGACGCGCGTCTGGGACGAGACCTCTAGCCCCTGGCTTTCGTTTGCGCTTCTGCGCCTCTATGCCGCCCTCACGGACCCCGACCCCAGAGCGCGCGCGCGCTTCGGCTCGGAGATGGGGTTCAACCCCTGGCTGGCGCCGCCGGGCTTGGGCATGCCCCTGGCAACGAGCGGGAAGCAGTCCGCGTCCCTGGCGCACATGCGCTCGGTCGTGTACGAGCACTTCCACTGCGTGCAGACCGGGAAGCCGCTGCCCGCCGCCCTCCAGGAGCTGATGGCCAAGCACGGCCCCGCTCAGCAGCGCCTACAGTCGCGAGCGTCGCCCGCTACCATAAGGGCTGCTCCACCTTCGGCAGACGGTCGCGGGAACCCTGCTACCAAAGGTAGTCTGCAGAAACCCCTCGCCGCCAATCCAAGTGAGCGAAGAAATGGGAAAGATACAGCGCTGCGTCGCCGGTGGGCTGCAAACACCTCAATCGCCGTCATTGGGGCCGGGATCGGCGGCCTGACGGCAGCGCTGCGGCTCAAAGCACTGGGCTACACCAACGTGGCGGTCTTCGAGAAAGACGCGATAGTGGGGGGCAAGTGCCAGGGCATGGAAGTGGGAGGACTCTGGTTCGACCTGGGTGGCCAGTTCCTGGCCCGGGGCGTTAGCCCGACTGTCTTCCGGCTGGCTGCGGAGATTGGAGCCGAGTGGCAGCCGCTCGGGGACGGAATCCGCGGTGCCGTTGCTCTCGAGGGTGGCGGTACGGTACGGCCTTTCAAGGACTTACTGCGGCAAGCCACGAAAGCACGAAAAGTGGTCCAAGGTTTGAAAGAGGTGGGTTTAAGTATTACTTCGCTTTTGACTTCCAGGAATTTTGAGGCGGTCCGTTAGTAATGGAAATCTCGCTTGGTGCTTGGAGAATTGTCTGCTGAAGGATGAACGAAAACGAAACGTGAAAAGTCTTGACGAAAATGAAACGGACGAGGATAGGAAGCAAAGCTGCTTTAAAATTCGTGCTCTCCAGTTCAAGATCAGCTACCGGTATGAAAAGATCATGGAACCTCTTACTTCGGAGCCCAGAACTTTCAGAAGACCTATGCTAGCTAACGTTACGAGATTTGGCACGACCTCAATGAATGCTTCCCTCGATCCCCTCCAGGCTACAGAAGGAGCGGCCGACTCCTCTTCCTGGCTCGCCCCACTCAAGGGCGCTCCGGCCGCCTCCCAGAGCATCACGCAGCTGCTGGCCTCCAAGGGCGTCTCCCCCGGGGAGCTCGAGCAGGCGCTTCTCGGGTTCACGGCCTCCGGATACGGTTACCCGGTGGAGGCCCCCGCGCCGTACTTCTACCGCTTCGTCCAGTTCTCCATTGGGCCGCTGCAACGCCTCAAGGCGGGCTACCAGGACCTGCTCGAGCGCATGGCCGCCAGCGTGGGGAGCGTTACCTGCCACAAGGGAGTTCGAGAGGTGGTGCGGAGCGAGGGCGAGGGCGTCAAGGTCGTGTTCGAGGGAGGCGAGCAGAGGACGTTTGACAAGGCGATCGTGACTGGGAGCGCGTGGATGGGTGCCGCACCGCCGGAAGGTTTGTGTCGTTCCTCTATGTCATAGTCGTTTCTTAAAGTTTCATTCCGGTAGTTGGATTTGAGCAGCTCTGATAACCCACAAAAACCTTTTAAAGCGTAGTTAATTGATTCCTTCGAAACTTCGAAAGCGTTCAGCAACTGATCGGATCTGATCAATCTTCTGGTTAGGATTCTGGCAAGAGAATGCGTAGGCCTCCCATAAATATTAAACTTTCTTCTAAGATTCTTGAAAGTTTTTGATTCTGAAACATGGCCAAAGGCGACATACATGTCCGTATAGCTTGATCCGGAGATCCATGAAGCTTCAATAGCTTCGTCTTTTTTCCGCCGTGTAACTCTCCAAGGTTCCCATCCCTCAAATTCGGTAGTTGCCTGTTCGAGCGCATTCCCTAGATGGTTGTATATCATTTCCATCTTAGTTATGTCTTGCTGATGTCAGTTTGATCTGATCTCAGGCTGCATTTCCTGGGATCCGGCCGAGGCAGCCTTGCTGGCGGTGCCCCAGTTCCGGCTGTTCTACACCACCCTCGCCACCGTGACTGGCTGGGAGCACCGCTTTTTCCAGGGCTCCTACTTCATCGAGCATCACTGCACCGACCCGGCCACCATCGGCCACTGCGTCGCTTTCCAGCGCTACCACGCGCAGAGCGACGTCTTTCTTTTCTGGTCCTACGGAGCTGCTGACGCACCTGCGGATGACGTCATTAGACTGCTACGTGCTGACGTGGCGGCAATGCAGGGCTCCATCGGCGAGGTGCACGTGCAGCGAGTGTGGAGGTACTGCTACCAGCTGCCGGCCGAAGGTGCGACCGCTTGGTCTTATTCTGAACTTCGTGCTTTTACTACGGTTCATCTATGTTGATGTCGTCACGGTAAAGCCATCGTTTATCTCCGCTGTTTTTGCTCCTTTTCCAGTAGGTGACGCTGCCTTGTGTGGCTATCACGGAGACCAAGAACAGGTCTCACGAGACTCTCCTTGATGATTTTTGTCTTATTGTCTTCCTTGTTGCGCCTTTTACTTCATCACATTTTCTGCAGACCTTGTAGAGATTTTCTGTCGCTTGCGATATCAAGGATCCTGACAGAGCTCTCCCCTTCCTTCGCATCTGATCATTGGATCCGCTTTTCTCCAGAGATTGCTGCCGGCGACTGGGTCCGCCGCTTCGACAACGACATCCAGGGCAAGGGTTCCGTCTTCTACATTGGGGGCGCCATCTCGTTTGAGTCCACGGAGTGCACCGCCGCGGCAGCAGAGGAGCTCGTGGCCAGCCACTTTGCGCTCCCCGTGGATGTCTCTTCGTCAGCAACCGGAACCCTGCCCAACGTCAAGAGGAGCCCAAGTCTGGCGAAGCGGGAACGCTCTCCCGGGCTGAGCGCTATGGACCTTCAGAAGCCGGTGCCGCTGTTTCCGCCGGTCGAGGAAGCGGAGCTGGAGCTCCGCGCGCAAGTGAAGGCGCGGCGGCCGCCGCTGCTGCCGAGCGTGGACCACCACCTGCGCCACCAGGCGGGGGTGCGCGCCGACAAGGTCGCCTACCTCCACGTAGACCCGAAGTGCCACGTGGCAGCCGCCTTGACCTTTGGCCAGCTGGATCGCGCTGCGGACCAGGTTGCGGGGCGTCTCGCTACTAAGGGCGCCACCAGAGGCGACCGGGTCCTGCTGATGTTCCCCCCCGACCAGCCCTTGAAATTCCTCCAGGCCTTCTTCGGGTGCATCCGCGGGGGGTTCATTCCGGTGCCGTTGGCGCCGGTAGATCTCGGGGGGAGCCGGAAGCGGGTCGAGGAAGGGCAGACCAAGCTGGAGCTGATTGCCCGGGACTGTGGTGCGGGGCTGCTGCTAACGACGGCCAAGGTGCTCCTCGCAAAGCGGGCGCAAGCGGTAGGGCGGCTGTGGAAGAAGCGGGAGGAGTCGGGGGTGCAACTAGAGTGGGTGGCAACGGACAAGTGGGCGCCTGTCCCGGCTTGGAAAGGAGACGGCCGGTCGCTCGATGCGACAATTCAAGCGCGGGAGCTTTCAAGTGGCACAATCCCCGTTCCGCGGGGACAGTCCTCAGCCACTTCGAGCTTCTCCCCGTTCCCAGAACCCGAGGGGAAGCCCCAAGCAAACGGGTCCAGTGTGGTGGAAGGGTTGGGAAGCAAGGAGGCCCCCGGTTATGGCAAGCCGTCCGGCGACGCCGCGCGGGGCGTGTGCTTCCTGATGTACACCTCGGGCAGCACGGGCGACCCGAAGGGGGTCATGGTGGGGCACGCCAACCTGATGCACAACCTGGGCGTCATGACCACGGTCTGGTCCGACGCCACGCGCTGCGTCTCGTGGCTGCCCCTCTGGCACGACATGGGCCTCATCGCGTCCGCCCTCTGCCCCGCCGTCTCAGGCGCGGCGGTGTTCCTCATCTCCCCGCTGGCCTTCATCCAGAACCCCCCTCTCTGGATGCAAGCCTGCTCCAAGTTTCGGGGGACCGCCACGCACGCCCCGGCGTTCGCGCTCGACCTCGCGGCCCGCAAACACAACAGCAGCGGCCCGAGGCTGGACCTCTCCGCGCTTCGGCTGGTAGATTGCGGAGCGGAACCCATCTGGCCCCAGACTCTGCAGAGGTTCGCGGCGACGTTCGCGCCCGCGGGCCTGAAAGCATCAGCGATCATGTGCGCTTACGGGATGGCAGAGCACGTGGTGTACATTTCGTCCCAGTGGGGGGCCACGTGCCGCATCGAGAGCGGGCGGGTGAGCTGCGGGCGCGTGCAGCCGCCGGAACACGACATTGAAGTCAGAATTGTGGAACCTGCCACGTGCCTCGAGGCGGCGGAAGGCGCTGAAGGCGAGATTTGGCTGCGAAGTCCGAGTGTCTGCCTGGGGTACTGGAACCGGCCGGAAGAGACGCAGAGGGTGTTCGGGGGGCGCCTGGAGGAAGATCCATTCGAAGGAAATTTCCTCAGAACGGGTGAGTCTTTTTTGAACGCTGAAGTATCGTGCAACCGACGCATAAACGATTCTCCACTTCGACGCGCGACAAAGACCAGTCCCTGTCCTCCCCGTAGAAGGGCCGGCTCTTGATTGAGTTTCGAAGGAGATCTTTACACATTCTATCACCATGCTGCTGATATCTACGCTTTTGGTGAGAACTTGAAATAATCAGAGAAGAAAACTTTACAGATGATTTTAATACTTTGAGAGAGCTTGGAGATAGAAAAATATCTCTCGGTGGGAGACTGTTGGAGGCCCCTATAAAACTGAAAGATTCTCACTCTGCAGTGCCTTGATGAACCCCAAGCCCCCTCACAACAGGGTCGGAGCTTTGAGGACTCAAGATCTGACTTCATATTCAGAATTATTCGGCGGAGACTCGTGACTTGTGTCTACAGCGCTCGTTTGAGGGATCCTAAAGGGCCACATTAACTTGCTTTCTTCTTTGCATAGGTGACCTGGGCAAGATCGTGGAAGGCCAATTGTTCGTGACGGGACGCCTCAAGGACATGCTCGTGGTGCGAGGACATAACGTGTACCCACAAGACATTGAGCGCGCCGTCCAAGACGCCGAAGAAACTTTCCTCCGCCCGGGGGGCATCGTTGCGGTCCAGGTGAGATGCCGAATGGCAGAACTTGGTCGAGGTCTACAACAATGAGATTGCGCTGCAAAACTTTTTGTCGCACAGTCTGCACACCTGTTTTTGCACGTTGGCGCCTAATAAACAACTCCGACTTCCTTCTTTCTACCTGAAAGCTCGATCTACTGAATGAAAGGTATTCTTCAACAGCTTTGATGTCGTCAAGTTTTGCATCTTCATGTCTTGATGGTCGCTTCAAATTTGCGAGGATGGTTTGACATCCACATAAGACTTCGGAGTTTGCAGGAAGTCACAGAGCTTTGATTTGACAAGCAAATCACAAGATCATTAGCTTCTGCCACAGAAGGATCTGCTGATGACTTGAATTTGCTGATGACTTGAATTCAATCCTCCTTTTAACCTTTCCTGGTAAAGCTACCAGGAAAGCTTCTGGCGTATGGCGCACTCAGGCAGAACGGCCCCTTCTATCTTCTCTAAGACCAGTCCTTTCATTGAGTCGATACTTCTTCAATCCTTGTCCGTTCTGTCCCAGGCGCCCAGTGAGCCGGGCCAGCCCGAGGGCGTGCTGCTGATTGCGGAGGCGCGTGACCCCGCGCGGTGCCCCGCGGAGCTGCCCGGGCGGATCCGCGCCGCCGTGGCCGGAACGGCCGGAGTGGCCGTGGCCGGGGTATACATCCTTCCGCCCAAGACCCTCTCCAAGACCACCAGCGGAAAGGTCCGCCGAAACGACATGCTGCAGCGATGGGCGTCGGGCGAGCTAGACACGCTGGCCAAGGTGAGATCCGGGCTTTAGTCTTCTGCGAAAGCGAAGCTTTGGAAACAGAGGAACAAACCTCAAGTGCTGCTAGAAATAAATGCAGATTCAAAATCATGTGGGGGAAAAGCAGTTCCCTGGGACGGTCGATTCGTGGCACGCGACTTGAAAAAACTGTTGTCACACCCTCGCTGTTTCAAGATCCGTGTGCTCGAGGAACGGCTGGGATTGACATGTTATAGGATACCAGCCTTTACTGGAAGACTTCGAGTTTCATTCAGCTCAAGCTGCGAACAACTGATCTTGGAACAGAATTTTCATCTGTAAGTCCGTCCGCGATCGACAGTTTTCATTCCTATCCACCAACTTTCTCTCTTGTTCTTCTCACTGGCCAAAAGTCAGGACCTGTTGCGGCTACTTAACTTCTGAGCCAGCAAACGCTGAAACCCATAAAGCCGCTGATGGATCCAAGTTTTGGTTCGAGAGGATAACGTGTATGAGCTTTCAGGATCACAACGCTTTTGACCAACAGATGTGCGTTTTGTACAGGCAAAATGTACGACCGCGCCGGAACCAGTCCAAGGGAACGCTGCAGAAGGTCCGCAAGGCATTGAGCTCACCACCACCACCCGGGAGGGATCCTCGGTCAAGACCGCGGCAAGCGCAGTGGGTGCAAATCTTCCGTCGCCCGGAGCCGCGGAACGCCTCCAGAATATCTCCCGCCAGCTGTACCGAATGACCCCTTTGGAAGAGTCCGGCGTTCCATTCGACGGGAGCAGCCCGCTGGCGGAAGCCGGAATGGACTCGCTGGCGGTAGCGGAGCTGGTGGGGAGGATCGAGACGGATCTGGGGCCGCGGTTGGACCTTGGAGACCTGGGATTCGACCAGGGATTCCTCACGCTGGACGCCCTCGCGGTGGAAGTGCTGAGAGCGACCGCCGGCGACCAGACGCCTGGATGGACCGGCCTGAAAAGCGCCGGCCATTTCGAGCCCCAGGATGCGCTCGTTAACACCGTTGCGGCTGGAACGGATCCAGCAACCAAATCCTTTGGATCACGTGGGCGCCGCGAAGTTCGGGAGGCCATTGCGGGGCTGGTGGGAATAGTCGACGGAGACGCCGCCTGGCACAGCCCGCTGGTGGAGCTGGGCTTCGACTCCCTGAAAGCCGCGGAAGCGCTGCAGGCGGTCAACGAACAATTTGGCATCGAGCTGGACTTCGAGACGGCGGGCCTGGCGGACGGTGGGGCGACCCCGGAGACGCTGGCCGACGCAGTGATGGTCGCCCTCACGGGCGCCCCCAAGTCCGCACCACCAAACGCAGCGCAGGAGGAGGGACACGCGGCCGCGAGAGGTGGCCGCGCCTTGGTGCGCTCGGCCGGGCAGATCGGACCCGCGGATGCAGCGGACGGAACAGCGGACTCCGTCCCGCCGTCCGTCGACTTCCGGCAGGGCCAGCTGGCGATGCTCCGGATGCTGCCGACGGTGGAGATGCGCCTGGCGGCGGCACGTGCCGCATCGTTGGAGGCCGCGAAAGCGTACTTCTTCCTGGAATCGGCGGCGGGTCAGGGAGAGGTGCTGCCCGACGGTCGGCCGCTGGAGGCCATCCTGCTGGAGCGCATCGAAGCAGGGAAGCCGCCATCCGAGAGAAGCAGCATTAGCCCGGTGAGGCTAGCTTCCTTTCTGTTTGTGCTGAACGAAAAGTTCTGTGCTGAACGCAGCCTTGAACTTGCTTCATGTTTGGTCTTATTGCCTCAAGCTGACGAAATTCAGTCTCGGGAATTGCCAGTTGATCCTTTTTGCAGTCATAAACCCAGGTCTGTGCATAACATTTCGATTGAGAAGCCTTATCTGGAATATTGACTATCAACGGTCGCACTCATGCACTACATTTCTCATTGCATTCTCCTGTCATGTCGGGAGAAGAAACTGAAGCGAGACCATCTATGTTCAGGGAAAGACGGACTCCTTTGCGTATGGTGCACCAAAGGCCAGTGACAAGGCCTCACTGGAAGACCGGGTCGACAGGCCACTTCCGAAGTGGATCCGACTTCCCGTCATCCTGTTGCTCGTGAGCGTTTCTCATTTTGTCTGTTGCGCTTTGAATCGAACATCTGCACTTGCTTCCCAAATCCTGAGTCTGAAGCATTTCGCTGCCGGTGCAAGACGGCAAAGCTTAAATGGAACTCTGTTTTGGGAGTCGGCTTACAAAAACAGAGTGCTGCCATCTGAGAGGCCGGAGACCCTGAGACCCCTGTTTTTAAATCAACAGTAGGCGTGCTGTTCGTATCTGCTTGCCATGTATCTAGGTGGTCTATGAGGCAGCTCTCGATTGGAATAAATACCCTCACAATGGGAAAGATCTCTCGTGTCGACAAAGTCGTCAGAAAAAGGCTCGCCCGTCATTTTCCATGTAGAAGTGGTGCTGTAATGTTGGATGCAGTGTACAAAGGCTCTAAAGACTATGGGGGTGATTGACATGAAAGGTCCAAGGCGCGAATTTCAATTCTGGAAAACTTAATAGAAGACGGACGATCCCGTGCACTCCTTGCAGGCAAGCATCGTTCCCGTGCTCGGTCTGGCCGTACCGGGCATTCCTGCGGGCTTCATCGTGAAGCAAACCTTCGCGGCCCACCTGCACCGGGCCCCCCGGGGCTTCTCCCCGGTCGCTCTGCGGGACGCCCTGCTGCTGGTTGCCGCGTACCTGGCATACGTGCTGTGCCTTAGCCTGTGGGCGGTGCTCTTCAAGTGGCTCGTCATCGGCCGGTACCAACCGGGCCGCTATAGCCTATGGGGCTGGTACCATATCCGATGGTGGTGTGTCTACACGACCGTCGCCATGGCCCGCATCTTCACGCTCAACATGACCGGCTGGCAGCAGGTCCTCGTCGGGCTGGGGGGCGCGCGCATCGGCAAAGGCGTCACGGGGCTCACCCTGGAAACAGTGTCCGAGGTCAGCACCCTGCTAATGCTTCGTCTTGAAGCACTGAGGGAGGTTTTGCGCATTGGAGTGTTTGGAAATGACGACCAAATCCATGCCAGATTTCTTTTTTGGAGATTGGAGGACTCTGATCTCTTATTCTGCAGACCAGCCATCTCTATCTGACCTAGCCTCCTTGAAGAGCTTTCTCCAAACACGTGTTTGCTTCAGCTTCATCCTCAAGCGAGGAATTTTTTAAATCCTCCGGTTTTCTGGACTTCATTAGTCCGTGTTGAGAGTCTCTTAACAATCTTTTGCTGTTTCGACTTGCCTATTTTAGATTCCCTTGCATGTTCATTCACACCGCTCCGTCCAAGTCTTGAGGAACGATGTTGCTTCTGCTTATGAATCCGTGCACCTTCTCGTGTAACCTCCTGAGAACGGACTGTAACGCAGCATTCTTTCGCAGATGGACCTCGTTTCGGTGGGCGACGGCTCACGTCTCGACAGCCGGGTCAAGATCCGGGCCGCTTCCTTCGAGCCGGGCACGCTCATCCTGCGGGCAGTCACCGTGCGCGCGCGCTGCACGGTTGGGACCAACGCCGTCCTGGGAGGCGGCTGCGAGCTGCGCGAGGGTGTCCACGTGGCACCCTTTACTGCCGTCGATGCGGGCACCGTTGTTGATGCCGAGCCAGACAAGGACTGTGCAGAAGAAGTGGGGATGCGTTTTCAAGAAGTCAGCAAGACGGCTCACGGTAAGTCCGGCCACGTCTTTCTCATGCTGCGACGGGTTTCGTTCGCTTGTGATTTCTGATGGATAGGCCTTCTTCAGCAAGCAATGGTACCCACTCCAAAGGAATTAGTATGCGTGGTCGCACGGCTCCAAAGCATGATTTTAGCTGTGCTCAGACCGTGAGCGCTCGTTATTGTGATTGTATCGCGACCCGCTACTGGTATACGGGTTCTGTTACAGCCTCGCGTTACCAGAGGCATCCAAAACCAAATCTAAACAAAAGCCTCCAAAGTAGGACGCTGGTCTTCCATGTCGGGTCTAAGCTTTCTGATTGATAGTCCTACATCAGCTCCCCATGCGTGCGCAGTATCCATTCCCGTTGGTGCCGGATCCGGCTACCACGTCCCCCTCGTCGTCGCGGCAGGCCGCTGGGTGACATACGTGGCGGTCGTGATCGCGTCAGCAGTGGTGTGCCTCCAGCCGTGCATCGAAGTCGTCCACGTTGTGGCAACCTGGCACAGCTTTGCCACGTGGCCCTACTCAGTGCACCCCGTGCTGTGGGGTGTGCTCCTGGTGGGCCTTTACTACGCCTTCGTGACCATGATGATCAGCTCCAGTGTCGTCGTCAAGTGGCTGCTGCTCGGAAAGGTGAGTCGCCCCAGAGAAGACGGTCAGAGCAGCGACAAGCGTCTGAATGGGAGTCCGGATCAGGCAATCAAGCCTTTCGTCGCGTCTCAGAAGCAAGCATGTCAGAAAACACCCTTTTCTGAGCCACCTTAAAGATTCACATGAAAAGTTTCTCTCAATGCCATGAATTGCACTTGGAGAACTGAGTGAACGCTCGTCAACTTTCCTGCACATCATATCAGCGACTCCTTCGGATCGAAAGTGCAATTCTCAAGCAGCCGACTCGAAGAGATGAATTTTTCTACTCGGGAACTTCTTTTCTGAGCACTGAGTCGTTCCTCCATCCTGCCCAGGTGACGCCCCGCGAGTTCACTCGGGCGGCTGGTTCGCCACGCGGCGCTACGTCGTGGACGCGTTCATCACGTTCGTCACCAGCTCCCTGGTGTACCAGCACCTCACCGTCACGTTCCTCGGGCCCTGGCTGATGCGCGCGTACGGCGCGCGCCTAAGCCGGAGGGCGACTGTCAGCACCGGCGTCTACCCATGCGCCGACCTGGACCTGCTCACAGTCGGCGAAGGGAGCGTCTGCGGCGGGGGGTGTGTTCTGGATTTCCAAGCCTCTCAACAGGTCAGTCGGGCAGAGTTTTGAAAGGCCATTTGATGGGTTCCGACCGATTGATTTGTTTCAAAGGATTTCTTTTCGATGGAAGAGACTGATGCCGTTCGTTGAGGGCGAGTCTAGTCACTCGCCGTGTCCTACTACAGACCCGAACACCTCTCTAATGAAGCCGTCAAATCCTCAATGTCAAAGTATTCCCGACCTGCAAGTGTTGAAGTTTCAACAGTCCGACTGCTCTCAAAGCCTCACCCAAGTGGCCCTCATGTACCTGGTTGCACTGCTTACTTTACTATCTTGAAGCGTTCAACCGCTCGGATATTCCAGTTCCTTTCTACCACTTCAAAAATATTGGAACTACTTGATAGAGCAAACCATCAGCTCCTGCAGCCGGCACGGCTCAGACCCGGTGGATCATAAAAAGTTTCCATGTTGCCATTAGGCCGGCCCCCTGAAGGAGCTGTGCCGCATCTCCATCGGCGCGCGCTGCATCGTGGGGACCAAGTCGCACGTGGGCGCGGGGACCGTCCTCGAGGACGGGGCGTCCGTGGGGCTCCTCACGTACGTCCGGGACAACACGCACGTGCGCAGTCAGCAGGTGGGAGGCCGCTCCCAAATCCTTCCAGCCAGCGCGGGAAGGTCGCCGCTCCGCATCTGACGCTTAAACCTCTGCCCAGCGGTTCCTGGGAATGACCATTTGCGAAAACACTCCAGTTTCTCAGATGCACTCCCGTACCTTCCCATTCGCTAAGGCCGCCGCATTTTGTATCAGAATGGTCACTTGTAAAAAGTTTGTTATTCGATATCATAGTACCAGCCCCAAATTGATCTTCTTGTCTGCTATTTTTCAGGTCGTCCTTGGCCCCGACGCCAAAACCCTGTCGCGCGCCACGCCAGTTGACTTCAGCCGCGCGATCGCGGGCGTGCCGCTGTGGCCTGTGGTTCTTCTGGACTCCTCCCTCTGGCTCCTCGTCGTGGCCCTCACCGGAGCCGCCGCCGGCGGCGTCGTCTTGGCCATTCATGCTGTGCGCAAACTGGGTACGCGGCCGTGGGATGGCAAACTCGTATCGGCAAAACTTCTCTGCCCAATTGAATTTGCTTGCTCGGAAGTGACTCAAATCATTGATCTGCCTGTGATAGCCGGCGATTCGGGTTTCCCTGAACTTGCAAGCCGCCTCGAATCCTGGATTTGAGCTTCTCATCCGACTCTGTATTGGTAGAGACAATAAGTCCGTACAGGCTCCTGTGAATCTATCAGTGCTTTCTTTCTTTATCCTTCGACCCTCATTTTAAGAGGTAATTGCATAAAGCGCCCCGTTTTTCTAACAAGCAAGATCAACTGGATTTGCAGGCGGGCCTCTGGCTGTCCAAGCTGTGCTGTGGGTCGCTTTGGCCATCGGCATCCACGCGTGCATAGTCATCTCTGTCTGCGGGGTAGCCATCCTCATCAAGTGGCTGCTGCTCGGCAACCAGCGCAACTACTCAGTTGTGGCGAGGAGCGATTTCCGCAACCCGGTGAGTGCCAAAGATTCCTCCAATCCTCGCTCGAGCGGGCTATTTCCATTGCTCCACCATCTCAAAACGCTTGCAAAGAACCTCAAACACGGTGGCATCAACCGAAGAAGTCATCACTTTTCGGTAAGAACGGAGAGAGTCAGGAGGAAAACCAGGTCCGGTTAACCAAACTGCGGTTGGCGTCCTGTCGTCAGGTTTTGGAGAAAAGATCCGTCCTGCACGCATATCTTGGCAGGAGTGGCTGACCTCGTGTGCTCGGTCCCCCGCAGTTGCTGGCGCGGAGCCTGCTCTTCACCAACATCTTCGTGCCGGTCCTGGCGGGAGGAGCGCTCAAGAGCACCCCCCTTGGCAATTGGTACGTTGCGCGCCCCTCATCTTACTCACACCTGCTTCGACACGCATTAGTGTTTGCATGCGGGACTGATAGACAACTACAGTCCCTGTTGCACCGTGTGCGATTGGGATTGACAGCCTGTAGCCTGTCTTTGTACAATTTCGAATAAGTATGACATTGAAAGCGACGGCCTCGTTGAAGGCGCTTCATGGGGCTAACGAGTCGGGCGAGACCCTGGCGGCTTCACCGCCCGCCTTTTGTAAGCAAGCTTTTCATGGAAAATTCTGCCCAATCGCCTCTGCTAATCTCTCTTGAAGAGCATGACATTCTGCCATCCTTGTTTCTGCAGGTTCGCCAACTGCCTGGGTGCCCGCATCAGCACGTGGGCGTTCCTGCACGAGTGCTTCATCTACGACCACGACTGGGTGACCATCGGAGACGACTCTGTGGTGGACCGCTGGGCCACCATCAGCCCGCATATCGTTTGGGACCTCGAGCGCATCCGCTATGGCCCCATAACCATCGGGACCCGCTGCAGCGTGGAGCCCGACTGCGCCATCTTCCCTTGCACGTTCAAGGAAGGTGTGACGGTCAGGCCCCTGAGCCATCCCCCGATCAACGTGGAGATGCGCAAGGGGACGGCGTGGGCGGGGGTTCCCGCGCGCATAGTTGAGCAGCTGTGACCGGGGCCTTGGCTTTAAGGGGACCTCGGCGTGGCAGAAGCTTCCGAGCGACCTTTGGTCTGCTTCAAGGAGGGTGTAAATACTGGACGGAAAGAGCAACATCTGTAAAAAACGACCCAGGTCGCAATAGACGTCGATTCTAGGCATCAGAACCAAATTTACCACACTAACAGAACGCACTGTTGCAAGAGATACCACATCCACGTTTCCAACAGAAACTTTACGATCCAAGACGTTTGTTTCGTACTATAGTAGATTGTCGGCCGCCGTAACACCATACGTATGAACAGTTGGCCATTTCATGCGAGAAAACCTGACAAAGCGCAGGTCGAGCACGAAAGAAAGAAACACTGGACGTAGAACTAGCTTTTATGACCGATTGGGTTACTCCGACATTCTAAATCAGAAATGTACATGTAGGTAGTGTGGTTTGCGCTCTTGTTCCTTCGGAATATTTTGTGTAAAGTAGGATCTAGTACTCCGAACGTGCCAGTAGTGTACCGTGTATAAAAGATAGGTATAGGTCATGACCAATATAGGTTATTTCAGCGATTGGGGTTTTCACGACATACGTGCCTCACTTAGCTTGCTTATCTTGCTCAGCTGGCGGCACAAGCAAATTTGTGAGAGTGGAAAAGCCTTGCTTTCTCAAGGCTAGTATAGCATCACGTTTGAATTCTCAACCAGGCGTCCTCAAATCCTAGTAATCTCTCTCAAAGGAGAAGACTTACTCGTATATCATCACTCCCTTTCATCGAGCTGCACGTTCAATCGATGAAAAGCTGATCTACATAGATCGAGATGGAAAAGCACTTTCCGAGTGCGCAGCTACTTGAGAGAGCGTTTTGGACCTCTCTGGCTCAAAGTAGAACACAAGCACCCGAGCCAACATTTCGGCCCGTATACATGATACAACATCCTAGGGTCACTGTTCAAGAGCTCCGGGTAGACCTTTCACATCCGGCCACTCTCATAAGCTTGGCATGGTCTTAAGAGAATCATGCTCCGTCTGCCTCTAACCGTTCTGGTCCTGTTGGATACCTATTGCATGCCTTTCAACGAGAATGTTCTGTCCAGTCAACTTGACGCATCGACTAATTTCTGAAACATAGTTGTCAAATCAGATATTTATCTCTTCGATGTCGTCCGTTTCGAAGTCGTCCAAGTAGTCTCTCGGCGCCGTCTTCGTGACAGGCTTCTGCTCTTTCGACGTCGCGCCTGTCGAGCTTTTGGCGGGCCCACTGCCGGCGGGGCTTTCATAGCGGCCAGACGAACCTGCACCGTAAGCGGAAATGGTTGCTCCAGACCGACTGCAGTGTCTTGTACTCGACAACGGCCGCAAGCGTAGCTCTGAGCTTCGTCTAGCGCGCACATCTATCTACAAGCCCAGCAAAGGTTGGATGTGGCAGGCTGTACGTCCGCTCGACGGTATAAGTTGATGGTGGATCTGGTAGTGCATCAAAACTATAATACCACATGCAGTGAGGAGCTGCTGTTACGAAGGCCGAGCAAGTCCCTTCCACGGGTGGAAGGAGTGCGGGAAGAATCGCCGCCTTACCTTGCAGCCTTGAGGTGGCTTCCTCATCAGACGTATACACGGACGTCATGCTCTCCAAGCTCTCCAACTCTGAACCTCTGCAAGCAGGGACAAGGAAAAGTTTCCAACACCTTTCGAAAGTCAGCGTAATCAGTCGCTTGCTGCGGTCTCCAATGCATGTTGTCCACAGGATCCTGTCACAAGAGTCGCTCAAAGCGACGGTCTAACAGTTGCTGCAACGTTGAAAAGCCGCAGGATTCCTGCCTTGCGCTTGCTAAGTGCGGAAGACTAGGCTTAACAACAAGTGTGAAGTCGAGCTTGCAGGAGAAGCCTGCAACTAAGATTGAAGTTCTTCAACCAGACCCAAGGTTTTCGTCGTAGCCAAAGACTCTACCTTACTCCGAAGCCGAAAGACGACCTGATCATACTGAGAAAAGCTATCGTTCCTGCCCCGCCCTTCAATCAAGCGTGCTCAGCATCTGCACAAGAGCGCCTGTTCTCCCCCGGTCCTCACCTGAAGTGTGCGCCCTCCGTTCTGGGCCTTCCCCCCAGGCTGCCCTTGGCGCTGCTCGGCCTCAGCGGCGACAACGCTCTCCTCGACTCCAGCGCCCCGCCCCGGTTCCCGTCCGAGAACGCGGCCCCTATCTTGACGGTCTGTACCGGGGGCGGCACCGGCTCCTGCGCCTTGCGGCTGGGGACCAGCTGCACCACGTGGACCGCCTCCGAGTCCGCCACGCGTCCTTCCGCTGCGTTCAGAACCACTTCCTTCCGCTTCACCTCGACGGAACTCACCCCCTTCTCCTGCACTGTCGGCGACCGCTCCTCGTCGCTCTCCTCATAGTTTCGCGTTTCCACCCGACTGACGGTCGCCGGTTTCGCTGTGGCCCAGGCTCCGCCCTCCTCCTTCTTGCCACGTGCCTCCTCCTCTCGAGCGCCACGTGTCTTGTCCGAGTTCGTATTGGACGGCCGCCGACTGCTGCGCCGGCTGCTGGGCTTGCTATACACCTCCGGCTCGGACATCTCCTCGGACGCCTCCTCGGACGCCACGTCATCGTGCACGCTGATGTCGCTGTCCATGCTGACGTCATCCGATGCCGAGCTGTCCGAAGCGCTGGCCTCCGATTTGGCTCGCTTGTCATGCTCCATATTCTTGGGGCGTCTTCCGTCCGGCGAAGCGTCCGGCTCGCTTCCGGCGGACACTTCGGATGCGGTGTAGTCCGTCCGCAGGCTGGAGCGCAGGCTCGCTGGGTTGCCGATCACGTGCTTCACCACCGCGCTGGAGGCCTCCTGGAGCAGAAACCAGCCCCCAGTAAGAATCTTTATGGTAGGCTTGGAATCTGCTTGAAATGTGGGGAGCAGTCCGAAGATCAGGGAGAATCTTCTCGGTTAAGCGAACCCCATGCTTTGGAGCCTGATTTTGTCTACACTGTCCCGCTAGACTGTGCGAAGATTACAACTGACTATCTTGCGATCAGAAAGAGATGAACTCTCTACGTAAGCACAACTGCCGACTGACGAGCTTGGTGCAAGATAGTGCAGTATTCGTCAAACAGAAAACTCGTCCTCATGGGGTATTGATACAGACGAAGTAAAGGCCCGGGCGGATTCACTGGTCCAACTTCATACGGCGCCTCACCCGGTATTCGTTCCCCCGGTTGGCCCCCCCCCGGGTTCCTCCGGTGGCTTCCTCGAAGGTGAGCTCCTCCGGCTCGTCCTCCTCGTTCAAACTGCTGCGCAGCCGCCGCTCCACGGCAGCCTCGTCGCGCGCGTGAACCGCTCTCTGGAATTAAAAATTTGGGGAAGATATAAGTGACGCTGGTAGATCTTGTGGTTTCAGGGTGCTTGGGCACGTGGAGGAACCAACGGAGAATAATTCCAATCCTGGAATCCTTCTCCTTGCTTAAGCGTTCTTTGGCGGGTCAAAAGGTCAATCCCTAAGTAAGAATATTCTTAATTGGGATCAGAGCTGCAGTGTAGCAAATTCTGCAAATCATCACCTGCGCTTCAGGCTTGTCTTCCTTCACGCGTCTGCAGACCAATCTCTTGAACGCATGAACAAGCATCCGCTATTCCGCTGCTGTGGAGAGAAGATAACGGAAAGCTTCCCCATGTCCGCGGAGTGCCCACCTCGATGTGCCACTGAATGGTCCCTCGCTCGTACTCCATCTGCTTCCGCTCTGCCGCCGGCGCCTCCGCCAGGCGCACAGTCCGCCGCTGCTCCAGGATGGCCGTCGCCTCGGCATATGCCTCGTCACTGCAAGGGCGATGCCGGTTGGAGAGATCGTAAATTGAGAAATGTACATGGATCTGTATAAAACACTGCTGGAAGGGAACCTTTGCAGTTGGTTTCCAGCACGGCTAAGGGCAGCTCGACGAGCAGTGGCACGAAAAGCGAAGACCAACGGTAGAAGAGGTCAACATTTTTTTATAAGACCACAAGTGCGCCTGGATGATTTCAGGAGCAACAAAAATGGATCAACAAGGAGGCGCCAGACCACACGCGCACCTCATGCCCTTGGTCCCCGCAGTGATGCCGAACTTGCGCAGCTCTTCCGCCAGCGCTTCGTCAAAGTGCTGCATTCGCGAAAGCAATGATCTTTACCAAACTTGACATCCATTCAGGCAGCCAAGCTTCCTTACTCCACTTGGCATTTTGAGAGAGAGATGCCGAGAATAGAAACCTGCCACAAGCAGGCAGATTAGCCCAACGGCTAGAGTTCCCGCTCTAGACGAAGCAGACTATTGAGGACGCTAACTCCGCAAGGACCGGACCGATCGAACGCTCACCTGCGTGATGTCCGTCCGGGTGTCCGGGAACAGCATCGGGTCGTGGGGATGCTTGGCCAACGCCATGGGCCTGCATGAAAAGAAGACCACGGTTGGATGACGGGTTTTTTTGGGCCAGCCGCTTGCAGGGTTAATCAAGTTTCGCTGTATGGAGTTTTGAAACCGAAGTAACAAAAAGATAGTGCGTGTAACAAGGAGCACTTACGATTCTGCAGGCAGCGGTTGGAATAAGCGACCAATATAACGCCCGCTATGCGTCGGGCTTAGGTACGATTCGTTTTGCCCCGTTGGGTACTCAGCAAACGGATTCACTCAAATTGCATAGAGAAGCAAGTGGCCGGGTAGAGTAGTCTGCCCACTAGAAGGCAAGCTATTAAAGATGTTCAAAGCTCATGACGGACTATAGTTGAACAGAACAGCTCTCAACCTGCACCCATGTCTGAGTACCTAGTCCGCAAAGCAGTCCGCTCACTTTTCTGGCACCGGCGCGTACGGGTGTTCCCGCAGCCACTTCTCCTTGTCCGCCACGGACAGCCAGGGCGTCTCGTCGCCCAGGTCCTGCAGCGCGGCCGCCGCCGCGGCGGCCGCCCTCTGCCGCGCCTCCTCCGCGTCCTCCTCTTCCGTCTTCTTCCGAGCAGCCGCGTTCCGCTGCCGGTGCAAGACCAAAAGTAAGAAGCGAAACGGAACAAAAGCGGAAATGGTGACGAGCCAGAAAGATGAGCCCTCTAAGAAATGGGGGATCATCGAGGCTGTCTCCTGATCATGCTGGTGGCGGGCTAAGAGCTCCCCTCTTTCGCGCGCGTCCCTGCTTTTTCCGGAGGTCCAAAGAGCACCGAAACCAGCATTCTGCACCTGCCACCAGCGAAAGAGCTGCAGTTGGAGCACAGGGTTGCCAGACTTCTCAGCAATGGAAAATACAGACCAGACTTCTGCTCAGCGCCCTTCGCGGCCTCACCTCTTCCAGCTCCTGCTCTCGTCGCCTCCTCTCATCCTCGGATCGCCGGCGCGCGGCGGCGTCGTCGCGCTCCTTCTGGGCCTGCCGCCGTCTGCGCCAAATCGTGGAGAGCGTCAACAACGGCAGGGCGCAAATTAGTTCCAAAACGCTGCCAAGCTGTGGACTAGAGACCCGACACCGACAGTTACAAAAGTGAAAGAACCTCCAGCGTGGATTGCTAGGTATCTCGATCTACAACTTGCCAAACACCCGCAGAGATGCCTATCGCTTCTTCGGCCTGCTGATTGAGGGATAATGGCTTTCAGTACCCACCTTCTGTCTTCCTCGGATCGGCGGCGATCCGCGTCACGATCCTGCAGCAGAAAGAAAACTCGATCCGTGAGCTTCATCTGCGAGGGCGGACGCAACGTCGGCACGGAACAATAATGTGTGCGTCCGCGGGTAACACTCGCCAACTCTCCGACGTCGAGGTTCGAACTGCAGCAATTGAGGGCCGACAAAGATGGAGCTTGCCTAATTCTACGTGCGAACTACCCAATCCTTGTCGCTAGACACGGTGTCTTACTAGCTCAATTTCCAAGAAGCATTTCTGGAATGAAAAAAGCGCAGCCAAACCGAGGCTCACCTCTCGGGACGACTCCTCCAGCTTGGCGACCATCACCTTCACCTTCTCACCCGTGGGGTGCCGCGACTTCTTCGCCTTTGCAGGCAAGAAAGCAAGCATTTAAAATTGGGAAGGACGACGATTATTTCCAGGTGTCGAAAACCGCTTTGAGCAACGAAGGCGTGGGAGCCAGTGCGCACACTACAAGGGCGTCAGAGTCCTTGACGCAGTAGTAGAGATTGCTGAAGATGGTCAAAGCATACGGTGCAGATGGCTTGCCTATCTCCGCCCCGTCAGGTCTGGAGCTCTTCCAACGACTTAGCATGATTTCCATTCGAGATCCGCTATTGCAAATCCGAAGCGTCACAAGACGCTTTCTGAGTAGCGGCTTTGCATATTCAGCTTCGTATATTTGTCAAAGAGGGGTGGCCAAGTGGCACCGACGCTCACCCTTGCCAGCTCGCTGGCGAGCTTCTTCTTCTGACGCTCCAGGTCGTCGACTTGGTTCCGCGCATCCTCCAGCTCGTTGGTCAGACGCCGCCGCTCCGCCTTCAGTGACATCACCTGCGACCCAGTGCCACGTCATCAGGGGCATCACCTTCAAAGTCTTCAGGCTAGGCGCGATTCTGCCGAGTGAGAAACTTTTGTACCGTGCCAAAGCAACTTGTTGTCCCGGAAGCCTTTGGAAAGCTACTTTTGAAGCATAGGTAAGCTAAAGAAGCAGCCTCTTATACCTTGTCCCTGTCAAGAAAGGCATTCCATAGGTTCAATTACAGTCGGAGATAAGTTGAATTGTACGTAGCTTCGTTTCCGGAACCTCACCTCCGCCTTGGCCGCCTCCAGCTGCATGGTGAGCTGTTCCTTCTCCTCGCTGATCAGCCGGTGCCGCTGCTCCAGCACGGCCACCTTCCCTTCCAGCTCGCGGACGCGCAGGCCGGCCGCGTGCGCCGCCTCGGGGTCGTCCTCTTCGAGGCGCGCGCCCGCGCCCGTGCGCCGCGCCGCCGCGCGCTGCAGCTCCTCGATGCGTGCGCGGAGGTCCTCCATCTCGCGCTCGCGGCTCGCGAGCACGGCTTGGAGGGACACCACCTAGAAGGGCAGAAGCCAGGCAACGTTTAGAGACAACGTTTCAGGACCTGGGAATCAGTTCTCTACATTATAAGACTAGTTTCGAGCAGGACAGAAGATTCTTTCCAACACCTTTGAAAAGGACGATGGCAGGGTCCAGGAGCTTAATGCACTGCACAGGCCGGATGGTACGACTGCCGGGATGTACGTCTCTAGAAGAACAAAAAGATTCAGAAGGCCTCTCAATCCCTGCATTTGTTCCTGCTATTGACGTAAAAAATGAGCTTACAGGATAGTAGCCAAGTCCTCAAACAACCCGCCCGGTCTGAGGTGCAGGCCCTGGTTCATTGCCGCTTTGTGCGACCCGCCAACCAGTTGCTGAAAGCTGCGGGGAGCCTCGTGCCTCACCTTGGTGTTGGCTGCTTGCTCCGCCCTCTCAAAGTCTGTTCTCGTGCGCGCTAGCACCTCCTGGAACTCTGCCTGCAGCTGGGCCGTCGTCTCGGCCCGGACCTGCGAATTGAGGCCGATCCGATATTAGCTAAGTCTGACCCTTCATTTTTCGGCGTTCCATGACGTCCTTTCGTCTTGGGAGACTCTCAAAGACTTCAGCAAAGTTGGGGGCTCCCGAACCTGGTATCAGCACAAGCTTGCCCCCGCAACATCTTTTGCACGACCTACACAGCGGTCTTCCTGACAACACTCAAGTCTGCGCACCTTGATGGTGGTCATCTCCTCTGCTTTTGCGACCGCGGCTGCCAGGATGGCCTTCGGGTCTTCCTCTGGCGGGCGGGGATGCCTGCGCGCCATGTGCAGGTCCTGCGCGCCAAACAAAGGCACTTCAAACCCAGCCTTTCCATACCGGCAACATTGGAGGCTTGAATCTGTCATCAATTGGGCTTCTTTGCAGTGCAAGCAACACCGATCGTTCTTACAATATTGCAGGGATCAGCCCACAGCTATCAAAGTGCCCTGACAAGGTATTTTGTCAATGCTTTTGCAGCGATCCTTGGCAACTTGCTCGCAACTCACCAGGTAGTAGGCAGACTCAAAGAGCTTGTCGCAGGTGGGGCACTTGTGGGTCTGCTGGCTGGAGGGGGCGGGGCCCTGCCCATGGCCATGCAGGCGGAGCAGGATCTCGTAGGTGGACAATGTCTGCAAACCAGTGGGCAAAGTCAGACGGTTCCGTGCATAAGCTTTTTATGAGGCTAAAGTATTGAGAAAGTTGCCACTGCTCATGACTACAATTCTTCACACAGCTGGTACACATTGACAAGCTTCCAATATCCCTCACTCCCTGAGCACCTCGACTTTTTTCAATCTCAATAATCACTCAATGCCCAGTACCTCGTCCTCGTAACAGCCACCCTCATGTCTATGAGCACTTGTTGCCACTATCAAGTTCCTTGCTTTCAATCTTAACGGCTTTCCTCATCGCACTTAAAAAGTCAGCTTTGTTTATCAAGATCCACCTCTCCTGCAATTTCATGTTGCTGCCCGTAATGCTTAAAAGATCATCAACTGGCCTTTGAGTCAAGCTCCCTACCTTCTTGGCCTGCTTCAGATCTCGCCGCGTGGCTGCCAGCGCATCTCTGTGCCACGACACAGTGCTGTGCAGCTTCTGTGTCTTTCTCTGGACAGTGGCCCCAGCCACCACCAGCTGACTCTTGTGCGAGGCCAGCGTCTCCTGGACATGGAGCAAGTACTCAACCTGCACCGAAAAAAGAGATGGATTAAAGTGGGCCCTGAGACTGCTCCAGGTGCCCAGTGGTGCCTCAAGTACAAATGCATACAACAAAACTTTCTGCCACTGTTTGACCGTGTTCAAGTTTCTTACCATGAGCTTTGCTGATGGAGTGCAGCAGTGGTGATATGAATGTGTGTATGTGATCAAACACTGGCAATTTAAGGAGCTACGGAAAGGCAGGAGCTTTGAAGTAGCGGATGTAAACTTGCCATGAGCTGAGAGAGCCGGAAGATCTTGACAAAGTTGAACTCTGTGAAGTTCCGGGTGTCTTCTGCCTCAATGTCCCCAAATGCAATGGTGTCGAGGATAGACTCGAGAGTGTCGATATCTGCAAGCAGAAAGGGAGGCCATATTTGGAATAAACACCATGGTTTCTGTGCCTGGAGTTGAACAATGCCAGCTGTTTCGATGGTGAGCTCGAAGTTGGGCCGTGCAAAAAAAGCTCATCTGCTCTTGAGGAGCTGAGCGAGCAGATCGTACATACTTTGATAGCTGTCCTTTGCTTTTTGACATGGTAAAATTGCTTTAGCTCACCTGCCTCCCTGATGACCCTATCAACATCGATTCCATGCAGCTTCCTCCAGTCAATGCGCGTCCTCCTCTTCTCAAACATGAACGGCGCAGTCGTCCCAGCCACAGTGGCCATCAGCCTGCTCTCCATGTCAAAATCCATGGTCCCCGGCTGGGCAGGCATGGAGGTAGCTCTGGGGATGGTGTTCCTAGGCCTGGTGCCATATGCCAGCTCATCATCGCTCGGGCTGCTGCTGGACACCCATCCATCTTCTTCCTGCCCTAGAATCTTGGTCATATTGTTGCCAAACTCCACGCCCGACTTCTGCCGACCAAACGACTTGCTCGTGCCGTTCAAGAAATCCACCTGCCCCATGCTTTTAGGGTTCCTGGTGCCCCATTTTGTGGTGCCCCGGCTCCGACGCTGCGAAGCAAGGGGCCGCACCTCGCCATCCCACTGGCCCGTCACGCCGCCTGTAGAGCGGCCCATTGAGCTTGGAACCCGCTCGCTTGAGTGCGGCACCAATGGCTCAGAAGACCACTCGATTCATAAGGTACCTGATTGTCGTAGCTGAGCTTGGACTGGGACGGTCGCCCTGACGTAGCGTTAGCCTAGCTGTGGGTCCTTGTCCGAGCTGCTTATCGCCTGCATTTCTTAGCTGCTCTTGTGCTCTCTAGGTTCGTGTTCCAGAAGTTGAGGTCAAATGCACAGTGCAACTACAGTACATATCAAGGACTGGGCAGTGGTTGAATCTTGAAGGTACAGAAGATAAGAGCCTGATATGTCCTGCAAATTACATTGCGTGGAGATGGGTACCTCAGGCTCAGGCTACCAGAAAGCAGAATTCACTCTGCGCGCGCAAGAAAGGGCCGACCGGCGGCCGGGCCACGCAAGACGAACGGCCAGGCGCGCGTGCGCGCGTAAGATTCCAGGCCGTGCAATTTGTAAAGATATCGGACGGTTGTCATGGTCTTCGTCTCAGGAGCGGTCCAACGATCCGGTTCAAGGAGGTCAACGGCACACGCAAGGAGTACCGTTCGATTGAGTCGCACAAGGACTCCGAGACGTCCAAACTTACGGTACTCGACGAATTGCGAACTTTTGAAATTGTCCGATTGAAGCACCCCCGACTTTCACCATGGCCTGCTGTTTCAGGTCCACATGGGCAAAAGACTTGCGCTGCCACTTCTAGTAGCGTTGGCAGCGGAGTCTGCCGGAGACCTGACTTCTATGGTTGCGCTTGCAGAGATGCTATGATTGATTACGAAGATTGCTTGGGTTGGATAAGGTTGGCGAAAACGACGGTTTTACGAGTGGAGGGTAAAAGATCAGGGACTCCAAGGAAGAGGCCCTCTTCGTTGAAACGTAAGTACTAATGTACAGCATAGGTGGAAGCATGGCTTCCTTCAAAGTCGCAGAGGATCCTATGGAGAGCATGGGTATGCCATCCCCTGCTGGTAAGTCGCCTGCACGAAGTCGAAGACGCTTATCCAAAGGGGGAATAGAAAAGGAGAATGCAGACCCAAAGTCACCCCTATCGGTAAGCCACCGGGAGAGCTTTTCGACCACACATCTTGCGTGTCACCGTGTGTACATATTCCATGGCCAGCTTTCTGCACTTGACAGTGAGTGTTTGCAAAGTGCATCAGAAGCTTGTTCCACTGTGCAAAAATGTAGGGATTGGTATTCTCAAACTATGCAATCTTGTCACTGATATTTGCAGTAATGAAATCTTCTTGACTGTTTTGCGCTCGTCCTTACAGATCCTGAAGAAGGGCGAGCAGAGGCGTGCTCTAGGAGATTTGCATGTCTTTGATGTCCGCTCCCCTGCACGGACTGAAATGGTGAACGGGCAGAGCATAGAGGCGAGCCCTGTCTTCAACAAGAAGAGGTCCAAGCGCAGCCTAAACAGAAGGGTCAGCTTTGCTGAGCAGCCAGCGGTCAGAATCTTCGTCAAAGACATAGAGTACGAAACACCCCCAGACGCTAAGACGCAGAAGGCAGGGTCTTTCACCAATGCTGCGCCAGCACAAACAGCCCTAGATGTTGAGGCAAAGCCAGCTTCCACAGAGCAGCCCCAACCTGCTGCACTGGAGCTCAATCCTGGTAGGCCAGCTGAGATTTATGACAGCAATTTGCAATTCGAGATGCTGCCAGCTGGAAACACCGGCCCAATCTCTTGGAGCCAGGGAAGAGAAGCTTCGATAGGAGTTGACACAGAGCCACTCGCTTTGAACGCAAGGACGGAAGAAATGGACGGTCAGCAATCCACACCAGTAATGCAGCAGCCCCAGGCAGCAGGCGGGTACCATGGCACGCCCGTTGGGACGCCTGGGGGCAACGAGTCCAGCCCTGAGTTCTTTTCTCCACGCAACTACGTCTCACCTCTCAGCAGGTGATATCTGCAACAAGCTCATCTCAGTATGCAATGTTTGCTTGCTGCTCAAGAGATGCTGTGCGGCACACTGCCCCGCTGGAATGGGAGATGGTTTGTGCATTCTTGTCAAGCAGCATGGGATATAAAAAGACAACCTTCAAATGGAAACTTCCTGGTTCCAGGTCGAAATCATCTGTAGCCTCAGCACTCGTCTTCTAGACAGCTACTTTCTCACTCCCAACATGATGGTTTTGAGGAACTTGCGGGCAACTGCTTTGAAGCACTCAGATATCCTGATAGCAATCAAGCCAGCCAGCACGTCCGAAAAACGTCGTTTTGCAGAAAACTACCGCAAGGTACTTCCATAGTTTCAGGCAATACAGTGCAACAATACACCACACAAGTAATCAGCTGGATGACGGGGCAGCCACATTCCGGACTCCGAATTGACTGCAGTGCCACCCTGTCTTTGCAGCGATGATGGCATGGAGCTCACGCACACCCCGACTGCCGACTTTGAGCTGCTTCCTCCCCAGAACGAAGCATTTGGCAGCGCCATCAGCTACCGGAGGCGGAGCAGCCTGGGAGGGGGTGCACGCCCTTCCTTTGGGGGTTTTGATGCTGCGGAGAGGTCCCCCCTGGAGAAGGAGCCGGTCGAGGACGTGGCCAACTTCACAGACATGACAGGCTCCATCACGGCGATGGTCCCCAAGCTGGCCAAGATCCTGGCGGAGCAGCAGGACTTCACCTTCTCAACGGGGCCTGTCATCCCAGCACGAAGAGAGGAGTGGGGAAACGAAGAGGGGGTACAACCTGCTGATGTCAGCCCCGTCCATTCAGACATGTCACTGACTCCGATAGCCAATGGTCTGCCATCTCAGCAGACAGGGGAGCCCGCACCGGCCGCGGAAGAGCTCATGGGAGCCGTCCTGGCAGAAGACGGCGGGAGGGGGGTGGAGGTTAAACCGGCGAGGCGCAGGTTTGGAGATCTGCTGTCAGAGGAAGAGGGAGGCGAAGCAGGAGCGGAGCTGCCTGTGTTTCGTGACGAGAGCCCGGTGGACAATCGGAGGGGCAGCATCACTGGCGCCATCCCGCACCTGCAAGACCTCCTTGCGGCGGACCTGGGAGGGGATGTCGAAGCAACAGAGGGGGTCAATATCTGGGCCTCTGGAGAGCGGCGGGGCAGCATCACTGGCGCCATCCCCAACTTGCAAGCCTTGCTGGAGGCGGATCAGGACGCAGGGAGCAAAGAGAGCACGCTCGATTGGGCAGCCAAGGCGGAAGTGGCACAGCAGGGGGGAGAAGACGGTTCGACCGGAGACCTGTTCAACTTCGAGACTGCTGAGAACGAGATTGGCTCGCCGGAGGAGGGGGAGACAACGCAGCTGCTGAATTTCGGGGCGCTCATGAAGCGAGTTGGGATGGAGATTGCGGCAGGGGGGGACGACGTGATTGAGAACGTGACCGATCTGGTCCCGCGGCTTGCGGACCTGGTTGACGCTGACGGGGCAGAGCCGCAAGCTGAGAGTGCGCCAAATGGCGAATCCTTGAAAACGGAGGAAGAGAAGGCGGAGACCAGGGAGGAGCCAAAGGCAGCACCGGCCCCTGCTGCTGGTATCGTAAATGCATCCCTTCCGTTGCTATTCACTGGCGATGAGCAGGAGGAGGTGTTTGGCGTGCGGCCGAGGTTCAACGCGGGGTCCAGGCCCAGCCATGGGCGGGCATCTCTGCAGCCCCTGGGCACAGGTGAGAGGTCAACGGGTGTCGTCTCAAGTAACCGTGAAGAAAGGTTCAGGTACTTCATTTAAGAATCAGAGACAAAAGGTAGATTTCGTCTATGATCTTCTGAAAGCGTGAGTGATTGAGCGACCTAATGCTTTTTCGCAAGCCAACCTCACATTCTCTTGGGAATGAAGCAAAGGACACTCTCGTCAATAACGGTGCGGAATCATTGCAGTGGCTGCCTGCAATTCTCATTACGACGCCTCGTCACACCAAAAGAGACAAGACGCCTCGTCACACCAAAAGAGACAACAATCTCGTAATCTGTTTACAGCTCAGTCTAAGTTAGCTCCTTTGGTTGCCCATGTGAATCCTGCTAGCTGCACTTGTGCCCCTAAAGAAGGCAAGGCTTTAGAATTTTCCCAGGAGACGTGCACACAGATCTTGTCAAAACGTGCCACTCTGACATCTGTTGAAGCCAGGCCTACTCCTTTTTCCATTTGCAGGCAGCTTCAGGCCAGCCCACCGTCGGGGCAGTGTGCGGGGCAGGGCCAGCGTAGGCGGCTGGGCGGCCATGCTGAGTGCGGAAGCGCAGGAGGGGGGCGCTGTCGACCGGTGGTGGGTCAAAGACAAGCCGGAGGCGGAGCAAGACGAAACAAATCCATCAGTGCAAGAAAGCAGCGCTGCGATCGGAAACAAAGTGGAGGCTGCCAACCTGCCAGGCGATGATGCAAAGGTATGTAAGAGCTCTGCTGCCGGCTGTAACTATTCGTGATAAGGATGAACACCTGGAGCTTTAGGACAACCGTCAACATCGTATGCTTGCACAAAGTCGAGTTTTGTTTAAAGTTATCAAGAGAGTCCTCCCTTGCTCTGGGGTCAGATCCGGTCGCAGTCCGTTTCCGAAAGAACTTAGTCAGAGCCATCCTGTGATAGTGCCACCTTGTACTACCATTCCACTTCGTTGTCTTGCGGTACAAGGATAGAGTGGTCAACTGAGCGCCAGCCTCAATTACCTAACGATTTCGGACCGATCACCACACATGATTTGGTCCGGCTGGATGCAATCCACTAACTGACCAAAGGTCCTTGTACCCGCAGGCAACGGAAGTTCGCCCCCCTGCCGCCATCGAGACAGTCCACCCTAACCCCGTAGTCCAAGCCGTGGAGCCTTCGCTCGTCCTAGCTCTACCGGCGGCACTGCCTGCCCAGTCGATCCCCGCACCCTCGCCGAAACCCGTCCAGGAGGTTGCCCCGAGCAAGAAACGGCCGCGAGAAGAGGCGGGATCCGACCTCCAGCAAGCGCCGGCTGGCGAGCAGTCTGAAGCGAGCCTGCAGACAGAATCCAGTCCCAAGCCGGCGGTCAAGAGGCAGCGCAGGCTGCAGGTGCTGACACCTGTCACTGAGCAGATGAGCGGAGCCGAGAGGGAGGAGTCCCAGGGAACAGTGTTTGGGAGAGGGGATCAGACTGCGGCCCAGGAGGTGACTCAAGATCACGGGGAAACTGCAAAGGAAACGGTGACGGGAATGGACGAGACGGTGGAGAACCAGACACAGGGAGAGGAGTACCACGTGGTTTCGCAGGACGAGATACCGACGCAGCACAGTGGGGTTATTGGGAGTCAGGGCGCGTTCGAGACGGAGAAAGAGCTGAGCGAACTGGAGTACAAGATGCTGCGCCTGCAGAACAATGTGAGTCACTGGAAGTCGTGCCTCGAAGCTTCAAAACTGTGCTTCGTCTCATTCTCAGCTGCTTCGATCAACCCCTTCACATTCCTGGCATACTAAAAATTGCTTTCTGAATGTCTTCCTATCTCCGTAACTCACCCTGTCACTTCTTGTTTGACTCTGAGCAGCGAAGCAAAAGGACCCAACCGTAAATCTGAGTTAGCATAGTACCCGCTAAAAGGAGGCTTTAAATCGGTCTTCTACTTTGCAGAAACGCTCTTTCATCTGACTTCAACATTCTTTTCGAGAGCCGCTCAAACCACTCGGTCCTCCTTTGTCGTCCAGGATGCTAAGCAGAGTCAGTCTCAAATCAATCCTCCCTGTTCGCCTCTGCAGAGAGCCACTCCCGCCAAGACCCCCAGCCCCAACGCCCTCCCGATCTCCAGCCGCCTCCAGCTCCGCCGGTCCACCCTCAAAATGCAAACGGCGCTCGCCGCCGCTGCGCAACCCCCCCTGGCAGCTGAACAGAACCCCGAGCAGCAGGCCGAGTCCACAGAACGACAGCCGTCTGTCGAGAATGTACCGGCTTCTGTCACCGAGCAATCTCTGGAGATTGTGGCCAGCGCACCTGAGCCCCCGGTCGAGAAGCCGGCGGAGCCTATTCCCACTGCTACAGCCGAGCCCCCAGCGGGGATTCTTCCCACCGACCCTGCGGAGCCTCCTGTCAAGGAGCAGGCTGAGCTTCCCCCGGTGCCTGAATTAGCAGTGGAAGGCCCTGTCGACATCGAAGAGGACGTCACAGAGACCACTTTGCCTCTGCCCCCTGCCCGGCTACAGGGCCTCATGCACCTCCGCCGTGAGAGCCTGGGCGTCCTGCCCCCAACTCAAGGCCCTGTCAGGCAAGGCCTCCCCCCTGCGGGCCCAGTAAAACCGTTCACCCCCGCTGCCCAAAGGGCCTTCACGCCCCGAGGCAAGGAGAAGTTCACCCCCATCCTTGGCCTGAGCTCCGTCCGCAAGTTTAGGACGCCGGCTCCGGACAAGGCCGCGCCTGTGGCTGCTCCGCACTCCGTTCGCCCGGCTCGGAACGAGGACACGACGGCGGAACTGGACGGGGAGGAGGAAGGGACCGGGAAGATTGCCGGGAGGATCTCCTTTGCAGAGTTTCTATACAAGGTCGAGGTGAGCAGCGTAGCGGTCTTTATTCTTGAAGTTTTATCAACACTTCAACCCCGAGACCGGGGGCCAGCTCAATGGTTCAGTAAGTGGTTCAATTCATTAGACTTTGTGTTAGATGTGTTTCTCTTTTTGGTTGCCAAGCGACCAAAGGACGACGTTGAGTACCTGAAATAGATGTTCGAAAGAGGGGTACGGGTGCAGAATTCCTAAGGACAAAAGCAGTGCTACTCCGGCTCCCTCGTTGATGAATTCCTCTTTCTCGAAGCTCGTTTTTCAAGCCCTTTCAAACATCCTCCGTTTGTGTGACCATTGTGATTGATTTCTTTGTACGAAAGCGAGGCCAAAGCGGTTCTAACGCGGGCTTTTCTGGTGCAGATCCGCTTCTTCGACAACCGGAACCGCGCTTCCATGTTCGGTCAGCAGACCCCTACGGCCGACCTGGCGCCCCCCGAGGGCCTGGCAGACTGCTTGAAGGTCGTGTGCTTCAACCAGCCGCAGGTAAGGCATACCGCTTCTGTATTTGGCAAACTTTGCGTATTGTTACACTTACAGCCATTCAGCGCTGCACCTTGCGTCCGGACTCTGCGCAAGCCCATTGGCTGCGAGTGAGCTTTTATGTGTGTGCAAGCTCTCGCAATTTTGCGTATGAAGGTCAGCCTGAACATCATGTCGAGGGTGCAAATTCTAGGCCGTTTCTGAAAACTCTTCATGCTTCGTGCAGACGACCATCCTAGACTTTGGGTGTGGCGAGCTGCGCGAGTCGATCGCTGCCAAGAAGGCGTCCGTGGCCCACTTCGAAGCGAAGCTGCAGGACATGTGCCCCGCCATCTTCCACGCGGTACAGGTGAGCCGGGGGTGGGCACCGAACAAGATACTTGCGCTCATGCGTCACTGTCCGCGTTCGCCGTAACTAGGTGCTGCTAAGTGTCGAGGTTGGAAGTTCGTCATGAGGGTTGGCTTTGCCAATACTTCGAGTAAGTAGTGCGTTGCTTTTTTATCGGTTCTCCATCGTTACGTGCGCACTGTCCGTTCTGACCTCTCTTAAACCACGCCAAGGAGGGTGCGGAGCGAACGTGGCGTAAAGGAGGGTCCGGGTTCTCTCTGTATGATGGGAAACATGACTGTCGAAACTTGGTGATTCAGACTGCGGCGGGCCCCGAGCGCGCGGCCCTGCTGAAGAAGCTGAAGGACCTGAAGCAGCGGTGCCGCCTGGAGGCGCGGCGGCAGTGGCTGGAGTGGCGCCTCCGCCTGGAGGAGAACACCAGCGAGCGGCTGCAGGAAAACGAGCGCAACTTGATGGTGCGCGCCGCCCCAACGGCCCTCCCTTGACTCTCGTCGATTGCTTTCAGTTCGAGTGCAGAAGCCGCAAGGAAACGCTGCCCTGTCATTCAAGAGCCTCGAGTCGGTACCGTGAAATGCGGGTGGCGCCTTAGCTGTTTGCTACTTCCAGCCCCTTTTCCTGATTGGGCAGCTGATCAGTAACACCTTTTCATGCGACCTCGTACGCCATTTTTTTCCAGAGATACTCGATCTTGCCAGACCGGCTGTAAACTTCATGACCCTTTGATTTCTTTCTTACGAGTCTCCTCGTGTTCTCATGCTAGATGTTGCTATAGATTATATCTGCAGTAATTTTTGGCGCCTTGCGAGATTCCTTCCGGCTCACCTTCTCTCCATCCGTCTTTCGCGCAGGAGGACCTGGCCGCGGTGCAGCAGAAGCGGCAGCAGCTGCACGCGCTGCGCCAGGACGTCCGCAACTTCCAGGCGGAGATTGAGGCGAACATCCAGCGGGCGGAGGATGAGCTGCAGGCCGCGCGCGAGCGAGAGGAGGAGACACGTGGCATCAAGGTGCGGCTGGCAGAGGAGGTGCGGCGGCAGCAAGCCGAGATGGAGGAGCGCGAGCAGCAAGCTAGGGAGGCGGAGCGCTACCGGGAGAGCATGGCGGCGCAGAGAGAGGTAAAAGTGCACAGAAGATTCTTGGATCCTGAGCCTGCATTTACGGGAGCATGCGATGCAGACGGAACTGGTTCAAAGTGCAAGGATTCTCGCCTCATGGGGGTGGTTCTCCAAATTTTGCAACAAAAGTGGCCAGCTGGTTTTACATTCAGGAGAGTGTGCCCTCTTCCCATCGGCTTTGAGGATATTTTCAGTCCGCTTGCGGAAGGTGTCCAAGTGATAGCAGAGCGCTGTTTTGAGGTTGTAAGCGTTCGCTCCTTAACGAACGCGCTGGAAGTCCCTCAGATTCCCTTTTTTCAAGACCGCCGAGAGCTTTACTCGACACAACTTGCATCTTCAGACAACGTGGAGCAAGAATTTGACCTGCTCGGAGAGTGCCCCCCTATACCGCGCTTCTTGGTCCCTCTTATTCCCTCTTAGTCCTTCTTAATCCCGTGGTGACATTACCAACTTCAATCGTCTACTGCACCGCAGAACCGGTCTCCTTATCCCTCACTTTACTAACTCCTACCAAACTATGCGTGCGCTGCAGTCCGCGGAGGCGGAGCATCAGCGGCTGCTGGAGCGCCTGCGGCTGCTGGACGCCTCGTGCGCGGAAGCGCGTGCCGCTCTCATCAGCAGCGGGGCGGCAGGCGACGACGGCCGGGGGGGCGGGCGCATCGCCGTGGACGAGAGCCAGCTGGAGAAGCTGCGGCAGAAGGGCGACTCCAGGAAGGAAGACCTCGCCCAGGAGCTGGACATTGTGGTCGCCACACAGGTGCGCCACTCCTAGGGACACGTTTTGATTGGGCGTTAAGTTGTCGCGCGAAACGAGGGAGTTGTGTCGGGGGCTGGACAGGAAGTCGTTCTGGTCTGAGCATCTTGCTTCTGGTTCGGAAAGAGAGCCAAGCTAGAGCTGCATCCTTGCGTTCCACTTCCTCGTACCAAAGGTGTGTGAAGGCTAATCTCATGTTTCAACAAGTAGGCAGAAAGTCTTATATGATCTTATCGTCCGGAGAGGCTATAGGGAGCAGTCCCTTTCGCACTTAAGTGGTTGCCTGGTTCCAGTTCAGAACGGACCGGTTATCGTGTTTCTTCCTGCAGGGGTGGGTATTATCCAGACAGGGATGGCAGGCCGCCGCAAGCTCGCCTGAGGAGTCCGCTTTCGCCGTGGATTGCCCCAACCTCGAAACGGCGGCCGGAGCCGTCGACCTCTCTGACAAGGCCGCCTCAAGTGGAGCTGCCAAGAGAAGGGGGCCGTCGCCAGGCGACGCCGTGCAGGGCCAAGAGAGTGGCGCGGTCGCCGAAGCAGCGGGTGTGGCGGAGGCCAGCGAGAAGGAGGCTGTGCTGGAGCTGCGGTACCACGACGGGCTGTTCAGCCAGGCCTTTTACAGAACGGGCAAGAACGAGTTCCCGGAGGAGAGCCGGCTTCAGCTCGATAGGCCGGCGATCGATGGGGTGAGGTAGCGGATGCGGGAACGTTCGTGGTGCCTTTCGGTCGACCAAAAGCCGCTATGTAATTGGTTTCTTCTCTTCAATATGAAAGCTTGCGTAGTCTCAAGAGCGCAGAAGCTAGTTGATCTGTTTCTGGAACGAAGGGCTCGGTATAGCTCTCTCCAAGGTTGCTGAGAGGAACCAGGAAGGCATGCATGGATTTTAAGCATTCGGCTTCGCAGCTTGAGAAGCGGCCCAATGCTTTATACGGACGAATCGTATAGCATGCTCTCAATCGCAGTTTTCTTACCCTCTTGCTCACCACTCACCGAATTCCTTTGCGCAGAGGTTTGGCCGGATCGGCTGTGCCTCTGGCTTTGCTGCTGCAATGCTGACCCCGGTCGGAGAACGAGTGAAGAACTCGGAAGGCCGCACGATTGGTAGCTTAGTGCAGGTGAGATCTTCCCCTACCTGAATGTCGATGCTCGGAAACGACCTGTTGACAGTAACTTCTGCCAAGGAAATTCAATTACCAGATAAGAGGATGTTCTTCCCGCTCTCCGTCGATTTATGGAGCTTGGACTCGACTGGTCACGCTGGGGAGAGCAGCGCTTCCAGCACATGCGTCACCAATGGTGACATCGGTGGCCCTTCGAGGTCTGTAGTAAGGCGACAAGAATCGTTTCGTATTCTAACATTACGGGGTTGAGCTCACGTATTGGTTCGACACGTGCTTTGCAGAAGGCGAGCTTGAGGATCGGCCGCGTCTTTGACCTCCTGGAAGAGCTGAACGACTGCTGCTCCGACTTTGAGGAGCTGTCGTCTGCAGCCTACTCGGAAACAGAAGGTCAGTCACACCTTTCGATCTTTTCCAGACATGACTCGATTTATCTTGTCGTCATCAAAGAGGCCTCTCCAAACTTGCTCACTCGCCTTTGTCTATAGCGACCAGAGCTTTCTGTGGATAAGTGTACAAGAGAATGCTTGAAATACGGACTTGCGACGTTCTTGCCACTTTAGCTTCCCCAGCCCTGTTGAAAGTCGTCTGCTCATCCTTTTGGAAGAGTTGCTCTGAGGAAACACGGCCCTGAGTGCCTCGACCTCGTATTTGCAGGCCCCGGCATACTGCAGCTGCGCTTCACGGACCACCAGGCTGTCATGCTGACGCTAGCCTTGTCCCTGTCCCAAACCGACTGCACCACGTACCCCTTTGGAAGCCTGCCCTTCAAGTCAACCGTTCAATATGCTGATCCCGACACCAAGCGCAATGACCTGGAGAAAGTCGTAACCAAGGCCGTATCGGCCATTTCACCAGGATTTGGCAGAATGAAACGCGCTTGTGAGATTGTGGCAGAGCTGATCAGGGGCTCTCGTTATCCAGAGTAGTTGTCAAACAACGAACGGGGTAGTTACATATTAGGAATTCAACCTAGCAGTCTCCTTCGTCCGGACCTTATCATGTAGAACGTTCCAGACGCTATATGAGTTTTCAATGCTTTTCGTCCGTTGCAGCGTGGTGTCAGACAAACCTGCTCTTGTACGGCCCATCTAATAACGGCTCACATTGCCGCTCCTTTACTCTCTTTTAGCTTGTCTGCCGTTCTTTGTCAAAAGGACCTTGCCGCTTCAGGTATCGTGGTGTACATGCATTTCGTCGCAGCCAAGTCGGCCACCATGCTCGTTCGAAGTGTGTCACTGTGTGCCAAACCCAGGAGTGAGATACAATTCCTCGAGGTATAGGAGCGACCCTCGACGGATGATCCCTATCGATCGACTTCCCGTTGGCTTTTAAGTCCAAACGCGCATTGGAGTTCATTTGGTTAAGGGGCACGTGGCAGGCCGGGGGCCTGCTGCGGCCCTGCGGCAGCCTGGCAGCCAGTATACAGAGTATAGTGACCGTCCGTCCACGGGCCCGCCGCGGAGCTAGTGGCCCGGACCGAACCGGCCCGCGGGCGCAGTCGCCGTCCATCCGGCACCGCGCGGCCGCATGCATGAGCGCGACCGTACATTGGGCCGGGCCGGGGTTCCAACTTCCGACACCACAACTCGACTTTTCACGGGGGTATCCTGACGGACATAACCCAAGGGTTAAGGCAGAACTAGCTGCGAATGCACTGTGCAGGGTAACTCGAGCAATGCGAGATTCCATGTTGACTTTTAGGGGCCAAAATGACGTCATGTCAATGATGCTTTCTCAGTTCTGGCTTCGCCGTCCTGCATGTTGACGGGCGGAAACTTACAACTGAGGAATCAGGCCCATATGCTCCATGGTTCAAACTTCACCGTCTTGGTCAATGTATACATACATCACATTATAAAGCCCGTACCGAAGCAAAAAAAGGATGAACAATCTGAGGACACCACGCTCATCAGCTGGAGACGTGGGACTCCTATACCTGGCGATGGTCGCCGGAGCGCGGGTGCCAAACCGCACGGCGGCCCCTGGGAGGCGGCGACGACCTCGACTTACGAGGAATTATACACCCTTTTTACCCCGCACGCGGCATGACCCGTAGTGCGTTTGCGAGGGATCGAACCCAGGTCCCTC